>CM034535.1:42337182-42451827 GCA_020002185.1 Paraescarpia echinospica | reverse complement strand
GTGTTCGGTATATTTGTAGGTTTCAAATATGTTTTCTATATCATCACAATTTGAGAGTGGGTAATTTTCTTCACGATGTTAACCATGTAAATGGTAATAGTAGGTATTAACATGAAGTAGAAATAGCAATGCAATATGTTTGCCATAATAAAGTAATATACAGTTTTGACCATTGTTATCAATAAGAACAAACACACAGTATACATCTGATGAAACTCGTCACCTTTCTCGTAGCAGTGTGATTGAAAATGTGATGTGCAGCGTATCATCATATTGGTTACGAAACAGAACCATAGCAAGCGAACATATCCTGCCTGCTGCCCTGTGTGTGTGGGTTTACATGCTGAAGGGCAATCTCGTACTGTTATTTAATAACTTCAAATTAATTTACTTATGTTTGCCAACCTTGGTTTGGTGATATTGACTACCTCGATAACACTGTGTTGACATGTTCACAAAGATATTTGTCAACATACGGTTGCACTTAGATCTATATTTCAACAAGGGCGATATTTAATGTTCCGCATTATTAGTTGTCCCTGTACCTTTGTATTCAGCGTAGATCCTGGCTCGAGAACAAGGACTTGGCGATATGTTATTGCAACAATAATCACCCTTGAAAATAACATAAATACAATATTGTTTCAGGACCGAAATGCGAGTCGAACAAGGCTTGGTTTGGCGATCCTAACGCAACAAAGACCTTACCTGATTTCTGCATGCAATCGCATCAATACGCCCTGAAAGGAGACTTCAACGGAGACGGTCGAATGGACATCATGTGTCATGATTCGGTTAATGGAAAGAAATGGATCTACTATGGAGACAACAATGGTTATTCCGTTGTTGGCTGGAGCAAAGACGACATGGCTTGGTGCATCGGTGCTGGTTCTTCTCTGTATATCGGAGATTTCAATGGGGATTCTAGAGATGATATTCTATGCCACATGACGACCGGATACGTGTTTATTGCGTACGCTAACGAAGACGGACACTTTACTACCACAAGTTGGGAGAAGGCCATGGATTTCTGCAAGGGCAATCATTCCAAACTCTTCATCGGCGACTTCAACGGGGACTGTAAGTCTGACATGTTATGTTACGATGGTGGGCAGGGCCGGACATCTATCTTGTATGCCACAGCCGATGGCAAGTTCGACAATTCTCTCATATGGCACACGCATATGGAGTCGTGTTTAAGCTTGGGCGGCAAACTGTTTGTGGGCGACTTCAACGGAGACCACAGGGACGACATGCTTTGCTACGACGACATGAATGTAACAGGAAACATGTTCACTGCTTACGCAAAGTGGGGCGGGTCGTTCGATCAAATCGACAACACCAACAACATGGGATGGTGTGTCGCCAATGGTTGCACGGTGTTGGTCGGGAAAGTCAGCAGAGATCAGAGAGACGACCTGTTGTGCCACTGCAAGTCACCGTCCACGGAACCAATCAGAGTTCGTTTTCCTGCCCTCGACGACGGCTTCGAAACGTTCCGTCAGTGGAGACGCTCGGAATCGTGGTGTGGCAATTCGACGGAGATGCTGCTCGTTGGTAGGCTCAAACCTGGCCACTGCGGCAGTTTAATCTGCATCGATAAAGCCACTGGGCAATATTCGATTGCCTTTTCATAAACACGTTCACGTGTCCAATCTCTAGACTGAGAGAAAAACGGTTCGATTAAATTGATACATAATACGTGAGATCGCTAAATGCTTCATTGTGTGTGTTCGTTATGGCTGCTTAGCATATGTTGGTTATTGCAATAATATCAATGTATGCAAGATAGGGCGCTTAGTCGTATGTAAGCAATGCCGTGATAACGAATGTAGCCAGCGTATCTGTTTGCCAAATGCATAGATTAGAACAACAAAACACTGTCATAATGCCGAATTGAGTTAAATAAAACGATTAAATAATATATAATGTAATTCCTGACATTGTGTGAACGGATGCGGATATCTAGCTTGCTTTGCTTTGTTAATAAAATATGAATTGAACCGTTGCGCATAGTGTTGTTCTCTTTGTTCTCCAAATGTCATCATTATCATTCACGATATGTTACATATAAACACACTCGAGACCTCCATGCGTGTGTCCGTTTACATAATAGTTGATAGGGAACATATATAAAATGCCCACCTAAAAGTCTTCAATCAATAGTTGATCCTATTTTAGCGATCATATCCTTTGCTGAACCTCTTGTAACATATCAGAATATCGAGCTAGACAACTTATATACACTTGTTGTCATGTATCCCTTAATAGTTTGAATATCGAGTTAGACAACTTCTATACACTTGTTGTCATGTATCCCTTAATAGTTTGGATATCGAGCTAGACAACTGCTATACACGTGTTGTCATGTATCACTTAATAGTTTGAGTAGAAGCAGGTCCACTAGTAGTGTATTAATAGTTTGAATATCGAGCTAGACAACTGCTATACACTTGTTGTCATGTATCTCTTAATAGTTTGAATATAGAGCTAGACAACTGCAATACACTTGTTGTCAAATATCCCTTAATAGTTTGAATATCGAGCTAGACAACTTCTATACACGTGTTGTCATGTATCCCTTAATAGTTTGATTATCGAGCTAGGCAACTGCTATACACGTGTTGTCATGTATCCCGTAATAGTTTGAATATCGAGCTAGACAACTGCTATACACTCGTTGTCATGTATCCCCTAATAGTTTGAATGTCGAGCTAAACAATTGCTATACACTTGTTGTCATGTATCCCTTAATAGTTTGGGTAGAATCAGGTCCACGTATAGTGTATTATCCCTGGTCCCTTAACTCAACACATTTATACAGAAAACATGCAACGATTTTTATTATATTTTTGCAGATACTTGAAATTTTCACATAAAAAGTAATGATCAAATGACGTGAAATTGTTCGGTGTTCGCTAAATATGTTCTAAGTCTACCGTATTCTAAGGCAACTATAAATCGTGTTTTTTTCGAAAATATCAAAACATACTAGATCATTGTTATATTACATTTATTCAACTATGATAGCGTCACCTCACTTCACTTATCCTTTTCGGGCTTTATAGCCCACAGGTCTCCCGCGCAATTTCTCCATTGCTTGCAGTCATTCGCACACATATACGTGCCCACTTCATCCAGTTGTCAATCATCGAACTGTATTATATCGTTGCATTTATTCTCAATAT
This sequence comes from Paraescarpia echinospica, assembly GCA_020002185.1. NCBI lineage: Eukaryota > Metazoa > Annelida > Polychaeta > Sabellida > Siboglinidae > Paraescarpia > Paraescarpia echinospica. Next base: position 42,448,639 of record CM034535.1, on the reverse strand, counting down.
ATAAGTTTTCTTATTATACATAATTATCGCTCAAAAAACTTGGTTTGTCTCGCGATACATATTTAATTATTGTGCTGCCGCACAGCGGACAAAAATGACGTGAATAGTCTGATTCACTGTTGACAATGTTGCAGTCAGCCTAACGTCTACTATATGTTTTACGTAATTTTACAACTGTAAGCCCTATTTGTAATCACAAGTCACCAACTATACAATATGACCGGTGTCCTAAAGGGTCAAAACCACGCACATGAGTAACTGACAATGTGATTAACATTTGAACGTGAGATACAAACTGCATAATCGACGATTACGAGACAGTGGGCAATAATGCAATTGCGTCACATAAAGAGTAGTAGTAACGTCATTTTCGTGATACATCCACGAAACTACTGGTAAAGATGATTGACTTAAAGAGTGTATATACAGTAGACTGGAATTCTAATAATCTGCCTTAAGCTTTAAGGACGTTCAGGAGAAGGTCTGATTATACACATTCACTTGTTGATAAAGATAAGACAATCAAGGTGCACCACTTCCTGTCATGGGTCGGAGAAGATGGGAGACATTTAACAAGATTTAACAAGATTTCCATCCAGAAATTTAACTCTAGATGGCAGATGGACAAGGAAGCCTTTCGGCTTATCGAGAGTCCAATACTTGTTATCTACGTGTATCCTTTTAAGGTATGTGTCAATTTAATTTTTAAACATATTCACGCTACCAACGCCAACACAATCAGGAGACAATCTGTTCCATTAAATTACAGTTCTTTGTGAGAATGAGAACGTTCTTATATATAATCTACACTGCTCCTTTCCTAATGAAACTTCATGTCCTCTGGTCCTTCTACTTTGTTTAACTGAGAACAAAAATATTTCTATCAATATGTTCATAACCATTCAATATTTTAAACTCTTCTAACTGCTCTCCTCTCAATCTCCTGGTCTCTAGTGCTGTTAAGCCATATGTTTTAGGCGTATATCGTAACTAACTAACCCTCAATTTAGGTATCATTTTAGTTGTTCTCCTCTGTACTCTTTCTAGAATATATATATGTCCTTCCTGCGATATGGCCTCCACGCTTGAATACAATACTCTAAATGAGGCCTAATTATTGTTTTGTACAGCGGTATAATTAGCTCTTTTTCCTTATACGTTATGTTTCGCCTAATTAATCCAAGGATTTGATTTCCCTTTCAAGCGGCAATACCATACTGTTCTGAAACCTTCATATCAGCACTGATGGTTAACCGTAAGTCCTTTCCTTTTACAGTAGTAATTAGTACAGATCCTCCCATTGTACATTGTACATCTTCATTCCCATGTCCGGTGTGGAGGCATTTACATTTCCCAAAATTAAACAACATTTGCCATTGTTTAGACCATTTGATCAACCTGTCAAGATTATCTTGTAAATGCTGTCTATCTCCAACACTTTTAATCCTTCTAAACAATTTTGTATCATCCGAATAATTTGATAATCACTGACGTTAAACTCAATGGTTTGTAGTTCTCTGATTTGTTTCTGGAAACTTTTATAAATAACCGTATAATGTTCGCTTCTTTCCATTCTAAAGGAACCACTCCATCTTCTAATGACAAGTTGAAAACTGTGCCAAGTGGTATGCCAATTCGTTTTACAATTTCCAATAGTAGTTTGGGCGGAATCCCATCCACTCCAGGTGATTTATTATCCTTCATAGCACTAATTTTCTTAGCTACAATTTCCGGGGTTACAATTAAATAGTCTGATTCTGTCCCCTTGAACTTAGCCTCTGGTACTGGCAGTGAACAAATATCTTCCCTGGTAAACACTGAATTAAAATATTCATTCAGGTCTTCTGCCATTAAGAATCCCTCTGATATTATATTTCCAGCACTATTTTCTAGAGGACCGGCCTAATCCTGAACTTTCTGTTTGCTCCGAACATATGCATACAAACTCTTGCTGTCTTGTTTTATATTACAAGCTATTGTTTGTTCGTAGCCTCTCTTCGAATTTATAATTTCAGTTGTAGCTTGGTTTAGTGCTTCTTCATAAATGTTGTAGTCTTCGTCATTTCCGGTACGTCTATATGACTTCCACATCCTTTGTTTGTATTTAATTTTTCTAATGGCTTCTTTCGATAAGTATTTCTTTCTGGACCGTTTCCCTTTTTTCAAGGGAACAAATTTATTGACTATGCACTCTATTTCACTCTTGAAGATATTCCAGCATTATGTTGCTGTCTTATTCTTCAGTGTGTTGTTCCAGTCTATCTTTGCTAAACATTTCATCATTTCCTTATTTCTTCCTTTGTGGAAATTTCTCCTGAAATGCTTTTTATTATTTATTTCTGATTTTACTTTGATGATAAAATGTATCTGGTTATGATCACTACTTCCCAGTGGCTCACATAATTTGACGTTGTCAACTAATTCATTCTGTGAGGACAAAACTATGTCTAACAAATTCTCACCCCTGGTTGGCTCTAGGACATATCGAGAAAGGAAAATGTATTGTACTAAATCTAAAAATTGTGGTCCGCATGTCTGATTTAAAACGTTCCTGGTGCAGAAGGATATTGGGGAAAGAGTTGAAGGTGTGGCTAGGTAGGTAAGAATATATTTGGCGTTAATCTCATTCAATTGAGAGACTTTATTATACAGTGCTCTGTACGGCTTACGTAAGGCGCTCATTACAAACAGACAGACGCTAAATAAAAACAGTTGACCGAGGACGAGAGATAAGTCACGCGCCTGGGGAGTGTCTTATCGCGAACGCCCAGGGATTAAAAGCGCATGACTCCATTATCTACTCTGTCACGTATACGATGCCTGGACGGCTGTTTACGTATATTAATCTAGCCTAAATCTAGTAGGACATAACACTCTCTGGTTCTCTGCCGGTCGAACACCTTCACACCGACTCCTGAACGAGCAACAAGATGGCGACCGCTAACTACAAGACAAGCCCCGATGAGATTGACCTGACAGGACTCAAAACTGTAAGTGATGGCTATTATGTATTTTATCGCCCACTAACACTCGTAACATGCGCTCTGTATCCTAAATACGTATGTTATCCAGCGTGTCGCCTCTACAACCGAAAAGTTCTTGTCGAAGTGAAAGGACACCACAGTGTCAGTGCATGTCCGGTTCATGGGCGACAGAAGGGGGTCCTGTATATAAATACGCTATGGGCATCCTGTTAGCCGATCGTAAAGGCACTCAGTTGAGGGTTTGTCCGTATAGTCCAGCGGGCGTTAGGTGAGCTGTCAGCGACCGACTACATGTTGCTGAAAACTGACGAAGAACGCTACCTGGTATTGTGTATCCTACGCAATAAACAGGTTAGGGTGACTATTAGGAAATCATCAAAATCAGGTTACGTGAACTACTTCGTGACGGCACTGGAAATCATTCAAACGTAAGTTCCGCCTGTCTGTTCAACAAGGTGTAGCCACTGTGTGTGTATGTGTGTGTGTGTGTTGCCACCGGAAGCGATGACGTAATTCCGTATGTCGTGTTGTAGTCGTCGTTCGAACGCGTGTCCACCTGGCTGAACGATACCCAGGAAGCAATGGTGAAGTCTAGCCAAACCTATGAATCTGACTTGGGTTCCAAAACAGTCAAAAGGCGTCTGAGTTACTCGGATATCACCGATGACGAGGCAAGTGCAATTGTGGGGGACATGTATGTGGGCTGGTGGAGACAAATCCTGCAGTGAATTACAGGAGAGTGTGAACGACATTCGAAAGCGCACAAAGAAAATGATGGACCACAAGTGTAGTGAATTAAAGGAGAGTGTGGCGAAGGTGAATGCCATTCAAAAGCGCGCTGAGAAAATAAATGGTGGACGACGATCTCTTTATCACAACTCTAACTAACGCCAGTGTCGGACGTTTGAGGACGACCATGGCGATATGTACAAGGTGGGCACTCACATGATGTATAAGAGTATGAAGTGGGCAGTGTCCCATTTCAAGTATCCAACGTATGCGCCGGGTTTGTCACGTGAGACTGACTATACCACGAGTGAAAGTGTTTCTGCGCGCTCGTGGTATATCGCTGCTGGACGAAGGCGATGACAATAACTAAACAAAACAAAGTGTCACGTGTACTCATCGTTGTTGTTGTGTTGGACAGTCCGACGGCAGTGGGTTAGGACGAATCCGTGATGCGTACACGGAGGAGGAGGAGGAGGAGGAGACGTGGGCACCACGAAAAATGGTCCCGCGTCTATCACGTGTCCGAACACCGATGATATCATTACGCCAAATGCTTCTGATCAGACTACACGAGCAAAAACAACAACACCATACGGCAGCACGTCCTCACACAAGTGAGCCAACACTGGACATGTCGTGTGAAGATGTCATGACACCTCCAGTATTCGACATACCATTACACATGACAGACGACGACGACGACGACGAAGACGACGTCGACAGCGCTCCGATATCGGACTACGCAGCCCTCCGGAGCGACATGTCCACACTCGCATTATGTCCTGATGGACATATCATCTGGGCCAGTTTCCTTGATGTTATGGCGTTGGGTAATGCAGGGCCCTTCGAATGCGTGCGGAACACACAGCGAGTGATAGCACGATTAGCCCTCTATATATATGTATCCACACCACGTACTATGGAAGAGGCTGTACGCCACACCTGTCACGAACTGGTGCGGAATATCATCCGCGATTAACACACTGATCACGTTGTCGCTACACTCCGTAGAAATATTAACGATGATGATATGCATTTGTAAAATAGCTATCGTAAGGCAGTGACACAACGAGGAAATGCGCCCCTACGTCAGTTGGGGTTAGAGGCGCCTCGAGTTTTCAACTTGTCACACAGAAGCACACTAATATCAGAATATTAGTTGCATATAATTGTTGATATTGTAGTTGTCGATTTGATTATTGTAATTGCTAGTATCGTAGAAGTATAATAAAGGTAGATGTAATCCCGTTCTCTGCCGTCCGTTGTTCTTTCACGTTGAAGAATGACTTTGCGGTATATGACTGGGTGCACACACACACACACAGAGTACTTAATGAGAGGATCAAAGGCGCGCGCGTATGTATATCTATCTCTCTTAGTTCACACGCCTACCTGAGACTGAAGATTCACATACAACAGTGTATAATTATCGGTTTATACGTAACCACGCCCCCTTTCTCCAAACGCTGACTTCTATTCACCTTCGTCACCTTCTGACACCTCTTTCCAATCGTGCATACATTAGTTTATACGTAGCTACGCCCCCTCTGTCCACACGCTGACATATCTACACGCTTATATGACGGCACGCATTGATTGCTATATAGAAACATGCAAGGATCACTCACCCTTCAGTTGTAGGTAGATACAGCACGATGAAGCAACACTCATGTCGTCACTGCGGAATCGTCCTCCATATATACGACGACTTACAACGTCACATAGACCTGACTCATTCAATACCGTCGATCCGGTCACCTAAAGTTGACGACCATGCCTAGAGCAAGCCACTAGCACGAGTGGCGCCTTCTGCCGAAACACTGAAAGCCACTATGCACCGTTGTCCGACATGTGCAAGAGAGTTCGCGAGACGATGTCACCTGTTACGTCACATGAGGAGGTGGGGCAGGGTACCCTCACATATAAGCCATATACACCGCTGTGAGAGTTGTTCACGTGAGTTCACGAGACGTTACGTCATACCAAGACGGTATGTTGCAGACGTGTAGAGGTGACCGACCCACCGCTACCCAAGCGAGCGAGACGCGAAGAGCGGCCACGTGTTAGCAACGACGACGACGACGACGATCCCACACTTTCTCCGCTACATCCCCCTTCGCCGACACTCTGTCGAGGAAACTTCGAGACGTCGTTCGAGACCACTGGTCGGCCATCCGAACCCACGTGACCAGAGGACACTTTCTATCCAGGTACAATTACAGAGTGTCGACACCGGACACGTCTGTTCTAGAACCGAAACTGAAAAGCATGTTCCGCGAAGAGACGCACGCACTCAAGATTAACCTTAGTTACGGTTTCGTGCTGAGGAACAATATCACTAATCGATACAGATATTACCATTCGTCCAGCAACTGTTGTGGTCGTTACCTGGATGAACCGTGTATTATTACCAACATCGAAGAATTTGATGCATTTCTGTAGCGTATCCGAGAAACAGACGTGTTGCAGTGGGTGATCAATCAACGTCCGGACAGTCAATGGGTATGCGAGTTGGGCACGAATGTCACCTTCTTCGTCAACCACATGGGAGACCATCCGATAGGATGTGTGGACATCACACTTCCGAGGTACATCAAAAGGAACAAGGCCGTCATCGGATTGGGAAGAGAAATCAACCATAACAAGAGGTACACCGACAATCTATGTCTCTTCTGATGTCTGGTTCTGCATCGTAAGTGTGATGTGAAGGAACTTTACGAGAAGTACGACCGAGACGGAGTGGCTATGAAAGACTTTGACGGAGTGACGATGGACGACCTCTACCGCGTCGAGACCACCTTTGAGACCAACGTCGAACCGGAGGAAGAAGAAGGTGGAAAGGTGACTGACGAATTGTACCGTTGAGTGTGTCTCTTGCGAGTAACGTACCCGGATTCGAACAAGTGCAATGTCTTATCACGGACGGCGACAGCAACAAGTTGGTGTCCGACATGATGTCCATCCTTCGGCCTATGAGCTATGCTGCCTACGAAGCCATCAAAGACGATTACGAGAGCGTGTTTCACCAACTCGCGGAAGAGATGGCGAGTTGGTATGAACAGGTGGCACATACACAAGAAGCGGACGACAAATAGACTCGAAGACAACCGACCAATCCTACAAATCACTCATGGGTCAATTATACGGTTGGCTTCATCAGTTTCCCGTCATTGGATTCAACTCGAGAAGGTACGATCTGAACGTCGTCAAACAGTTCCTGGAACTCTACTACTTTTCCACGAAACTAAAAGAGAAAGAAGAGGAAGACAAGGAGGAGGATGACAGAGCACATCATGTGGTCAAACGTAACAACACTTTACTGTGTCTACCGACGGAGGTTCTGAAATTCCTCGACATGACTCATTATATCGCCCCGGGATTCTCGTACGATAAGTACCTGAAAGCGTACGGTTGCGTGATCATGAAAGGTTTCCCGTACGAATACATGGACAGCTTGGAGAGACTCGACGACACCACTCTGCCTCCCAAAGAGGCCTTCTTCAGTCGACTAAAGAAGGAAGGTATATTCGATGAGGACTACACCCGTTGTCAAGAGGCGTGGCGAGACAACGACACGAAGACGTTGCGGGACTTTATCGTCTGATACAAAAACAAGGACGTCGTGCCCTTCTTGGAGGCCATCGCCAAACAGTTTGCCTTCTACTGGCAATGCGCTCTCGACATGTACAAACAAGGCATCAATATACACCTATTCAACTATGTACCGGAGAAGACCTTCACGCTCTTCAACGAGACGAACAAGGATGTCCATCGGCTGGACAGAGAGAACATCGTCGGAGGGGCGTCATTCATATTCACCAGACACCACGAGAAGGGGGTCACGAAGATACGTCGGAACGACTACGGTGATGCGGCTGCAGCTCGAACGTGTCAGTCCATAGTTGGCTATGACGCAAATGCACTCTACCTATGTCCCTATCGCAAGACATGCCGACGGGATGGTACACGCGACGACGGGAAGAGAATGAGTTCCGACTCGAAGCGGCACAGCCCACAGGACAGATGGCCGCCGAATGGCTGACGTGGGAGTTCGAAAGCACGGGACGCGTCATACGCCACCAGTCCAATGGACAAGAGAAGCGGATCGGCAAACTGCTGGTGGACGGTTGGTGCAACGAAAAAAAGAGGGCCTATGAGTTTCACGGATGCTTCTATCACGGCTGTTCGTGCACCGGTCGTGAGGTCAACGAGGTCAATGGGAAACCCATGGCTCAACTGCTCGTCGAAACGCTAAAGAACACGACCTACCTTCGTCACTTTGTCAGGGTCGTCGAGTTGTGGGAATGCGAGTGGAAGGTCACGAGACGCGATCCGTGTGTGAAACTGTTTCTGGAAGCCACCTTTCTTTTGGAAAATGGCGTCACAACAGATGCTGACAGGCGTACGCAACGGCACCGTGTTCGGAATGATTCAGTGTGACATTCGTGTACAGGAGGAATAGCGCGCGCACTTTGCCGAGAAGCAGCCCATCTTCAAGAACATTCACATGATCCGCGATGATCTCGGACCGTTCATGCGTCGATACGCCGAAGAACACGAAGAACACATCATGGCAACCCCGCGTCGCATGCTCGTCGGAAGTTGTCGTGGAAATAAGATCTTGTTCGCCACACCTCTCTTACGATGGTACCTGGAACACTGACTCGAGGTGACCCACGTCTACCAGGTCATCGAATACACACCTATCGCCTGCTTCCGACGATTCGGCGAGGGTGACGTCCATCCCGTCCCGGCCATGATCGCGGACACCAACAAGTTGATGGGGAATTCTTCCTATGGGAAATGTATCACTAACATCGATAAGCACCGCCAAGTCACCTACTGAACGGAGAAGAGAGCGTCGATCATGATTAACGATCGCCACTTTCGACAGCTCGACGTCGTCACCGACGATGCGTACGAGATCAAAATGCACAAGCGCAGCGTCAAATACGCCTTACCCACACACGTTGGAGTTCTACTACGATTTCATGGACATATACGTGGAACGTCCGCTGTTTGAGTACTGTGAATCCGATACGGACAACGCTTAATTAGCTCTGGCCGGAGAGTCCGTCGACGACCTCGTGACCCCGGCACTGCGCGAACACTACTTTCGTCACCGCTCCGAATGGCTACCGTCCGAATGTTGCGCCAATCATCAGAACGAGTACGTGCGCTGTCGACTGGCCGGAAATCCGTGGAGCGGCACCGAGATGTGTTGCAAGGCGCGCAAAGCGTTCGATAAGAGAACACCAGGACTCTTCAAGGTCGAATGGTCCGGCGGCTGTTTCCTGGGTCTGTGCAACAAGACCTACTATTGTTCGGGTCCCGTCCATAAATACAGCACCAAGGGACTGAACAAACGATTCAACAGCATCGACAAGGAGGCGTTCCTGGACGTGCTGACCAATCGACGGAGCGGAAGCGGAAAGAACCGAGGATTCCGGGTGAATCGCTCGCGCGTGGTCCACGAGGACGGAGTCACCGCGGGTCCGGTGGACGTGTAACGATCGATTGTCGTGTAAATCTACGCTATACAAAGAGGAAACGCGGCCCTACGTCGGTTGGGCTTAGAGGTGCCTCTAACTGTGACGCGGTTAGTAGGCAGAACGTACACCAAAAAAAGATAACACTATTTAGGGAGATGTCACGCAATCGATCGTCATAGAACACCATGTCACGGACGCGAGCAGTCGTGGTAGTAGCGCCAGTAGGAACAGTCGGAGTATACCTGTACGTCTTGTACGTCTTGTTGTACGTTCCCCTTCGCTCCTCGTGTGGTGGAGGTATCGGCGTCGTCGTACCTATCGTCACGGACAACGCGACATTGTCGAACGTGACCATCTACTAGAACTCGCAATCACGGATATACGATGGAAACATCCCTTCACCTGCATCGTGTCCGACGGGGTGTGGTAAGAGTACGTTCGTGACGCGCATGCTACGTCACGCCGCAAAGATGATAGATCCGCCTCCCGAGAAGATCACGTGGTGTTACGGAGAATGGCAGAGCGCCTACGCCGCTGTCGACAACGACTTGGTACGTTTCGAGGAAGGCTTGCCGAGCGGCGCGTTCGACGACAAGGAGCGTCGCACGATCAGTCTGAACGCGCAATACATGATGGTCTTTAAGAATCCTCGCGATGCGTCACAAATAGGCCATTTGGCGCGACAGATGTATCCGGGACGCCTGAAGTTTGTACAGGACGCTTTCAAAGACGCCACGTCGCCGCCGAACGGCTATCTCCTGATCGATCTGAAACAGGACACACCCGAAGACATGCGTCTGCGCATGGCCGTCCTTCCAGACGACGGCGTTCAGTACGCGTACCAGCCCAAGGTAAAAGACGACCGTGCCCGCGTCTCGACTCTTCAGTCGCACCATGTCCGAGCTCGTGAAGAGACACATCCTCTGCACACAAGCGCTGAACAGGTACAAGAGCACGAAATTGAGACGAGCCATCATCAACAACGCCGACGCCATTATTTTGTGTGCATTAGCCGAGTGTGTATACAACATATTGAAGAGGAACATTCCCTTGACCGCCGTACAGGGACGCCGTACAAAGTACAAAAGTACAAAACGAAACCACGTGACTTGGCACGGAGAGGCGTGCCGGCGGCGAGGCGACGCCGCATCTTGCTTCAGGGTAACAAGGTCGGCGGTCTCCTGTCGGTTTTGCTACCACCGTTGGCCGGTGATGTCTTTCTACCCTTACTCAAAGAGGTGCTACTCAAGTAGACGTCGACAACGATGGAACACGCCCGGAAGATAGCCTTGGTATATCCACAACTGTTGGAAAGTCTTCGCGCACCACCATCGACGGATACCCTAGAACGCAAGGTGCAGGTCCTCAAAGACGAGATGAAAGCCATATTCGACAGACACGATCTCACCGACGGCGACAAAGTCTTCATGTATAATCAAGTGTAACAACGCTACAACGCGTTGTCTGGTCGACGCACGCAAGAACCGGTGCGCGTGATGACGGGAACAAAGACACACAAGGTTTCCCAGTGGCCACGGCGGCAGCGGCGGCGGCGGCGGCGTCGGCGGCGGCGGCGGAGTCGGCGACTGAGGCGCCGACCCCGCCGGTGGCGGGAGCGGGAGGTATAGAAGAGGAAGTCGTCGACAACGTTCCCAAAGCGCTGCGACCCAAAGCCAGACGACTGATGGAACGTCTCAAACGAGACGTCGCGTAGAGTGCGCAGGGAGAGCTGATGCACAAAGGAGTAGCGGTACCCGGAAGTAACGTGGTGGATCTCGTGAACGAACTGTTGCGCGCGAGAAAAACCGTCGGCGATCCGACGGGATGGCAGGTGTTTGCGCACCAACTCGGCGAAATGAATCTACCCATGGAGTTGGTGAGTAACGAAGCCAGGAAACTACACATTCAACAGGCGCAAAGGAAGAGTGCAGTGGCTGCAGCGGCCACACGATCGCTCGGTAGAGCGCGACGAACGCTGCAGCGGACACCCCTCGCGCGTCGACAAAGAATGAACCCGTCCACTGCCGTCCTAGCTACGCCACCATCGGAAGGACGCAAGACATAGGAGCGTATTTAAAGGAGGCGCACCGTCCCGAATCGACTGCATAATGTTCGATACACGGGAGAGTATACGTTGTCTGTTTGCCGTTGTCCCTTACGCCGGAGTTCACATCGTGGGTGCGATTAGCATCGACTATACCATCCATACATCATGGCCCGCCGTCGCAAACAGCTGCAGGGAGTATACTTCGACCCCGCCAAGGTCGGGAGTTACGGGGAATCGAATCTTTACGCCGAGCCGCCTTCCGATCTATCCAGCGTGTACCGAGAAGTGTCGTCGAACAATGGCTATCGAAACAGAACGCCTATACCCTACACAAACCGGTGAGAGTTCGTTTCCGGTGGCAACGCGTGGTCGTCGGAGGCCGGAATCAACAGTGGCAGGCCGATCTCGTCGACGTGTCCAGTCTAAAAAGAGACAATGACGGTACGACGTTCCTACTCACGGTGATTGACGTCTTCCCGAAAGTCGCCCGATGCGTTTCGCTGAAGACCAAGTCGGCGACGTCGATGGTGAGAGCGCTGGACGGACTGTTCACCGACGACGGCGATCGTCCGCTGACGTTGCAGACCGATAGAGGTCAGGAATTTCTTAACCGTGGCGTTCGGGGTGTATTGGAAAAGTACGATATCCATCACTTCACCACCTACAACGAGGAGACCAAGATGGAACGCTTTAATCGCACTTTAAAGACGCGTATGTGGCGATACATGACGAAACACGAGACGTGGTGATACATCGATATCCTTCAGGACATGGTACGTTCGTACAACGACACTCCCCACCGCAGCATCGGCATGCCTCCGTCGCAGGTGAATGCGTCGAATCAGGAAGAGGTGTGGCAGCGCTTGTACGGTGGTCATCACGGCAAGGGTGTGCCCAAGTACCACGCGGCGGATCGCGTGCGTATCAGCAAGGTCGAGAGGCGCTTAGATGAAGGGTACATGGCGAATTGGACCGAGGAAATATTCACGATACGCGAGGAGCATCCGTCCGATCCGCCCGTCTATTGCCTGACGGATGATCTCGGAGAGACACTGGACGGTACCTTCTACGAACCGGAGTTGCAGAAGGTGACGGTTCCGGCCGATAAACGGTACCGTGTGGAATCGATAGTGGAGCGACTCAAGGTGGGCAGGCGAAGGGAAGTGTTGGTGAAATGGTTCGGATACCTTTCGAAATTCAACAGCTGGATCGATGCCAAGACCCTCGTCGGCTATAAAGACTAGTCACGCGTCCGACAAGCTTTTATTAGCCCACCCATGACGGACGAGACGACATCACGGGTCTCCGTTAGCGACGACGAAATCGACGCTTCGCCGCAGAAAGAGAGGACTCCGTGGCACATCTTCGGCACTGCGTGTCCCAAAGATAAGAACATGTTTCTGTGTCAGGTCGTCGTCTTGTACACGGTCATCTTGGTCAGCATCTACAAGCTGTCGATCGGACACGGGAATCCGACTCTGTGGACGGCCCTGTTGAGCAGTTCGATGGGTTACCTGCTACCCAGTCCGACGTTGAAACAGCAGCAGTATGACGACGAGTGGTTTCTATCTCACGTTGCCTAGCAATGCTTCCATGCGCACGCATCCCGATAACACCGTGGCGCATTACATCACGGACTTGCCTCGTCGTGTCGTGCTGTCGGGCAGCGGCGAGTGGGACTGCGGTATGGTAGAGTTCCGCTACACTTGGTACAATGTTCGTGAGGAGGACACCACGTTCTACCTCTACGAGTACTATAGCACAGGCTACACTCCGTCAGGCAAGATCGAACACGGGTATTAATTACTACAACGTGACCCAATTTTTGCGCGCCATCAACAGGATACTGTTGAAAATGTCGACGGATACGATCAAGGCGAAACTGAGCTACAGCAACATCTCTCACAAGGTGACCTTGCACATGACACCCTCAACCGAGTTTAGCATACCCCTGGGGAGTGCCATGGAGACCATACTAGGTTTGCATACGACGGTGATCACCAGTACCGACATAAAGTCCACGCACACTCACGACCCCTCACCCATGCGTGGAAACAACATCAGACCGACGTCGACCACCGATTCGACAGGCAGTCTTGATAGTGGTGAGTACACCTTCGAGAAAGAGGCCCTTTTCGTGGTGGACATGCATCAAGGATTCACCCCATGTACGTCTACACGGACGTCGTGGAGTCATGTGTCGTCGGCGACAGTCTCGCATCGTTGTTGCCGGAACGGGACCAGCGTGTCCAAGAGTTTCGATAACGTCCAATACGTCCCTCTCTTGTGTGAAGAGTTTGGTATGATCGAGATCGATATAAGAGACGACATCGGAATACGCGTGCCATTCGAGGTCGGTAATGTGACACTTCATTTCCGAAGGCGACGGACGGCACTGTTCTAGAGATGAATTACAACGACTACAACACTCGAACATAAGAACGGCCGCCAAACGTCGCGTCACCGTTGCCGGTAGGGACATGATGAACGAACTCTTGACCCCTGGCGTGCAACTGCGTAAGCGTACGAGACGCGCACTCGCCACGACACGAGCCAGTACAGCCGGGAGTCGGAAGAAGACACGCACGTCGCGGAAACGTGAGTCCAACATATTCGACGATGGCGTTCGTACATAAACTATCGTGTGAGGGACTCAGTAGCGAGCTCGATTTCTTCACCGTGCTCCGACTCAGACCAGCATCATCGATAGACACACGGTACAACATCAACCCATGTCCTCGCTCGACTCGGGCGGACCGATAGAATTCGTCATACCCGGTTCGGGAGACGATTACCTGGATCTCGCCAGCACGATGCTACACGTTCAAGCGAAGGTGACGCGTGCCGACGGAGCCGACCTCGACGCCGCCGATGCCGTCGGTCCCGTGAATAACTGGCTCCATTCGCTGTCTACCTGAACGGAACACTCGTGACTCCCTCGACCAACACGTACCCGTACCGCGCTTACATAGAGACGCTACTGAGTTACGGAGACGATGCCAAGGAGACGCAACTGACGAGCCAAATGTGGCACAAGGACACGGTCAATCGCATGGAAGCCGTCGAAATAGCAGCCGGCGATGCATCCAACGCGGGGTTCGTCAACAGACGCAACATGATCACGCGCAGTCGTGTGGTCGACATGATGGGTCGTCTCCACGTGGACCTGTTCGTCCAGGATTAATTCCTCATCAACGGTGTAGAGGTCAAGATACGTCTGGTGCGCAGCAAGGATACGTTCGCGCTTATGGCCGGCGGCGCCAACCCTGACTAAAAGAGAAAGATCGTCAACGCCACATTGTTCGTCAAGAAGGCCACACTGAATCCGGGCGTGCAGATGGCTCATATCAAAGCCCTCGAAAAATCCACGGCCAAGTATCCGATGCGACCCTGTCGACTGCAAGGTCAACTGCATTCCCGCGTCTCGTGCTGTGCTGCATCGATAACGACGCCTACAACGGGACCTACGCCAAAAATCCGTTCCACGCCAAAAACAATCACATCAACTTCCTCGACGTGTACGTGGACGGATGACAGATATGCTCCAAACCTTTCCAGCCCAATTTCGAGGACGACCTCTTTGTCAGGTCCTACCACAACCTGTTCAACTCGACGGGTAAGGTGTGGCAGGATGAAGGGAACTGCTTGTCTCGCGCCGACTTCCGACACGGCTACACCTTCTTCGGCTTGGATCTCACCCCGATGCGTGCGACGACTGCTGCTTCCATCTGGTACAAAAGGGCAACCTGCGCATCGAGATTCATTTCCGCGACGCGCTGACGACCACTGTGAACGAGACCGTGCTGGAGATCGACAAGACTCGCAACGTCATCTACGACTACTGATGGAAACCCTGCAGCTCGCCCGCCTATTCGCCCTCGTCCACACGCCGATCGTACCCAAAGACAGACTACTCACGATGACGATAGAGGATTATCCGGTCGCCTTCGACACAAAGAAACCGGGCGGACATTGGATAGCACTGTACAAAGGTCACGACGAATACTTATGCTCGTACGGCTTGCCGCCACGGCACGTCGAATTCCGCCGATTCATGAATAAACATTATGTAACAAGGACTCATAATTCCAAGAGAATTCGGAGTCCCGTGTCTAACGTTTTCGGACGATACTGTGTTGCTTATCTCATGCTTATCTCATGTTTCCCTCCATCCCTCCCTCTCTCCCTCCCTCACTCCCTCTCTCTCTCTCTCTCTCTCTCTCTCTCTCTCTCTCTCTCTCTCTCTCTCTCTCTCTCTCTCTCTCTCTCTGTGTCTGGTAGGATAACCAAATTAAGATGTCCCATGTTTTGTCTTCAAATCATCAATAAGTTTAATTTATAATATAAAAAATGAAAACGATATACGAAAGTCGCCAAATCGACAATGTGTCCAGGTTTCGTAAAAACCGACCATATACGCTTGCGCGCACACACACACGCACACACACGCACACACACGCACACACACGCACTCACACGCACACACACACGCACACACACGCACACGCACGCACACACACGCACACACACGCACACACACCCACACACACCCACACACACGTGCATACACACACAAACACACACACACTCACAAACACAAACACGCCTCAACATTGAAGTACAATAAAATATTACCCGACACAGCCACCAGTGGCGATAGGAGTAGAGTATCGACTGTCATGGACACTAGGAGTACCGTGGCTGGCTACTTCGTGGGACTAAACCAGGAAGTTTTCGAAATACCTAGGACATAAGTAAAACGGGCTGCAAATGACAGGTGTAGGACAACGCTGTTGCATTGCAGGCAGGTTAACGTCAATACATCGACCGTACAGAAAAATGGAAATGTGTGGAAAACTATTGTTATGAGGATTGTTAGGTGGAGCTATTAACTTGCGTGTTCGGTTTAAGTAACATTTATTCATGTGTTATGCTCCAATTGCAAATCAGTCTTTAAACACAACTACGATGTATCCTCTTATCTCCCAAAATCAACATGTGAAAAATGTCCTGTTGTTGGAATATGCCATTTTCTAACAACCAGCATTTAAGCGATAAGCTACACTGATAAGCAAGCACTTATTCCTACCTATCCGATGTTATATATATATATATATATATATATATATATAGCGTAAACGTTCGGAGACGTAAGCCTGCACCACTGTGACTCTCAGTAGTTTGCCAACTTTAGAAAACTATCAATCGTTTTATCAGTTTTGTTAGATTGGATTGACCCCGTCGGGTGCAAATTTGTTAAAAATCGGTTCGTCGACCGACACGGTTATGAGTACCACCCCTTACGAACAACTGTATCCGCTTTTCAAGTCAACCAATGTAAAGATTTTTACACGCAATGTCCAAATACATAATGTGTGGCGTGGCGTCAAAATGGCGACATGCAATTGTCATCAACAATTGCAGCTGTTTTATAAAAAAATCCTATCTACGTCAACTCGTTTTAAGCATGACTGATAGCTTAAACTCATCTACAGAGCAGCAAACAGAGGGCCGCAGTTCCCACCATAACAGAGTTTTGATCTTCTAATGTTCGTTTCCATGGTCGGTCCTCTGGGGGAGTGTGGTTCATCAATCAAATATCACGAGTAGGAGAAAGGGCCTCTAGAGAAGTACAGTGTTGAGTCGGTACCACAAAAGTCGCCATCCCAAACACCAATATTGGGAATTTTAGTGGCTGAGTTATAGATGCATTATTATTATACGTTTATGCGCAGTGTTTGTTGAATTGTAAAATATTACCTACGTGAAAGGTCATCACAATTAGCCTTTGCATAAGCTTATATACTTATAAGCTAAATCCAACTCCACGACGTCTCAGTATATACATATTCTTAACGAACATCCAGACCGAGTCAAGTGCATTTACATGAGTAAGAAAGATTTGACTCGATTTACATATTGCTTCATCCGAGGCGAAAAGAAAAGAGACTGCACTTAAATCAATTTTGTATTAACTTACTTATTGATATCTCATTTTAATCGAGGATTCTCAAGCGCCAAACGTTTAGGGATTATTTACGCCGCTACGATTAGTACGTGAGATCTATATATTTTCATAATACAACTTATATGTCATGATTCACAACTTGTATTGGGTAAACTAGTTATTTGGAACGTAAAACGCAATGTGTGTGTAATACGTGAAATGTAACTTAAGAATTGCATGAACCACGCACGGTAAATATTTCGGAGAAACGGCCCCTGAGTCGTGGATTTGGCAAGACGCAATAATGCTTATGTCTGCACTCTTGCCAATAAGGTAGCAATAGAGGTATATTATTTGAAAATTCAAGGCTATGGCCTATCGATGAACTTCACATTATTTCCGGTCTTGTAATTTTGAACAAACAAAGAGTATCTGCGAGCGAATTGTGTATGAATGTTTACGAAACGATGCTGTGTGTTTTCTAACATTTGGTGAATGTTGCAATCACGACTGTCAGCTACAAAGACATCCAGTTTTTTGCTAGTTGAATTTAACGTTTGCAAAACAACTGAAGCATCCATCACACATTTCAACAAACTCGTCGTGTTGACATTATTCCCGCAGTCTGACTCTCGCCTTTGTGGTTACTATTCAGTTGCAGTTTATGTGTGGTTTCAGGCTAAGTCACACAAGTGCTAGCGAGGACACAGTGCTCATATAAAAATTATTATTATTCGCTGGCACGCCCGTGGCAATCACGCCACGGAGAAGTAAGGGTCCCGCACCAGAGCGAGTGTTTAATATCGTACATTTGTCGCACTGAACATTTCTCCGCTCTCAGTTAGATGTTGACCGATTCTTCACCGACAAAAAACAGTTATTTGTGTGGGTGTGCGTGTGCGTGGGTGTGGGAGTGCGTGTGCGTGTGCGTGTGCGTGTGCGTGTGCGTGTGTCTGTGTGTGTGTGTGTGAGTGTGTGTGCGTGTAGTGTGTGTGTGTGTGTGTGTGTGTGTGTGTGTGTGTGTGTGTGTGTGTGTGTGTGTGTGTGTGTGTGTGTGTGTGTGTGTGTGTGTGTGTGTGTGTGTGTGTGTGTGTGTGTGAGTGTGTGTGAGTGTGTGTAGTGCGTTTAATTGTTAATATTGCCGACGAAAATTACACATAAAATTGTTAATATACTAATCGCACTTAGTCCAGACCCACCATATGTTTTAAGATAAGTTGCGTTTATTTTAGAATAGTACTATGAATAAACAGCGTACGCCTATGAACACTGATTACAATTGATAGCAACGTGTCCCTACTGTGCTACACACAAATAATGTTTCTCTGTCTCTCCCTCTCCCTCTCATTCCCTCTATCTCAATTCTCTATCTCTCACTCTACATCTCCCCACTCTTTTTCTCTCTCCCTCTCCCCCCTATCTCTCTCCCCTCGATCTCTCTCTCTCTTTCTCCCTATCTCTCTCCCTCTCTCTCTCTCTCACTCCATTTCTCTCTCCCTCTCTCTCTCTCCAATTCTCCCCCTCTCTCTCCCTCTCCCTCACTTCTCCCCTTTCTATCTCCCTATCCCCCTCTCCTATCCGCCACGTAATGACCCTTCTGAATCAGCATGTGTGTGTTGCATGAAACCTGATATACGAATAGTTGTTTCAATAACGTTAGCTGGTATTTTGTAACACAATAGCTTAGTTGTGTGTGTAAAACCTGCATATCTGGCTGTACTGTGTAGTATCTAGATGTACGACACCGCAGCATGCAACCTCGCTCATGGCTACCTTTTACTTAGCCAGGTATAAAAGGAACTTTATACAACTACAATAAGTACCGAACTATTGAGCAAACAATGTTTTGCAATGTGTGTTGCTCTATAGATGGGTGTGAGCTGTTATTCATCCTTAAAACGAGTTGACGTAGAAAGGACGTTCTTAGAAAACAGGTGCAATTATTTATGACCATTGCATGTCGCCAGTTTGACGCAGTTTGACAAAGTGCAAAGACGCAGTCATATTTCAAACACATCCGGCGCTTATTATGACCACAACATATCTGGTCATTGAGTGTGAAAAGCTTTATAGTGGTTGACTTAAAAAACGGATGGAGAAGTTCGTAGAGGGTAATGTCATAAACGTGTCGGTCCTGCCTGTTATGCAACAGCGTTGTCCTACACGTGTCATTTGCAGCGGGTTTTATTTATGTTCTATGTATTTAGAAGACTTCCCGTTTCAGTCCGACGAAGTAGCCAAACATGATGCTCCTAGTGTCGATGACGATCGCGTCTCTTCTTCCATCGCCACTGGTGGCTGTGTCGAGAAATAATTTATTGTACTTCAATGTTGCACCGCTTGTTTGTGTGTGTGTTTGTGTGTGAGTGTGTGTGTGTGTGTTTCTGTGGGTGCCTGTGTGTGCTTTCGTGTGTCCGTTCGTGCGTGTGTACATATGTGCGTGTGTACGTGGTCGTATATGCGTGTATGTGTGCGTGTGCTTATGTGTGTGTTTGTGTGTGCGGCAGTCAATGGTTGGGTGGGTGGGTGGGTATTTGGATGGATGGGTGCATGCATGCGTGCGTGCGTGTATGAGTGTGTGTGTGTGTGTGTGTGTATTTATGTGTACGTGATTGCTTCTATCTTTAGTCATAAGTTTGTGTTGTGTAGAGATGATAACAAAGTTCGAAAAAATCAAGCAGAATCATATGTAGACAAACACGTAAACTCCCTGGTAAATGTGAACATCGGAAATATTTTTTTATTCTTACAAGTTTCCCAATGATGAATATAAGTGTATGTTTGTGAACAATACGTGTCTATCTAGAAAAAATAGAAAGTCTACTAAACACCAACGACCATGAGCAGCAGCATGCCGTTGTTGCACCACAGGCTTAGTTCTAGTCTTATTAAGTTCTTACATTTCATTCAGCAGGAAATTGTATTACGGTTGATCCCTGCGCACATTCTCACAGTACCACAACGACACATTGGTAGGACAATCTGCCAGTGTTATGCTTTTAAAGTTGTGGTCAATCGGACGATCCTTTGGACATTGGCATCCGAAAAAAATTCTTAGGAAACACATGGTGGAGGTCTCTCCAAGTGCGTATGCACACACAGGGGTTCCACCATCCTCCGTCGGGGCAAATGCGCGGCGCTGAAAGAAAGCGTACAATTTCAGGCTTATTTCGCCGATACTGGTTCGTCTTTTGCAAGTTCAAGTGGTATGTATATATCCGGATTACGGAGTTTTCCGGATAAATGAATTGTACAAATAATAGGTTCCCGTGAAATGACGGTCGATCTTTCTAAATTATTGGATGTTCGTGTTAATATTAACGAGATTCTACTGCACATTGTGACATTACCAATGAAGAACATATTTTAAGAAGATATTATATAAATTGTTAGTAGATAGCCTTTGGGCAACGTATTTTCCGCGATTCTACGAATGACACCTTTTGACCAAATGTATGTAGTTAAGAGCGCACGCTACACAAACGCAATAATACGTTATAACAAAAGTTAAACCTTTAGGGCCGTTGCATGCAATATATACAAAAGTTGATATCGCAATCACGAAGCACCGAGTCACTCATTGAACCTTTGCACGCAATTGCATGAGCTGCTATGTTAGTGGACGACCACGATTAACTACGACTCACGGACAGGACAGCAGACGGTGAAGCGGTCGAGTGGATAAGTTTTGCACTCATAGCCTCTTGCACACGCATGTCTATTCGGGCCTCGTCCACAGGACACCTGTTCGCCCCATACGCCCAGTTGCGGTGATCAATGCCGGCAATTATTATAAATAACAATACAGGACAAACTCACATTTGATTTCTTAAACGCTTAATAACTTAGTATACGTCTCCAGCTCAGACACGCCTGTCTCCTAGCTTCGGCCATGGTGGGATCATCTCGTGTTTAGCCTTACAAATCGAAAAAGTTATCTGTTTTATCCAACAGGGTTCGCTGCGTTGAGTTCCCGTTATTTTTCCTAATAGTAAATATCCCTTGATAATCTGGCTGACAATGCGCATATACGCGCACACGCACACACGAACACACGCACACAAGCACACACGTACACACACGCACGCACACACGCACACACACATATACACACACACACAGACCACACACACCACACACACCACACACACCACACACACCACTCAAACTACGCACACCACGCACACCACGCACACCACGCACACCACGCACACCACGCACACCACACATAACACACACACCACACACTCCACACACACACCACACACACCACACAAATCCACACACACACCACAGACACCACACACACCACACAAATCCACACACACCACACGTGCCACACACACCACACACACAACACACACCACACACACCACACACACGACACACACCACACACACCACACACACCACACACACCACACACACCAAACACATCAAACACATCAAACACACCACACACACCAAACACACCAAACACACCACACACACCACACACACCACACACACCACACACACCACACACACCACACACACCACACACACCACACACACCACACACACCACACACACACTACACACACCAAAGGAATAATAAAAAGGAGAAGTTTTCACAAAGGAAGATAAAAGGACATGAGGAAATATTTAGCAAAGATAGACTGGAATTACACACTGAAAAATAAGACACTAACAGATAGAATGCTGGGATATCTTAGAGTGAAATTGAGTGCATCGTTGATAAATTTGTTTCGTTCAAAAAAAAAGATCCAGATAGAAGTCATTAAAAAAAATTAATTACAAACAAATGATATGAAAATCATGTGGAAATGTTGATGACTACAACACTTATATAGAAGCACTTAACCAAGCTACAACTTAAATTAGAAATTCAAAGAGAAGCTGAACAAAAATTAGCTTGTAATATAAAACATGACAGCAAGAGTTTGTATGCATACGTTCGGAGCAAACAGAAAGTTCAGCAGGTCAGGCCTCTGGAAGGTAGTGCTGGAAATATAATATCAGCTAGAGGGATTCTTAACGGCAGCTTAACGGTTAATTACAAGGACCATTCAAAATACCATTGAAGACCATCCAAATACCCTTGACCATAACATACCCCGACAACATCCAATAGTATTTGAGTGGTATTTTTTTAAGGGCATAAAGCAGTGTGATTTTAGGCCTCTGCCTCCCAATCTTCAGAGCTGATATGTTGCAGGCCTACAGGTCGCGCTTAATTTACAGACGTCCTTGAATCTGAGGGCTGTGCGTCCCACTGTTTTCGCTCACTGACGAGTTGTCCATAGAGGATGACGTTTGGCAAGCGGCCATCGTCCATGCCAGGTCCAGCGAGCGGAGACGTTTCTGGCTCAGCAGTGAGTAGTCCTACATGCTGGGGATCCTAGTACGGTCTAGCATGTCGCTGTAAGGGACACGGACCTGCCAGGTGATATTGAAGATGCGATTGAGGCACCGCATGTGGATTAAGGTGTTGATGCGGCACTAGGCGCATGTAGGCGGTCCACGTACGATTCGCTGTCGTAGAGAAGGATGCTCAGCACACAGTCATGGTAGACTGTCATCCTGGTTTTCTCATTGAACATCTTCAAATTTTTTCCATACTCTTTTGATCAGCTTGACCCTAGTGACTGCAACTTTTGAACTTGTTAACATACAAATTAATTATCAACGCCAAATCCTTTTAGCAGAAATGGTTCATCACCAGCTAGAATGCGTTATACCTTATTAAAGTAAAGGTTATGTCACATAGATAGCGTCCGTGCGTGATTGCGTGCGTATAATTGAGGTTACATGTATCTGGCAGGGCAAAACTGGTTTTTGAAACATAATCACATTTCATGGTCGTCTTAAAACAAAATAACTTCTTTCTAAACTATATCTTAATAGCGTACCTTCCACTTGGATACACGATCAATATCAAGTTGTTTTATTTTGCAGTCGCCCAGTCGTTGGACATGTAATCTCAATTAAGAGTCTGACGGTCTACATCAACTATCGACATACTATGCTCATATCTTGCGGTGCCAGTGTGGATACTTCAGGCCTGTTAAAATGTTGAGCTGATATACCATTATAACTGTGCACAGGTAGCGAGACACCCTCCGCTAAAACAGAGTCCGCAAAAAATGAACATTCCCCCGTCTTCCGATGTCATGACCGGCAGTATGCAAATTGGTTAGAGTTAACAACTATGATGTTATGAATATACAAAATATTACGATGTTATAATGCATAAATAATCAATAAACACTTTGATATTTTATTAGCTGTGCCTTTATCCTTAACAGCGAGTTTACATGTATCACACTATTTTATGGCCTCGTTGCATAACGCTTCCTTGTATGCGCGCTCGAAAATGTATTTGATATGTGTGTCATAAAAGTAATAATTAATTCTCACAAAGGTGTAAGAAGAAATAGGTGCGCCAGGGATAAAATGTAAAGCGCATACAGAGGTTATTAGGACAGGATACTGCGCTTCACAAAGCAAATCTTCTAATACACAAAAAGCTTGTATGAAAGCTGCGATCAGAGAGAGGGTTTTCGTTTGGTAGACGACACACATGCCCAAGTTACTGGAATCTTCTATGTTTGATGACATCTGAGATTTTTGGAATATTCGGCAGTAATTTCATTTAATATTTATTGCATGCAATTCACAAAGGTGGTAATTGTGGGAAGGTGTAATGTAATGGCATAATAAAACGAACAAAACATGTTGAGAAACGAGTAAATATGAAGTTGTTAACTTACAAATAATAATGTTCGTGGGCATATAATCCGTTCGTGTTTTGGGCCGGTTGACATGTACGACCCCACAAAGAATCTGTAACACAGCAAGTATAATATATTATGTAACCCTGGTGGAATTGTTTCGTGCAAGCGGTTGCATAGGCTATTGTTATGTCATGCGCCAGACGCGAGTAGTGTATAGCTGGAGCCACGCCCAGTCGCAGTTTGCTAGGGATCATGGACGTGTCCACAAAGATATACGTACAGTTCTCTCGGCTCCGTATTACGAGTATCAATATTCACGGCCTGGTGAGTTATTTGTTCATGTTTATATGTTATATATAATAGTGATATTATTAGAATAATGCGTAACGTAAATTGTTTCTTGTTGCCCCATTACCCGTCTCTTCGGGCATGCCAGCTATAGTATAATGAGTGTAGGAGTGTTGTGTCGTATAATGTTAAATTGTGTTTACAGACGACTTACATATCTAGCATGCATTTAAACTAATTATTGTGATGTATAGGTACGTCGTGTGCATAATTTGACTTTAGATAATGTGATAGTTATTAGTTAAAAGAAGTACTTAACTAAAACAAGTTTCTCCGATTCGTTGTCTGTACAAGTTCAGACAAGTATCTATAGGGTGACTGATTATTACATGCGGTTAATACGTATAATATTAGAACAGCCGACGCAACTTATAAAGTAGCGTTGGTTGCTTGACTATGTTGTAGTCGCAACTAGCACGCTGTCTGTCTGTGTTCATGCCCCTATCTCTCTCTATAAAAATTATGTCTGTCTTTCTGCCTGTCTCCCCTTCTTCGACTCTCCCTCTCTCCCCGAATTTCTCTCTCTCTCCTCCACCCTCTATGTTTGTCTGGTGGAATGTCAGCTTATAAGTCTGTTAGACAGTACGTACGTGTTCTATTAAAATGTACTTTAGATAGAACACTTTTTTCATACTTTCATACTCTCACCTCACTCTCTCACCTCACTCTCTCACCTCTCACTCTCTCACACCTCACTCTCTCACACCTCACTCTCTCACCTCTCACACCTCATTCTCTCACCTCTCACACCTCACTCTCTCACCTCTCACACCTCACTCTCTCACCTCTCACCTCTCACTCTCTCACCTCTCACACCTCACTCTCTCACCTCTCACACCTCACTCTCTCACCTCTCACACCTCACTCTCACACCTCACTCTCTCACCTCTCACACCTCCACACACACACACACACACACACACACACACACACACACACACACACACACACACACACACACACACACACACACACACACACACACACACACACACACACACACACACACACACACACATATATTCACAATGCTACTTTTATATTAATAATTGCAGATGGGGCATAGCGCGCAGGCGTGGACGCTTTGCCCCAATTCACAGGTGGCGCTATGCCCCACTGGCGTCTATGATGAGAACGTTCGAGTCATGACATTTTCTTTTATCGCTCACCGTAACTGAAGGCATGAAAATGCAGGTTATACAACATAGCTTAGCAAACTATTCCAAGCGTTTCAAAATTCGTAACCATTTAGGGGCAATTTATTGATTAATATGAAAGCGATCTTATAACAAATAATAAAGAAACGGTAAATCGGTTGTACTTACATTGTGTTCGATTTTGTAGAGCTATAGCACGTTGATGTGTCGTCAGGACTCAGTAATTAATCATTTGATCGCTATGTGGAGCCATCAAATGCAATATTCGCCAAAATAGTGGCATGGGCGCTATGCCCCAACATGGGCGCTATACCCCACCTTACTCTACATTTCGTAAAAAATACTCAAGACTTAATTATTTGAAAATGCATTCCTTTCGATGGTCCCTTACTCTAATGATGACTCTTGCTTGTCCTTAACGATTTTGTTCCATGATTCTTATATGTTGCGCCTCTAATATAAGATTCCTAGAATATAGGAGCTATATAAGTTTATTATTATTATTAACACTAATAATACTTATAGTTAGTCATTGTGCAAACCAAGACCTGTTTGGGTGGCGACGTATTAGTCGCCTGGATAGAGGCTCTCATGACGAATGCACCAAGTTACCAACATGAAATTGAGGGTATCGGGTTTCAGTTTGATTCTCTCACGGGCTCCATAAAACCACAGTTGTACTGTAGTTCTATTGCCTAGGGCGCTGGTATTGTGTGGCTCGCTTAGCTGCACTACATTGATTTCACGTGTGTGTGCACACGTAGGCCCTGTAGGTCTGCGTCATCGACTCACAAGTCACGAGACAACTATAGGATATTTTGGAATTATATAACCATGTGTACGTACACAGTGATATTCCTAAACGCAGACACATGTGTCGGTGACACTTGAAAATACGAAAACCTGAATGGTAAGAAAAGGACCCTGTAAGTTGTAATACTAGTGTAAACGGCTAGAATCGTGCCGAACGGTGTGTTATGCAAGAGAAAGTAAACCACCACACAACGTGGTTAACGTGCAGCCTTTAATTTTTTTTAAACGAACCCGTGAGATGCATCTGTAACACGCACAGTCAATCCTCATGTTCGCGACGTCTACGAGACTATAATAATTTCAAGAAAGAAAGACAGAAAGAAAGAAAGAAAGAAGGGGAGAAAGAAAGAAGGAAACGGTTGCCTATTGTAGCTTCCCATGAAGAATATCGGTTTTAGCGGTGCTCTTTGGGCAGAGGATCAGGTGACGAGATACGGCTGTATCAAACACTGGCCACACAAAGGGTGCACCAGCCCTATCAGGGGATACATTGTGAAACGAGAGAACGAAGCGAGAACTCGTAACTAGCGCTCAATGAATTGATACCTGCTAATATCCACCGCGTATACCTTCATTCCGAAATCCACGACATTGACCCACAGAACTGGGCACACGACGAGGGTTACATGAGAGCAGATCATATATTATTGCAAATGTCAAGAACGCGACATTAGTGAAAAACAGGAAGGATATACGACCTAATGTATGTCTTGTGAAGACATTCTCTTGTAATGTTAACTAAAGACGTTCACAGGAAATTAGTTATCTGAACGTTGAAATGTTGCGTTCTCGGCGTACAGCGTGTGATCGCAATCAGTGTCGACATTTCCCTGGTTGTCAGCAGCAGTTCCAATACAGTCTGTTGATCACACAGCAACATCAAATACCAAACGTACACTCTTCCCAACAGATCGTAGAACCGTGTTCGTGACTTACTTGCACAAGTGTAGCTTCTGTCGAGTACGTTACAGACACACCGCTGCAGGCTAGGACAGGAGGAACACTTCCCGTACGTGTACGTGTCGTCGGCCACGTACAAGGCGGGTTCGTTCTCGCCAGCGCCTGTAACGTAAATTTGTCGATCATAGGCCTTATTTTGTTTTGTCTGGTCTCAATTAGTTGAAAGAAACGAATGACTACAGAAAGAGGCGAGTGGACGGGTTCACGGCAAGACGGCAATTACCCTACTAACCCCCAGACAACGTAACGTTGTCTGGGGGTTCGTAGGGTAATTATTTATATAATAGTGTTACGTTGTTATAAGAGTTACTTAATTTTGTGTAGAAGATCTCAGTAAATTTGGTATTTTGACGGATATTCAAATCCCAAAGGACCATTACCATGATTACTGGTTACTACTTTTTGTTTAACCATAATACTGATCATGTTTGTCTCCATTATGCATAGTTACGTTGTGTCCGTCGATCTATATATTAACACGCTAACGTTGGATCATTGTAAATGCATCTCGTTCTATGCGAAATGGTTCATCTGCTTCTTTCATTCGCTTTCTTGGCCTCTGATCTACCAATATGGACTGTATTTCAGAAACACAAAGATAGTTGTTTATACGTATTCACTTTTTCATTAGACACGTCTTATGGTGTGGCATTCCCACAGAGACCGCCATTGTTACGAATTTAATATCAAAATACTGCAAAGGTGATAACTTATATCCTTGGTTTGTTGCTACATCGGTAGATGTAAGTTGGTTTGTTAAAAGAAATAAAGGTAAGTTCTTATATCGCGCAGTTTCCAGTCCTTTGGGATTACTCAAACCGCTTTACACTTTACTCTCCGGCAGCCCTGTTTAATCGAACACAATCATGAATTCTCTCTGAAGCAGCAATTACTGGGCGAAGATTATTCGTTCACAAGTATCCACTACTGTCAATATACATTTAGACAGGTACTAATTCACAGAGCTGGATGAACTAGAGCAACGTAAAGTAATTGAACTTGCCCAAGGTTCAAAACGGCAGCACAGGATTCGAACCCGGGTTCTCTGGATCGAGAGTCCGATGCTCTATCGACTGCGCCACTGTGCTCTCGAAATAGTACATTTAAAAAAAAATTAAATAGTAAAGTGACACTGTGTATCCTTTCTGACAACATGTTTTCTCTGCCACGTGACCCATGTTCCCCGAGTCGAACTAACTATCCTAGCGTACCATCCCTTGTAGCAGGTGGTACTACCACTGAAGATAGCAAGGGCAGCCAACTCACCGACATCATCACTAATCGCGTTGTCTATTATCGACTTCCAATGTTCTGCGCATGCGTAATAATACGTGTCTTTGGCGAGATACTTCACCGCGTTCTCTCTTTTGGCCACGTTCATCCATTCCCCGACTCCGGCCGAAAACACTGGAGACATACACAATCTGTGATCGTATTGGTCTACCACTATCACTAACAGGGGAGTATCATAAACACATCAACACGAACGTATCACGTTGGCGAACCGATTATTGAATAAATATGACCAAACATTACGATTTGTTATATTAATGAACCGCGCTGAACTGGATTCACTGTCGTAATGCCGAAGAACACATGACTACGACAGAAGGTGTACGATGAAGTAATTCTGTTTAAGAATCCTTGGTGATTTTGTCTTTCTGTTGTCACCATTAGTCGTAAGTGGGGGTTGGGATAAAGATTTGAACAATGAAAACATTATCATTATCATGAACACAAATGTATGTTTTTTTTACCGATGCTGAACTGAATTTACCGTCGTCACGCATATATTATGATAATGAATAGGCCCTAAGTGCACTGGTTATGTTTCAGACATGTCTTCACAATGTTTAATTATATTCGACGTAGTTTCCATTGTGAGTGATTACATAGTCAGTATACATGAAGTGTAGGGCCCATGTGTGCATCCGTGTGTGTGTGCGTACTTACGTGTGTGCGTGTCTGTGCCAGGGCCCCTGTCAAGAGTTGTGGGACCAACCATTATTTAAAGATCGTTTCTTCTCGTAAAATAAACCCGAGATTTGTTCCGAAAACCACAAAACTCCAGCTGATTATACTCGTCTTTTATTCACAATATCGACGTATAATAATAATATTTTATTTTGTTAAGCGCAACATCCAATATTGTTCACAGCGCTTTACAACAATATACAAACGCGTGTTAAAAATAGTGCATTTGAATAAAAACAATAGTTTTTATATCATAGATAAAATGAACTAATAATAATAGTAATTAAGACAATAAATATAGCAGAAGTAGAAAAGGAATGTGATTAAAATATCATAAAATTAAATAGTTAAGATCATATTATTATTAGTTTAATAAGTAAACTAAAATTAATGTAAACATCAATAAATTAGGCTAAAATGTATATGAAAAGTAAATAAATAGATAAATAAATAAACGTTAAACATCAATCAGCTATGGTAAAACAGTGATGGTAAGCGTCCGAGTCACATATACGCTGCAGTGAACAGGTGAGTCTTCAAGACACATTTAAATGATTCCAGTGATGTTTTGCTGGTAACGCTTGACGGCAGAGCGTTTCACACTGCTGCCGCTGCGTGAGCAAATGTACAGTCACCGGCTCTGCTGCGTGTTCTCGGAACAACTAGTGCGTTCGAGTCAGCAGACCGAAGACGTCTGGCTGGCATATAGACACGCACGAGTTTCTGCATGTAGACAGGCGAGAGGTCTTCGTGCAGCGCCTTATACGTAAGCACAGCGATGTTGAATGCAATGTGCTGTTAAATAGATAGCCAGTGCAGTTCGCGAAGAATAGAGGTCGCACTTTCACAACGAGCCTGTCGAGTAATAAGGCGAGCGGCAGCATTCTGGAGTCGCTGCAATCGACCGATGTTATTGGTTGAGGTACCGAACAGTAGAGAGTTGCAGTAGTCCAAACGGGATGTAATCATGGCATTGACTACCCGTTCCGCTGTCGGTTGAGTAAGGTAACGGTGAATCAACCCGATGTTGCGCAGGTGCAGCGAGCAACTGCTGATTGTACGTGACACTTGCACAGTCATATACAGGTGTCTATCAAGGTGGACGCCGAGAATTCTAACATGATCAGTTGCACTGATTTCATATGTCCCGACGCGCACACGGAGCCCATTTACGGTGGCAGATGCTGATTTGGGGACAACCGGTAGAATTTATGTTTTGGTGTCATTCATGAGCAGATAATTCCAAGTCATCCACTCCTTCACGTCATCAATACATCGCTCGATCCCACGCACGGCAGTCACCAGAGAAGATGCATCCAGGTCAAAGTGACAGAACAGTTGTAGATCATCGGCGTAGTGGTGGAATTTTAAGTCGTGTTTGTGAATGATATCACCGATCGGCTGCACGTATAGTAAAAATAATAGTGGTCCCAACACTGACTCTTGCGGCACTCCCGTTAACAAAGTCGTCTCGCTGGATAACACGCGATCGATGACGACACTCTGCTTGCGATTACTTGGGTAAGATTCCAGCCAATGGAGAACCACTCCGGCGATGCCGCAGCGCCGTTGTAGGCGATCCAGTAGTATCGCGTGATCTACCGTGTCAAATGCAACGCTTAGATCGATGAGTACGACGACCGTACCTTGTCGCAGTCCTGATCTCGTTGACTACCCACAGTAGGGCTGTCTCGGTCGAGTGGTTTCGCTTGTAAGCGGACTGAAATGTATCCGTAAGTGATTCATTGGCTAGGTGAATGTTCAATCTGTTGCCCACAACCTTTTCGATCACTTTCGAAAGTTGTGACAGATTGCTGACTGGGCGGTAGTTACTTAAGGTATCCTTACACACGGCTTCTTCAGAAGAGGATGCACAGTGTTCGCTTCAGTTCGTCCGGCATTGTTCCTTCTGCCAAACATTTGTTATGTCGGCAACAATGATCGCAAGTACGTCAGTGTTCTGTTTTACATGATCGGATGGTAACGGATCAAGTGTGCAAGACGTACACATTCTAGCGATGATAGCCGTTATTTCACGTGTTGTTGTAGGTGTAAATGTGTCAATTGGTGTGATGTGATGTGATGTCTGGCAGCATGTAAGCCGAGTCGAATTACAGCTACCTTGTTGTTAAAATAGTCCGAAAATGAATCGCAACAGGCAACGACGGAGTCATATTCGGGATACGAACGTGATGGCTTCCCACTCAGCGATTTCACGATGTTGAACATGCTTCTGTTGTCAGCGTTCAGAAGATTATCTCGATAGTAGTTGGTTTTCGAGAGGGCAATGAGCCTGTTGCACTCATCGCGTGCATCAACGTACATTTGTCGATATATCTCAAGCTTTGTGAGACTCCACAACGACTCGTTCTTTCGGCGTCGTCTCCTCCCATCATCGATGTTGCTGTTGTACCACGGGTTTGGTTTATTACCTCGCAGGGCAGTCCGTCGCTCTGGTACATGTTTGTCAATATGTGTTCTTAGTGAAGCACTGTAGCCAGTGACGAGTTCCGCTGCGCTGGATGTTAACACCATGGCTGATAGTGACTCACAAGTTGATCGAATGTCATTGTTGAAAGAATCGGCGTCAAAAAAGCGGTAATTGCTTTTTACTAAATGTGTCGATATCTTAGCTGGCCGTTGGATGTACATGACGTAGCGCACTACGTGGTGATCTAATATAGACATCGGAATAACGTCAACAGAAGTAGCGAGATTGTAATTTTTCGGGGTTATCACTAAGTCCAATGTGTGGCCTGCAGAATGTGTAGGCTCTGTGACGTGTTGGGTGAAATTGTATGAGTCCAGTAGTTGCACGAGCGGCCGGGCCTCTGCCTCAACGTCGTATCTGATGTTGAAGTCACCAACAATGCACGTTGGTGTTATACATGTCGACACCTCTCGGAACAGGTGTTCTAGTTCCAGGTAGAACTCCGCCATCGGCCTGGGAGTCTTAGCCGATGATGGCAAGTGGTAGAGCGTGCACAGGTTGAACGTGCTAGAAGTGGCTCCAGTGAACTGGATACGCATCAGTTCGAAAGACTCATAGTTCGTTTTAGGGAGCATATTGCATGATAACGTGTTCCTGTGGATGACGCCGACATCACCACCGCGTCCAGCCGCACGAGGAACGCTGATGAACGTATATCTGTTCCGCGTCAGTTCGGCGATTATCGGTTTGTCGCTGTTCTTTTTCAGCCACGTTTCCGTTATGGCTACTATGTCAATGTCGTGGTCGGTCACACATTCACTGATGGTTAGCGGTTTATTTCTGACAGATCGAGCATTAAGGACAGCGACTGAGAGAGTGTTCTTTGTCGGGCTCGTATTATCGCATCTAGAAACGTGAACTAAGTTGCACGATTCAATACGGCGAGGTGATTTGCACAATATTGTTTTGGGGATATGTGTCCTGGCAGTTACGATCACAGATATCGCTTGACCTGATGGTGAGGTCGATTGCATAACAGGTGCAGTGTGTTTTGAAGTACGTTTGTGTCTACGGTTCTTGCCGGCTCGACACCCACGCGGTGGTACGGCTATCCCAAGTAGCTTCAATAGGCAATACACCGGCTCGGAGAGTCTATTGTCTTTCGGTATTACCTTGCTATGGCGCAGCAGTTCGTGTCTGTCGTATCGAATGTGGGTCAACATAGGTAAAACAGTGTAGTCTTCGTTAACACGAAAAGGTGTGATTGCAGGCTGTAGTGTCCAAATATCACAAATGTTCACGAGTATAGTTCCAATCAGCATGAACCCAAGCATAGCGCGTAGTATCATAAAACGGTTGTACAATTATAACGATGATCGAATGTTTAGAAAAAAACATTAAACTAGTGAAATCCACGAGCATATTCAAAACATAGCTATCACCAGGGGCGCTCAACGTAATTAGTATAAAATATTAATGCCACCCAGGGAGTGGCCAGACAATCCGCACGTACCTGTGATCCCTTGTTCTTTCAACTTTCTGGCAGCGCTTGAGCAATCTGTATCACCGTCCGTAAACACCCAAAGAATCTTATCGGCGCCATTTCTCGAATTTGACCAGAACATTTCTTCGGCGACCTGCATAATAAGTCGAAATTCTCGATTCACATGAATAATATCTTGTTACATTAAAAAAGTAACATTTCTTATATTGGTAAATTAATTGTGGAGTTGTATCAATCTTGGTACGTCATGCTGAAATCGCATTACGAATTAGGATTAAATAGGCAATTAGTGACCAAGACGTGACAAATCATATACGATACCTTTTGCAACAAAACTATTGTACAGTGTATATACATTATGCTATGAATATGAAGCAATCGTGTATATTAAATTGGTATTTGGTTTAGAAATAAATATTGTGCTAAACTAGTCATACCCGCTGATAGAAAAGTAGAACCAGAGACGACAAAGCAACACGGAGATGGAAACAACAGACAAACAAGCCCAAAACCGTATCCGGGGGAAATGTGTCGGTAGTTGTTATATATACTCTGCCTGGAAGTAAACAGACTTCAGTCAAGTGTGTCAGATTGGTCATGAGATCAATATTGCAGCCAACGTTGCTACTATTTTACCACACAGGCCTACTTAAACTGTATGCGAACACCATTTGGAACGGGTTTTCAAGCAGATACCCTCACACATCTTAAAATGTTTTGGACTGTTAATCTGTCCAAGTGTGTGTATCGTATCACGTTTGATTACTTTCATTGCCATCTGTATAAAATATTTATACAGATTGAAATCGTTACTTCAATTGCCGTAATTGTTTGGACCAAAGTGGATCACTTATTCTCTCGTAAAGATGTATATGTCATGCTTATTACAACCTGGACATTTTGGAGCCAGTTGGGTGACTTTGATTTCGCAGAGTATCTATCTCTTTGCTAGTTTTACTTGTGTAAATGCTCTTTGTAGCTATGCCGTTTATACAATGGCACTGAAACGTTTGTAGACTATTCTTCCGAACATTAGTTCACTGTGTTACCTGTGGTCACTCAATCCACTCAACTGTTTACTTTAGACAGTGGCGTAGGTTTTTCAGAAGCCGTTATTAGTCTTCAACTTAATATCCTACCAGTAACTACCTACCAGTGAACATTCTATTGTCTATCTATTGTCTAGACATTCCCTCCAGCGAATGGTTGAATGACCAGCCAGCCACAGTTGACCCAAAATATACCCCATTCACACATTAATTAAATTAACATAACCTTTCTGAAAAAAGTTAATTAAGTTAATTGAGTTAATTCATTTAACAAATTAACAATTAACAATTTAAATTAACCCACACACGGCAACCACACAATACAGCAGGACTGTTAAGCCGATCAGCGATCACGTGACATCCGGTCTCGTATCCTAGCGTCGTCCCTTGGTGGGCTATAGTCAACAACTGCAAGAAGGCGCTTCAAAGATCTACTGCAAACATACGAGGAAAACAGTCCTCTATTTTTCGAGCTGTACATCTTTGGCCGGTCACCTGAAGAAGTTGTATATTATTGTCAAGCTTTAAAGGTGGCGTTATCTATCAAAATACTACTCCATTGTTTGGGTCCCATGTTAAACAATGCGCGGCATTCGGTTGTGTATAGCCAAGATGGCGGATCACTTTGACGACCGGGCACCAAATAAGCGCAATGATGTACGACTAATGGTCCCAATTAAGGTTAACCTCGGGAATGAGCGAAAGTGACCTGAATAGCGAGGTGACCGTATTAGTGGGACTAATGTATTATACTTTGCAGTTATGAAAATAAGTTAAACTGTAGGGTGGCCTTAATTACGATGTGGCTGCATTACTGAGGTGACCGTAATGCAAGGTTCGACAGTACATACATTGAAAGCTGAGTCCAAATTGGTGTCATCTCTGCCCGTCGTTCCCAGTTTGATGTTGAGGAGTTTGTCGTCGAAGTTACACGCGTGGACGAAGCCTGAGTCGCTGTTGATGCCGTCAAACACCATCATACTCTGCTCGCCGAATGACGCGACGGACACGCGGGTGTAATCCGGGTGAAGGTAGGCCAGGCGACGGCGCATTAGGTAGTCCATCAGCGTTGTGATGGCGTTCTTCGTGGTCTTGAATGACGCTTCTGACATACTCTCGGAACGGTCGATTAGGAAGACAACGTCCGTGATGTTGGAGCGACCGAAAGCCTCGTCGATGGCCCGGATCTTGGCGTCGGCGTTGCTACTGCCGTCCGGGCACGCCGTGTAGCTTTTGGACGTTCCATCGTCGTCGACTGGTGTACACAGGAAGTTGGTGGCCGACACTAATGTACAGGCGACGATGTACAGGACGGGCACGTACATTAACCTTCCCGCCATCGGTGTCTATGCAAGCAATGATAGTTAACGTAAACCGCGACTAGCGGCGATGCAATGTTGATCGCACGTGGAACGTGTTCTTACCCTTCATTGTCTTGACACCCCCGCTCTGGCCCTGAAACCGAAGCCTTTATTCATAGATAGGCCTCTCAGAAATGATACATATCCGCTCCCGATAACGTACAGGCACAATCGACGACATATCTTCCTATGCGACCTCAGCGTGAGTCATAAGCTAAACGTCTGTAGCTAGCCAGCCAAGCATATCCGCTACGTTGGTTCATCCATTGTTCGGCGCTATGGACATGTCCCGTTAGGCGATTCTGTTAACTGGTGTCACGCTTCACCGCGTTGAGCGTCACGACCAAAGCCAAACAGGGTCGGATAGAGGTGGCGTATTGTGGGGGCGGGGAGGGCAGTGGTGTTGTATTAATAGTTCTGTGCTGTTTTAGATTACGACCATCCATAAATGTGGTAATGTGGTGTGGGGAACTACGAAGGGCAATACACATTTATGACGTAGTGGCTGTGTGGCCTTTCGCACGCACACACGCGCACACAGGCACACACATAAATATATACATTACGTATACACGCGCACGGACACGCGCAAATACGCACATATACCCACGCATACACGCGCATCACATACACAGTCACTCACGCACACGCACACGCACACTTTTCCTAGTTAAATGGAAGTCGCGCAAAGATAGTCACAACATTCTGACACATCGTTCAGATAAATCCAGCAGTCTGGGACGGAGAGCACGACGATTCGTGTAGGTCGTGCTTTCTGCTTGTTAAATTAGGCTTCTTTATGACATTTATGCGGCACGAGGCTTTTCTTTAGTGACGCTCTGATAAAATAGTCACACACAAAAGCATACCCTGGGTCGCGTTGACTTAGGATGAGCAATTACCCAGTTTAGCCGTTATTACTTTGATCGTGTGGTCCCGGAAGAAATGATCTCATCAGTAGCGTGGAAAACAGACGCTACACTGAAATACACTTAAAAGAAGTATGCAAAGTAAACAGTTTTTTTGCTGTTGTGTCATCCGTTGACATTAGTCCTGGGCATTTGTACTATTTTACAGTATATCTGTGAGTGTAAAAGTTGATTCCCGGTGTGTGTGCGCGCGCGCGCGTGCGTGCGTACGTGCATGCGTGGGTGTCTGTGTGTGCGTGCGTGGGTGCGTGGTTGTGGGGGTGGGTGTGTGGGTGTGTGGGTGTGTGGGTGTGTGGGTGTGTGGGTGTGTGTGTGTGCGTGTGTGCGCGTGTGCGCGTGTGCGCGTGCGAGCGTGCGTGTGTGCGTGTGTGCGTGTGCGCGTGTGTGCGTGTGTGCGTGCGTGCGTGTGTGGGTGCGTGTGCGTGTGTGCGTGCGTGCGAGTGTGCGTGCGTGGGTGTCTGTGCGTGTGTGCGTGTGTGCGTGTGTGCGTGTGTGCGTGTGTTACAGTAGGAAACAAAGGACAAATACTGTGTCCACAAGAGAACGCTACCGTCGTGTCTCTGGTGTCCGCATAATGAACGCTGTGACGCTTACATTTATCCGGCGTTAAATAATATCCGGGTGACGTTTCTGCGCATGCGCGAGTCAGTTGTTGTCATTAGTTGCCATTGGGTACGTTTACGCTTCCCACCCCGCGGCACCCCCGTTAAATAATATCCGAGTGGCGTTTCTGCGCATGCGCGAGTCAGTCATTTCTGTTTACCGCCTAAACTGACAGTATGAGTTGTGTTAAAACGAACGCAGAAATGTTTTACGAGCATCTCATGCACTACATTAACAATGGCGTACACCATCCAACGATTGCAAACAATGACAGCAGGAAGAGGAGGATACGCAATGCGGCATCGAAGTATATCACAAAAGGTGCGTTACAAAGGCAATTTAAAGTGTATCTAAGGCTAAGCTAAATTGAAGTCAAGTCCAGTCTCCAGATGACCTTAGGCTTAAAATTAATAACTAAGCTTACATTATTTAAGGTCATCATCAAACGTTCTACACCGTTATCGGTATAGCGTTAATATTGAATAATGTATTTAGCCATTATTGATGTGGACTTCTATCAGTACGAGTCGTACATAATATTTAAATAATATGTGTAGACCCTCTTGGTATATACAGTTCATTTAATTGAAATGTAATATTTAATAACTGTTTATAATTATTGTATATAATAGGCCATATTGATACTATGGCTTGATTGTTTTCTGCAAGTCTTAATTTACTTTTGTAACAACATATATATATATAATATATACATATATATATAAACCTACCACATCATTTGCACTATTTTTAGTCACAAATCTTCTGTCCATGCAGTATCCATCTGTGAAAGAGCCAACTGGTGCTTAAAGGTAAGTTCCAATAATACAACTGAGTGTGTTCTTGGATATCCTAACAGCACAAAAGTTTTTAAGGGAACAGGGCTCGACAGTAACGCTTGTCCGCTTGTCCGGGACAAGTAGTTACCCGTGTCGGACAAGTACATTATCCAGGACAATTGTCCGATGGGACAAGTTGATATTGAGTCACACTATATACTGTTAGTCGAAGTAAAATGATTGAAATGTTTAACTCATTGACATAATATCGATTTTAAAAGGAAGCTACCCAACAGTTCCATCTCGTACGCAAGCATCGTCACTCACTGCTTTCGCTTCACCACGAGACTAATGCAAACAGTCCCCAGAGTCAGGAGTATTTTTAAAGAATTTAGTCGCTAGGTGGAGCAATAGTGTCGGGTTAAAGGTTAAAAAACTAAAACTTCGACTTTTTTCATTCTTAATTAAAAAAAGCTTTCATTGGCACAACTGCACGTTTGTGCCCGTTTTATTT
Source organism: Paraescarpia echinospica (assembly GCA_020002185.1). Classification (NCBI taxonomy): domain Eukaryota; kingdom Metazoa; phylum Annelida; class Polychaeta; order Sabellida; family Siboglinidae; genus Paraescarpia; species Paraescarpia echinospica. The sequence goes on along the minus strand of CM034535.1, from coordinate 42,410,282 downwards.
AAAACAAAAGACATTTCATGCTACTTTGGAAAGCAGAAAAATGAAATGTAATTTGTCCACCTCAAGAACAGATCGCGATCCTAGTAAACGCCGTTGGCGTTGCGTGTATTAATTCGTAATACGTTTTGGCTTTCGATTGTACATATTAACGCTCTTACAACGATAATATGGACGTTTTGTGTTAATACAAGTTCTCTGCCAATTTCAACAGCAATCTTATATTCGATTTCATACATAGATCGTTTTTATTTTATACGTGTTTACGGGGAATTATTTTTGCATGCATTAATTTGGTAGAATCCAAAGACGACGTCAAGCAGGAGAGGATGTTGACCTCATGCAAGGACAAATGGATCGGCAGCTGCGCCAGATGAACTAACAAGAGCGTGACACAATTGGCCATCTTTTCAATACAGCCTATTTTACAGCTAAAGAGGAGCACCCATTTACAATGTACCCCAATTTGGTATCGCTGCAGAATAAAAATGGTGCAAAAATGGGAGCAATGTACCAGTCGGACAATGCTTGTCGACGGTTTATCCGCTACATAAAAGTGTAGGAGCTCATCTACGCTTGACTAGTGGTCGATGGCCAAGTTAGAAACGTGTACGTACGTGTCCAGCCAATCCAACACGCTAATGCTGAAGGAATTTATGGAGCCATAAATGAAGCTTTCACTGATCTTGACGTGGATTGGCAATCCAAAGTGGTGGGGGTAAGGATGTGATGGAGCTGCCGTCAACATTGAGCATCGCAACAGTGTCTTGACGAGGATACAGGACGGGCATCCACATGTGATCCCAATGCACTGTGTGGTGCATCGCTTGGAACTAGGAATCATTGATGCTGCCAAAGACAGGGGTTGTCCACGCTGATTTACAAACATTATGAATACAGCCCGAAAGCCACAAGAGACTTAAAGGCTGTAGCGGAGGCCATGGGACAGAAAACCATGCGACCTACCTGAAGGGAACACGATGGACTCCCCATTTCGTGACAGCGTTGACCACTCTGCTGAAGTGTTACGCCAGCATTCGGGTGCACTTCGAGCATATAGTGGAGTGTTCCACTGGGGCAGCTGAGGTGCTCGGACGGGCAAGAAATGTCTTGAAGACCCTCAGTGAATTTTCGAAGATGGCGTGGATGCACATGGTGCTTGACATCATGGCTGTACTGGGCCAACTGAGTCTTGTCTTTCAGAGAGACGAGACAACCATCATTGATGCTCTCCGAGGACTGAATACGTCTGAAGACTGGACTGTAAACTCACTAAATATGTTCTTTCCATATGTTTTCAGTCAATAATTTACTTTCGCAGAATTATTGTTGATTACACTTTGGTCAATATCACCAAGTTTTAGTTCTTGGAATTATGTACCTGTATAATTATATTTCCTTCTAACCTCAATAAATGCACTAATCTGTTAACAACCGGCTGGGTGTTGTGCTGTCATCGTAAATCGCTGCAGCTTGTAATTTGTTTGGTGGGACAAGTAGATTTCTGGTGGGACAAGTGATCATGAGTTAGCACTTGTCCTACCGGACAAGTGCTTTCTGTGATTTAATGTAGAGCCCTGGGAAAACATTACACATTCTGCACAAAAGCTATTCATTCGTTTCAACCATTCAGCATGCATTGAGAGAAACTGCACCGCACGATGTTTCGTATAATATTGCACAATCATGTTAATGAATGTATTTTTTTATGATTGCTAGGCAACTGGACCAACTGGGAACATGCAGTCAGAAGATGGATGTGACATCACTTATAATGGCTATGCAGTTCAAACCTCAAGACATTACTTAAGTGCACTGATAAACAGTTATATTTTTTTATTATTTAATTTTACTTACGAGAAGTTTGGAAATTGTTGTAATGTCAATAAGAAAAATATAACTGTCACTGGCGTTGCTCATAGTACTTCAGCCAATGACAGACCTGTTGACTGCAACACCAACACAATCTCCGTGAAGCATTCAGCAACAATCACTGCAATTAGGTATTACAGTTTGAAGACTAGTCATGTTTGTAGATTCACTGGTGCCTATAGTTATGTACTCATTTATATAGCTGTGTATATAAGTGTGCATTGTGAATAAAATATATTGTGAATAAAACCTGTGTGAATTTGTTTCATGTACTAGTCTTGTCTTACCATGCTCTTACGATGTCTTGTTCAGGTGAAGCAAGTGCATAACTCTGTGTTACCAATTTTAGAAATAGGCAATATCTTCGATAGTATATCTCGATCAAACAGGTGACTTTTGTCCACACTCGTCATATAGATAGTTATAATTTCTTTGTATACTTCAACAATCGAATGCAATATATCAGTGTTTTGTGGCTGGTTCAAATCCAGCTGGTATGTCGCTAGATGCACAATATACTCCTGGTTTATGGACATCTCACTGAGTATTGCAATCGTCTGTTGTTTAGTTCTTCCATATCTATAAAAGGGTTACCTTTATTGTGGTGGGATTTTGTCCTTTATATAACTACTAGCATTCTGTGAAGGATGAGTATTTCATCAATTTGTTTGGTAAATAGTACTGCATTGAAACACCTTACTGGTGATTTAGTGATTAATTATTCTGCACACGAGCCAAAAATACGTGTCTAGGTGATGTCCCATCAATGTTATGATGTCAGAAATGTACACTTTATAATCTCATCTTTCAATTTCCAGTTTATTTTCCTCAACAAATAAAACCCAAATATTATAAAATACTAACTGTATAGTTGTTATTAGTATTGATTTTTTTAACACAGCCCAATTAAAAAAAAATTCTCACTTTTAAACTTAAAATTATTGGGTGCTATTTTATTGGAATCCAGAAATGTACAAAATTCCATTTCACAATTTTGGAACTTAATACCCACTTTGCTGGGGCAGGTCACATGGCCATAAAGTCCTCAACTGCAATAGCTTGAACACTTGGTGCTAGCATGATTGGTTACCTGTTTATAATAAGCTATATTACAACAGCTTATACTTATGTATGTCATTATTAATTTGTATACTGTAGGTCATAGAGAGGTGAAATAGAGAATGCGCTGAGAGAGTGCCATGATGACCCAGGCAGTGGTGGTTAAAGGGGCATGACCATCACACGCTTGAAGGTGGAGGAGACTTACCACTGGAAGTCAATGACAGCCGACGTGAAGGACTGGGTAAGTTGTCATTATGTGTACAATGTCAAAAAACAATTCTTTACAACCCAGCACGTCGGTAGGTTGATAATGCCTGTCACACATTAAATGGATGTCATTTGACTTAGTTTACCATGTTTGTATTCCCAGGTGAAATGGTGTCCTCGCTGCCAGCACTCGGAGAGAGTAAAAACAATAGCCGCCGAACTGCACCCCATCACAGCAGAGGCACCCTGGGATGTGATTGGGGTTGACCTCATCGGTCCCTTCACTGCGACGGAAAGTGGCAATCGCCTCATTTGTACAATGACAGACCTGTTTACCAAGTTTGTCTTTGCTAGACCCATCAAGGTAATATGTGTGACACTTGTTGGGATAATCATGTTTATAATAATAGTAAGATAACTTCTATTGCACCTAAGTCCTTGGAAACCAAGCTAAAAGGCGCATAAAAATAAAAGGATTGGGCAATCGAAAATTTCATAACCAGTATTCCAGTTGTCAATAGATGGGTCAAGGCGCTATTTTGTTCCATCTGTTTAGATTTGTCTGTTATAATGCATACTTTGTAATGTCTTTTTTATACTAACATTACTTCATGTCCACTAGTTCTTCTATCTGCTGTAAGTGAGAATGAATAATTCAATGAATATTTAAAGATATTAAAATGTCTATCTTAGCCTCAACTTTATCTGCTTGTCTTTATTCTTTTAGGCATTTGTTATATATCAACATATATATACATATATATACATATAATATTATATATATAATATATAATATATGTATACATATATTCATATTGACAGCATACGCACAACATTTATGCTATTTTTTGCCATGTTAAACAAACCGCTGTTTTATGTAGACTGAAGCTACAGGTCTCTCTCATAACAGACAAGCTGTCTAAGCTGCTTTTAGGAATACATATATATATATATATATACATGTATATGCACACAATGTCATGATATATGTGTGTTTCTAGAACAAATGTGCTGGCGAGGTGGCTACAGTTCTTCTAGAAATGTTTTATCTGTATGGTCCACCAAGACGTGTTATCACAGACCAAGGACGAGAGTTTGTGAACGAGGTTTTGTATGCACAATTACATGACTGTATCACAGATTGATATAATACTACTTACAGTGATATAATACTACTTACAGTGTTCCATATTGCAACATAGCAGTAATGTGTCATATGCCTGTCATGTGAATGTTCTACTTCCCACCATTGTATACATCACTGCAAGGCTATATCAGCATGTTTTTACATCTTGTTTTTTAAAGCCCAGATTCTTTAAGTATAATCAGCTTAATCTCTCTGCTTTTAATATCTCCCCAATGTAATTCTGCTCTCAGACAAATAGACCACCACCATCACATGAACAAATGAGAGATATCTTGTATTTCTGCTTTTCTAGCTGAATGACTATGTCCTGAAATCGTATGGTGTGAAACACTCGGTGACATCAGCGTATCATCCAGCAACAAATGGACAGGATGAAAGGACCAATCAATGCATTAAAAATGCAATGCGGAAATACGTAAACGAGTGAGTCAAAGTAGACATCCGGCACATGCATCGGTAAATATAATATTATACAGTGTATGTTATAATTCAAACTTGATCTTACATTGTCAGATCCCTTGTTACAGCAGAAGTGAGAAAGTGACATTGTCAAAGAGAAATTGGACATAATCATAATAATTTATACATTAAATTTCAAATACCGGTAGACCTACTCTATATCCAGTCTATTTAATTTCTTTAGTTCAGTTTTGTATTTATATGTTTTACTTGTATTATTATTATATTTATTCCTTATAATTTCTAACGACTATTGTCAACACTACTGAACAAAGTTCTACTCTGGATTTTAGTGTTTAAATAAAGTTATTATTATTATTATTATTTTAAAGTAAATGTCTCTTCAGTAGTATTTACCATTTATTAAAGTGCTACAATATAGATATTATTAATAAATATAATATTGCTATAACTTGGAAAACAACTGAACTAGATAAACAAACCTGCACATATAAAGTTATAAGATCTAGCGTGCCTTATACAGTACATTTAGACAATATATACCAAACATTGTCTTGCAATATGGCTATGGTAGAATAAAAGATGTATCTGTTGCAGATGAGATGTGACTGGTGCCACTGGCAGTACCACATCACATGTGCCCAGAATCACACCAAGCACCGACAGTGTTCTGCAGCGGTCAATAACTACTTTGTGTGTGAGGTCTGTGTGGATAATGAGTGATTATTGTGTGCTATGTTTCTAAAGAGGTGTATTGTATGTTGTTTGCTGCAGCTGAAAGGAATATCTTGTGTTTAACGAGTTATATAAAATTGATTGCAAACTTTGAACACGGTGAACTATATGAAGTTCAGTTATTGTTCTATCAACAAATAGTCTTAGAATATAGTAAAAAGCAATTACAGTGGAACCTCATTATGGTGGTCACACTTGGGTCTGAGCAAAAGTAACCTGGTTAGCGAGGTGATCTTATTAGCAGGACTACTTTCTTATACTTTACTGTATGTAGAACTGTCGTAGAATGACCTCAATTGCGAGGTGGCTGTATTACCGAGATTACCGTAAAGCGAGGGTTGACTGTATGTATTATTTACAGGTGGACAACTTATGTCTGATACAACATAACAAATACACCAAGAATCATATTATATGTATGTGTTATGATAATTATGACATTTCTAGGAGTTGCATAGTCTGTAATGTCTTCCATTGCATACTCCAGGAGATACACTTGACTAATGTAAAAACAACAATAGTCAAGTAACATGAACAATCAATGAATGTTTGTATCATATGCATACAGTGTATATGCAGGTATATGCAGCAAACTACTTTTTTAGTATTATGTATGTAATACTACATATGTAATATTCTGCAGTTTTTTTTTAAATATTTATTATACTAATTTGTAACTCTGATGAGCCTTCCTTCCTCATTTGGACAATTTCTCAACAACGTTTGAATTGTATATAATTGATGTATGGTCCGGCATATTACATTTTGTTTGCATAATAACTGTTCATATTAAAGCAGACATTTGCGTAGTTGTCTACAACAAAACTAGCCACAATTGTTGCTCTCCTCTTCTTTCCGTGGGCCACGGTGAGGCTGACCTTGATTTCTGGGTTTTCCTTTCTTTTCTGTTCCTCCCCTCACTGCCTTTTTACTGCTATCTCCAACGAACCGTTTTCACTTACCTCTGTCTTTCGCTTTCCTTCTCCACCCCTCTCCCAATCCTTCAAAGTCTCTCTTAACGCAATCTTCCCAACGCAATCTTAGTCTTCCTTGCCTCCTTTCCCCATCCACTTTCCGTGTATCCGCTTACTTCGCTAGCTGTTCTCCCCCCATTCGTTCTAAGTGTACCGCCCACTTCAGCCGACATCTCACCAAACTCTCTGTCACGTCAACATCCTGGTATACAAAACTGTCTGTGTGTATCCATGTCTTTGTATTCCTGCCCAACCCACATCGCCTCCGTCTTCTCCAAACTGACTGTCAGACCCTGCTGAATATGGCCATCCATTTCATTAGCTGTTCTTATAGGTCTGCTTCCCCATCTGTTGCCACTGCCGCTATACTAATAACATGTTTTTATATAGCCGTAAACGCCTTTCTAATGCCCACGTAATAACATTATCAGATATGTCAGTGATTTGTGCATTAATTAAATGTTAATTAAAACACCTAGTAAAGCAGGTAGTATTAGCATAAACGTAAGTTACTTGTATAATTTTATAATCTTTACGCACGCACGCGCGCCTGCACACACACACACACACACACACACACACACACACACACACACACACACACACACACACACACACACACACACACACACACACACACACATACACACACACATAATTTACAACAGTGTCTGTCGCCGACGACTGACATAATATCAGGATATTTTTATTCAGCCATTTCATATAAGTACGTAGGTCTGTATTCCTCAATATGCACCCCAAAAGTCATATTAAATACTGTTATTGTTATTAGTACGCCATGGCATATATATATATATATATATATATATATATATGCACAATTGCTTTATATATATATATATATATATATAATTGTGACATAAATTATAAAATGTTTGATTCCTACAGACATAAACAATATCCTCTCCACGCACACGTCACGTGACTTACTCTTATACTTGGTTATAAATATGAAACAGGAAATTATTATTATGTACTCTAACTATATGGATCGTGTTTCGACAACAAACGAAACATATTTAACTACTAAATACTATTTATCACCACTTGATCTACTGGTGCCAAATAGTATGCCTTACATATGCACATAAACATCACCCGGATAAAATGTAACGCCCGGATAAATATAAACGCGACAGTCGTAGGTAGCGTTAAATATATTCCCCTAGATACGCGCACGCGCAGAAACGTCACCCGGATATTATTTAACGCCCGGATAAATGTAAGCGCGACAACGTGTTCTGTGATAAACGTAAGACGTAGCCTGACGAGCCACTGCCGGATTCTCCGGACCGACCTGCTGACCGGCTGGCACTGGCACCGACAATACACAGTTCCTGTGCTGATCGTTTTCGGGTAATGATCGCCAACGGTCTGACGCAAGTATTGGCGGGGGTTTGAGTATACCATTATACACGTATTTACATTCATACGTAGTATAAAGACGTACGTGTATCGAAGATAGCACGGTAAACATACAAAACAACACGACACTGCCTCTCGTATGAAAGACCACACAGCCACTATGTTCTAAATGTGTATTGCTGCCTCGCGTTGATATAACACAGCGGTGGAATGACCTTTGACATGTGCCTTCACTGATGTCCCTGTTTCATCCCGGAATAAGGAATAAGGGAATATGTGTTGTAAAATAATTACTTTGCCGCGTTGGATTGGGTCACAAAAGATGTGACGTAGAACTCAATTAACTTTGCGTTTGGTGTATGTTTTGGCGTCGGCTTTTGGTTATTGCGTTAAAGGTCCGCAACCAATTCGTTTGCCCATCGCCAATCCGGTTCTTTTAGGTCCAGACGTATAATGTGTGAATAGTTTAACTAGTGCGCACAGTCGGTTTAATAAAAAAATGCATACTTGTTTTTTAATCGTCAAAAAGAAAAGATTTGTCGTTACACCGGCTATAGCTGACGAAAGCCAATTGCGCTGTCGACCTGCTGCGCCATTTCGGTCACGTCCTTTACGCGAGATCGGCATCCCACGTATTCGAAAACAATAACAACATACACGTGCTTTGGTGTATCAAGATGAAGATTCCAAAGTGGTTGTACGAAGGTACGTATTACACTATCGCATTTAGCAACAAGAACGCGTAGCCGTGTATTAATTCAACGAGAATTGCAACTTGCGAACGTCTACACTCGACTCGAGGCTGACTAAGTCTAAGCCTAAGCCTAAGCCTAGGCTAAGCCAGTCACTAGGTCCATGACGATATCAGCCAGAGATTCAGTCAGAGGCTGTGACAACGAGTATAATATTTGATATGCATTGTATTTTGTTACGTAGGATCTTGTTAATAAGCTATGTTATTGCGACAATACATACAGAGAATAGATGACGTGAGGGTGCGAAATGACAAGTAACATTAGTTTGGCAGTAAGCCCCTTTTGATCGTGCAAGTAACTTAATCAGGGAGCATCCGTAATTTCGTGCAACAGAGCGTCAAACACGGGAGTATAATATTGGTGATCATAATTATTAAAACAGTGTTTTGTGACTCACATTTTGACACTATTACTGCAGAATGTTGTTGATTTGCATTGTAGTTTATGCAAAATGAGTTTTTTATATGACAACCATGTCCATGATGGTGATGACGATTTTATTCAATATAAAAATGTAAACGTGTAAATACATAACATATAGATACAGCTAGAGTACACCATATATAAGGATTACACAAGATTATGCTCGCACTTGTTTCCATTGTGGTCCTTGGTGCCTGGCTATAGTTTATGTAATTGGTATCCTGTGTTACCTTTCAACTGACATATGCCAGCTATTCTTGTGTATTTACCAATATGTGTATATATTCTCACCACAGCAATATATGAATGCATAATACGTCACTTGAATTATGAATTTGCTAGAGGCCACACTGCAACCCAAGAATGGGAATGAGACGAAGCAGCAGAAGAGGAGCGAAGGAGGTCACCTGGGTCAGGCAGACACAGGGAGGAACATAGTCTGCGGGAGGCCCACATTTGATAAATCCAGGTAATTTCAAATTTATAACAATCATCCACGTATAAGTTGTCAATATATTTTAATGTGCACATTTACATATATATTTGTTTTCATACACATTTTAATAATAACATCTTGGACATGGAAAACTAAGTTGACTTCTGCACTTATATTATACCCACATATTAAAACACCTTTAAAAGTATTTAGCATATGGCGATGACTCGGAAATAAGTATATAAAATATATTATTAATTTTTAAGAAGGTAAACATACATGTTATGAACCTTTGAATACTTGGCGAGGAAAATATACTGTTAGCATCATAATAACACCTCATTTTGTCATTTCCGACATTCACCTTGACCATTCAACCTCAGGCAGAACCTTAAAATGTCAAACATGAATATGTGTAGTAGTTACACATGGCAGACACCGACATGAATTTGTATACTGAAAACAAAACATACATGCGCTTTACTGATTAGCAGAATTCAAATCAGTCTATAATATTGACAAAGATCAGGCATCACTGTAATGAAATTGAACAATTTTTAATTCATGTAATAACAATGAACACCTTGTAAAGAAAAAATAGTTAAAATGTTTCACCGTTTTGAAAAAGAGCATATTCTACTAATGTCTGCATGTTGTATCAACCCGCCCCCTCCCTCCTCCGGAACAGCCCCGGTAAACACTGACTGTTCCTAAGATATAAACATGTATATATGCAGCTGTAGTAGCACATTTCTTGCTGCCGTTTGTCTTGTGAAATGCTGCAGGTCACACATGAAACATTATTTTATATTTACTGATTATGAGAATGAACATTCGATAATTATTTAATCCCAACACTACAATGATACCTATTTTTGTTTACTGAAAATATGCTTTTGTTTACAGAAGATTGGACTAGTGTGCTTAGTACCACTAGTTCTCCAAGTTAATATGGCATACTGGGCAGTTGTATGTGTCCAGGATCTCGGACAAGATTGTACAGCCATGCAGCATGCTGCATGTTAATGGTTTGTCATGTGAATGTCCACCGATTGATCCCAATTGTGTCATGTGTTGCATCCATGACAGATTCTCCAGTGCCGATAGGGTGTAGCATAACTGACTAAAAACCAATGTAGAATGTAGGTTGCTCGACATACGAATATAGTGACGCCTGACTACGGCAGTTGGTGATGGAACGGCGGGTGCCAGGGTATGGCAGATATAGCATGAGTCTTCGGGCAACAACTCTTGATGCTGTGAGACAGGTTCAGTGTCGAGCATTCTTCGATGAACTACATCGGTTTGGATATCAATGACATCACTGTATGTGTTCGCTGTCTTCGATGGTACTGCATACCAGCTTCCTGACATTTTGCTGTACATCCGCATCTACCTATACCGGAGACAAAGTGACAATTAGCATAGCTCTGACATGTGTGATATTTTATATGTGATGACACATTTATCGAAAGTCGATAATACATGGTATTTGTATTCAATTAAACTTCAACTTTTAGCAGTGTCCATGAAAAAATACATCAGTTATCCAGCATTTTTACAGTGGTAGGGTTTCATTGTTTTTGTGTTGCTGATAGTCAGGGGCAGCCAGCTGAGTTCTTGCAATGTACACCAGGTACTTGTTATGTACAACACATTGTGATGAAGTAATGGTATTGAAAGCCTTTTCACATTTTTCAACAACAATCTGTTGATACACTGACAGCAGCATTTTACTTGTTTAAGTTCTCTATGTATCATGACAACTGTTATATTTTTCATGCCATGTTTCATATTTCTAAATTATTCTTTTTTATCAGTGGTTTATATTTTTACAAATAATTTACATTATATTTTCATTTCGCATGATGATTATACACCTGTACCCATTGTACTAATTATTTTATAAACAACACTTCAGCAAAGTTAGTTCTGATATGGTGTAGTATCCAGTCCTCAGGATTGCTCAAAACGCTTTACACTTTACTCCCTGGCAGACCTGTTAAATCGAACACCATCTCGACTTATGTGGGAAGCATTCAGCCACACTGAAATTAATATGCACTGACTATTCGTACAAAATATTGCGGTCTGTAGCCGGTACTCTTCATACAGCTGAGTAAACCTGAGCAATGTAGCATGTAGTGATTGTACATGTAATTCTCAGTCACATGGCGATGACCCTGACTAGTCTAGTCACTATTATTTGCGAGTTGTAAACATACATACCAAGCATTGCATAAACTACAACATTTTCGAATGTTATATCATATTGATGTTTTTTTTAACAAAGATCCATAAATTATGATTCTTTGTTAAAAAACCCAATTATGATTCTTAATAGTTATTTTTATTTGATATGTACAGCCCCTGTACATAGTACATTTGTTCAACTAAACATCTTCCTAAGTAATGTTTTCTCATTGGTTTACATTTTATGGGCATGCGATATTAAACAAATTTGTTAAATAAACATAATTGTTTAGTCACTAAGTTGTAAACGTACAAGGCATGTATAAACTACAACTAGCATTTGACATCACGTGTGCTAGTGTTGTTTTTTTGTAACAAAGAATCTTGATAAAAGTTTCTGGTTTTTTTTTATATATACCTGACATTTTTTCAACCTCTTCCTAATTTTTTTTCTATTGTTGTTTTGCATCTTATGTACATGTGATATGTATATGATGTTAAAAATTATTACATTATACACATCAAGTGCAGTGATTGTAACTGTAGTTGTATTGTACTTTTCATTATTTTGTAGTAAATCTCATCAAATAGTGTCAATAAAATGTTTTTACTTTACATTGTTTTTACTTTAATTCACATGCATTTCTAACAACAATATACAATTTAACGACGACACACATTACTGCAAAATCCTCATGCAGACAAACAAAATTATCACATGCGGGGATGGATCCAGAAATCGAGTCTGGGGGGCACAAAAACCTCCACTGGCGGCCGAACCAAATGGTGTAGTCTAAATTTTGTCGCTACCACGCTGCCATAACGTCACCCGCTCCACTTGAGTGGTAATGATGGAAAACGCCATAACTTTCAGCTTATTATTATCACCTAAACTGGGGCACATTTCAAACGGTCTGGAAGGACACAGTCGCGTGGGCCCATTATAAAAGATTTGCAGACACGCCAAATTCTTAAGGTCTAGAGGGGCCCGCCTGGATCCGCCTATGACATACTTGTTTATTGCTTGTATTTGTAATTTTGATAACAGGTTTGGTGACAGAGTAACCACATTTGACAACACTCATTTACCTGAAGGTGAAGAGCTTTGAAGCACACATCTGCTTGTGGTGTTGACACACCTCGAGTTCTGAAAATATAGTACATGTATTAATACAAATAACAATAATCATTTTAATGTACACTGTACTTGCAAAAGATGCAGTGCAATGAACGACTACCTGCCAAATGCAACCAATGCCAACGGTCATAAGCTATCTATATATATATACATGTTATGGACATTAAATTTCAGAGGGGCGCTGGTTTTCTGAACATAATAAAAACTCACAGAAGGGGCAATCACAAAACCTGGTGAAACTACTGGAATATTCTTTTCCTTGTAAATAATTAAATACCAAGATTACATACAATTACAATTGAATTTATATTGATTTTTTAATATCCAATAATAGTAATTTTAATATAAAAGTAATAGATTAGTTAAATTAATTACTATTACATTACTGTTGTTAGTCAATTATGTACATATTGTTTTTGTTCAACCTATTATTATTGGTTCAATAATCATAATCGTTACGGATAATTTATAATGCATTTACACTGTTACTATTATCCCAAGCCTACTTAGGCTACTACCATATACGACATAGACATAATATAGTCACTATCATTGACAGGTATATGCCGTAGCGTCATACTGTTAGCTGATATTAGTCGATACTATAGTAAACAGGGCCCAGCCAGGCCGCCCATACCGCCATTGGCTATGACTAAAAGGTAAACAATTAAATAAATTTAGTACAAGCAACATTAATATACGTGTCTACAGCTTTATAATGTTAAATTACTAACCTGTCTGGAAGAACCTTTGCAAACGCTGCATCTCATTTGTTGATGTTGTGACTGACCCCACGGCACGGGCAACGGCCCACGCCGTGGGGTCAGTCACAACCCTCTGGCTTAAAATTCAGAGGGGATTTTGAGCCTGTTATATGGACATGTGAAAACCCTCTCAACAATCAGTAGTCTACGATCAGAAAATGTAAATTGCAAACCTCTAATATCAACAGATTGCAAATTGCAACACTGCCTTTGTGCACCATGGCCGAATGATTTTTATGGTTCATAATTGTATCATTATCTATGTACAACACACAGTATTACTAATTAGCAAATGTCTACACACTTGATTCTATTGTGTACATATTGCAATGTGATTTTAATACTATGTTTAATTATGCTCCCTCCTCAGTGCAAATGTATTTCCTCTTTGTCGACAAATGAAGTTATTATTATTATTATTATTCATTTGTTGACATATGAGTAATATCGAGCTTGAGCTGCTTCGTTAATTTTATCTATTTGATAAGTTTTATACCGCACATACCAACGCATACACACGCACACGCGCACACATACACACGCGCGCGCGCACACACACACACACAAACACACACATACACACAGCATTAGCTTAACTTTCATTTTAATATACCTTTATGACTAAAGTTGGCTGATTCGTGTTTGCTGTAGGCTACGCTTGCCATCGTCTTGGTGTAACAACGACGTCAGTCAATGCTCGAACTGACTAGTCATGCGTAACAAACGGTGGTTAAAGAAACCATGTTCTAGCCGCTGGTCACTAGTTGGTGGTTAGTTGTACTAAACGATTCGCCGCCAACACGCCTTTGTATAAGTCATTAAAACCTCGAAGTTCCGACGTTACACGTGAGCGTGTGCACAGACAACGATGGCTTGGAGATTCGTGGACGTGTCCGTCCTGTGTCTGTTCGTTGTTTGTACATTAGCGTCGGCCACCAACTTCGTGTGTACGCCAGTCGACTACGAAAAAACGCCCAAGGCGTGTCCGCACGGAATTAGCAACGCCGCTGCCAAGATCCGGGCCATCGTTGAGGCATTCGGTCGCTCCAATATAACGGACGTAGTCTTTTTAATCGACCGTTCCGAGAGTATGACAGAACCGTCATTCAAGACCACGAAGAAGGCCATCACGACCCTGATGGACTACCTAACGCGCCGTCGCCTGGTCTACCTTCACCCGGTGTGTCCGTCGCGTCATTTGGCGAGGAAACGATGGTGGAGTTTGACGGCATCAGCACGGACTCAGGCTCCGTCCACACTTGTAACTTCGAAAACAAACTCCTTAGCATCAAAATGGGAACGAAGGGTAGAAATAAAACCAACCTGGACGTGGCTCTGGTTGTAAGTATTCATTGAATGTGTATTTAAAATATGCTGTTCTACTTCAATAATATAAGGTACCTAAGAAAGTGAAATATTATAGGCCTACATAATACGCTGATGATATATACATTAATACAAACATTAATACGCTAACTTTGAGGCAGTCTAACAGCATCTCTTCCCAGGTGTCGATGTCTATTTGTGCTGATTCCATATCAAGTCTCGTGTAAAAATTATAGATATATACTCAACTGACGTCTTGGTATCTTCCCAGTCTACGTTTTCTCGATGAATCATTACATTGCAGAAACTTTGATACAACTACAAGTTGTTCACCAATGTTTGTTTTGGGAATGTAAAGAAGTTCGACAAATTATGTAGGTCGCCGAGAAGATGCTGTGGCCGAGTTCGAGGAATGGGGCTAATAAGATTCTGTGGTTGTTCACGGACGGTGAATTAGACTGCTCCAGCGCTTCCAGGAAGCTGCAACAGCAAGGGGTGACAGGTATGTACACATTGTCTGTTGAGATGGGGGTGACTTCAGTATTACCGTAACACAGAAGAACCAGTGTCAGTATACATTTCATGGCCACCCGACCATTGCAAGAAAGACAGAGGGACACAGAAGAAAACATACACCAAAACGTAGGCGAAAACCTTTATGTTGAAGTGACAGACCTTCCACCCCTGATGAACGATCGACCCACATGAAAACGACTCATCTATGCTACGGAGTCCGGACAAATGGTCAAATGATAATGATTATTGTGACTAGAAAGAGATTGAGATTTTGTGGTATTGAGACCGGTTATAAACTGCACTGTTGATATTTAAGAGATGTGTCGACCAGAATGCTGACCGTGGCTCTGACAGCCAAGAGGGAACACGCATGTACTGATGATCATAACATTTCTTGTTGAAATGTTTGTGCAGCATTCTTCATGTATTGGCGGAAGTACAACGATACAATCAAAGTGAATTACAAACTATGCCGACATTATGTGTTTCCCAGTGTTTTCGGCCGGGGTAGGAATTTGGATGACAACCAAGAGGGAACACGCAGTCAAGTCTTTCGCCGAAGATTCGTACCACTACGCATGCGCAACAGGATGGACATCGATGATAGAGAGCGCGATTATAAATGTCAAAGACCATGTCGGTAAGTTGTCTTGTCTAGGCGGTACCAATGCAGTATCCGATATTACGTCATTGTATTATAGCCATTGGGAGCTCTTTTATAATGATACGTTCACACGCTAAAACACACACACGCACGCACGCATGCACGCACGCACACACACACGCACACACACACACACCCAGACACACACGCACTCACGCACGCACACACTTCTGTTTGCAAATGACATAGTAATTATTGCTATCAGTCTGTTAGCTAAATCAGCAAAACTATTTCGTTTTTAACAGTTACAAAACGCTTGCACAGAGATCCTCCACAACCCTGTTTCGTTTCGTCACGCTGACCCGGAGAACACCCACCCCCTGAGTGTGAAGTACTATACGGATGACACCTTATCTGAAAATGGGCCCTAAATGCTCAACTAACGCTGACCATTTCGTACCGATAATCTGTCAAATGAGGTCCGTAATGGAGTGGACACAATATATCGGAATAGGCAGTTTATTTTTTTTGAAAATCACATTTATTTCTCTGCTTGACAATACACACACACACACACACACACACACACACACACACACACACACACACACACACACACACACACACACACACACACACACACACACACACACACACACACACACACACACACACACACACACACACACACACACACACACACACACACACATATATATATAGATAGATTAATATCAGGTTCGACCATGTCATAGGTATGTTATAACTATTCTATAGAATATTTAGGTTGGTTCATTAAGCTTTTAAATATAAGAAACGCCATACTGAATCGATATCACTTATTATCCTCTTATGAAATAATACAAACATAACAAGATGTTTTGCGGTCACTTTTGAGAGCAATGATATATCCGAGTGAACATATAGTATCATTGATATACCCGAGTGAACATATACAATCAATGATGCATGTTTACTAAAGGATCACCCGCGTACACGTGTATGTTACAGGCGCTCGAGTCAACGAACCAGCCTTGTACGTAGCCGACGACACGTACAGAGACGGGGAGTGTTCTTCCTGTCCTAGCCTTCAGCGGTGTGTATGTAACGTATTCGACAGGAGCTACACTTGTGCAAGTAAGTCAAAAACGTTTTTTTTGTGGTGATAAAATGAGCTACCCTCCTACAATACACAGTGTATGGTGCTGTACGCCTGATATGTACAGTGGTTTTCATGATACGAAGCTGGTTGGGTGTTTTGTAGATTTAAACCGTAAAAATTTTCATCTTACACCGTAACGAGGTTATGCTTCATGGTTTAATATTAAATGTTGTATACATCTAATTGGCATAGACTCTACTTACTTCAATTTTTTCTGAGAAATAAACTGATCTGTCAACCACAGTTTTGCTGCGTCATTATCTTGTCGCTTGCTTCTTTTTTCCCGGGTGACATTCATGCTGACAAACGGACTATATATGGGGCGTTAGAGACACAGGTTGGAGCTCACGACACTTTCATTTTACTTTCGGTTGTTGCATGAAACATGTGACTTAGCAACTGGTGATGAAGTTTTTGTCAGTGGGCAAATTGAGTTGTAAGTCGTTACCGAAGGTGGAGTCACTGTGGATTTATGATACAATTATTATCTGTTACATACAATGCTGTAATAGGCGATTGAAATTAAATGGTCACGAAAACGTGTTTAAGTTAAAAATATTGTAATGTTGACAACTGCTGCCCTTGGTTTGTTGCTCACGGGTAAGCTAATGTTCATTACTATATTTGTTATATGACTGTATTGATTCATTTTTAAGTAAAAGTAATACACAAACTTGTACATTGCTGTTTTTTGCTGGGATTATGTTGAAATATACCCGGAAATGGATGAACAATTAATGCTATCTGTCTGATATCGACTGCTCGACGAGCCAACATTAAAGAGAATAATTACGTAACAATTACCCAGACATCCACCCCTGTGTAACGCACTTCACCCTTGTCCACAGACACACCACCTCTAAGTGTGACGTACTTTATGGATTATGGAATACTCTCTAATGGGTTGCCTTCTAAGTTCGCAAAATCAAGAACAATGTCTAGAGTTTCGTATTAATTGAATCCACCACCCACCACCACTAAACCTGGTGTGTGACGTCCACCACCCACCACCACTAAACCTGGTGTGTGACGTCCACCACCCACCACCACTAAACCTGGTGTGTGACGTCCACCACTCACCACCACTAAACCTGGTGTGTGACGTCCACCACCCACCACCACTAAACTTGGTGTGTGACGTCCACCACCCACCACCACTAAACCTGGTGTGTGACGTCCACCACCCACCACCACTAAACCTGGTGTGTGACGTCCACCACCCACCGCCACTAAACCTGGTGTGTGACTCGCATGATGACGGATCCACAGTGGCCTCCATAACATAACATAACATAACATAACATAACATAACATAACATAACATAACATAACATAACATAACCAATACCCACCGAATTAAACTGACGTGACATGGTTGTTAACACAGTATCCACCCCGCGGTCAGTTCCTTGCATTTACAATAGCGTCAAAATGCATTAATATATGTTCCACTCGCTAGGTAGCGTTACAATGCCTATTTATTTTCCCCGCGATACGTGGTGACAATCGCCCGACCACCCTCCCATACATGTTCCATAAGTTGGGGTGTTCGTTGGGTGCGTACGACCCCCCACAATCAGCTTATAGGCAAAAAAGGTGTTTTGGAACTCACGACGAGTGCACTTGGATGTGGGACCACACAGGGTGCTGTTGGAAGTTAACTCGGGGAGGTTGGAGGTTTGGAGGTTTTGGTAGGTCAAGGGGGTGCAGTTGGACGTTTTTGGAAGCCACGAAACGCACCCAAAGTCAACCACGTCACGGGCCTGCAATGGTAATGCTTCATGTTTTGAGGACATTGGTGTGGTGAACGACCTATCTGAGCTTTACATCTACATTTGTAACCGGGGTAGTTATTCGGTGTATTATCTCGAGGTCATCTCGTTGGCGTCACAACTCGCTGGGAAAATCCCTCTAAATAAACAAAGAAAACATTCCTACAGCTGAATTTATGAGTAAGTAGGCGTGTATAAACACGACTTGTTGCACCCTGGGAGATTCCAGTATTTCGACGCAGACGATATTTTCTTTTCAGCTATTCGTTTGAAACTATAAGTTTTAATCTATTTAAATCTTATATATATTCGTGAAACGTCCAGCACGACCATTTCGTGAAACCATCCCCTTTATCAGTGCATGTAAACACACACACACACACACACACACACACACACACACACACACACACACACACACACACACACACACACACACACACACACACACACACACACACACACACACACACACACACACACACACAAACATGATATATTATACATATAATATATATATATATATGTAAATATATACATATATATATATAACCCTATGGCATATTTTATTGATTGTTAGTTTTCTGACCTAACCATGAAGGCAATCACCTAAAACAAGGAAGTGAATGAGCCATTTACATCTACGTGACTAAAGTTAATAATCAGTCGGTGTATTAAACATCTAGGTCACCAGCCCGTTGACAGCATGCGTCATTGTGGTCATTGGGAAAACCAATGATTGGATGTATTTACGTATAACCACGTGTCATGTGGTTATGACTGTTGTTTTTGGGATTTCAGTATACCAATGCAGATATTATTATAGTTTTTATGTTCTGTTCTTAAGTTTGAAAACAGTTGGCTATTTTGGAGCAAACTAAATTCCAGAGTGCAGTCACCTAGCAGCGGAAAGACGTCATAGGCTGAAGGTCTGAAAGGGTGGCAATCAGTTTGATGTGGCGTGATGAATTGAAGTTAACGTCGGTTGATAATCGAACAGCGAGACTGGTGTAACGTGTTGTCGAAACCCGTGTCCATGTTATTCTGAAAGTTTGGCATGTTTGGTGTGAATAACGCACTGGTAATAGGACCTATTGGATTATCTGGAATAATATTAGAACACAAAACGTTGGATTTGCTCATGTTGATTGAGTAATTTTGTTTTGACGTTATGCTTTTTGTATACTGCGGAGGTCAAGCTTTCTCCCCGTCATGCCTTGTAGTATGTGACTTTCTCCCCGCCATGCCTTGTAGTATGTGAAATATAACGGTATGTAACACAGTGTGGTGTATCGGTGTCTGTCTTCTCGGTGGAGTAGCCGCAAGTTTTAACGGTGGTCGGCTTCCAAGTAGGTCAAAGCAAAATTGAAGTTTTTCTGAACTTGGAATAAGTTGTAAATAACACAAGAAGAATCTAAATATATTAGAGGAGCAAACGCATTAATGTTTAATATCAATAGGCATATGCAGGTGATTAAGTAATGCATTACACGTGACACGTGTGTTTCTAGTTAGCCATGCATGACGCAGTGCAACCGCAGGCCCAGTGAAATGACACGTTATGATATTGATAAGGGACTACAGACGCTCGGGGCATTCGGACCATATATAATGCACGTGTTGCCTTCACTCTGGGCAAGAGTCAGTCGCTGCTGCCAATACTGGCAAACTCTCGGCTCACAACCTATGACCTAGGACATACACCCGGAACGGTTATCGTTAAACGTTCACGCCATTTTACCGCATCTGTTAATTGACCTTAAAATTTCCCACACATGCACGCAAACATCCACGCCCGCCTGCCAAAAAAATAAACTTATTATTATTATATATATATTTAAGATTCACTTACACGTGCTGCCCTCTGGCGAATATTGGTGCAATTAGAATGAATGAATCATTACGTATATACGTATACTGCCAGACCACTGCTGATGTTCCCAATTCATAATTATTCCCTATAAGTAAAGGAAGTTCGGGAAGATCAGATTTCACCTTTCATAATGCAAATAGTATGATGATTGTCGTTCGCCACGTTGAGAAAGTGCCCTTGCGATTTACAAGTGTGGACGATATCATTGTATATAGAATATGTACATTTCCGAAACTAAAACATTTGTTTGATACATAGGACATGACACGACTCGGACACATGCGCCGCCAAAGTACACGCCTACGACACACGCTACTGCTGAAGACGCCAGCCCAACAACAGTTTCATCCGATGACGACTTCCTAACAATGACCAATATGTTCATACTTGGTTCAGCTACAGCTGCCGTGTTTTTCGTCTTCATCTGCTGCATTTGTTATTGTTGTAGACGTCGGTAGGTGAAACTATTCTTCTAGTATTCCATTAATCTAACTGTAATCGAGCTTTCATGCTGAACTTGATTTCTCCTCTTGGCATTCGCAAGTATTACAACCTAAAAAAATGTGTGTGCGTGCGTGCGTGCGTGCGTGCGTGCGTGCGTGCGTGTGTAAGTGTCTACCTATAATCGAGCTTGCGTACGCGGGTAGGTTTTCCTCTTCCTTTTAGACGGCTTGAACCTCGAGCGCCAAACTTTCAGGGATTAATCTACGACCCATAGAACAGGACGTAAGATCTATCAATTGTTTTCAAAATACAGCTGTACCCCATAAATGTCAAGATTCTCACAATTTAAGGTTAAATCAGTTGTTCGGAACGTAAAACGCAAAACATAACCTAACCATCGCGCGCGGCAAATACTTCTGGAAAACGTCCTCTGCGTCTTAGACTTGGAGTATATAGACGCTGACACAACAAATCTTATGTCTACCCTAATGCCAATAGCTTAGTGATACTTGACATTTCTACACTAAAACGACTAGGGCCTGTCGTTGGACCCGATCTTCAGATTATCTCCGATCTTCGTCATTTGAACAAACAACGAGTATTTGCGAGAGCGTTATGGTGTTTAAGTAATGATGTTGTGTGTTTTCTAACATTTGGCAAATGTTACTATCACGAGTGTTAACGACAAAGGCATCTCTCAGGTGACCGGCATTTTTGGTAGTATATAGAAAAGTCATATACAAAAGTCACACAATCCCCTGCCAAGAGATAAAAATTATTCAATTTGAGTGAGTTTGTTATCATATAACTCACACAGACTAGTATAGCAACCATCAGGTCCTGCCACCAAGCGTGCATATGTAGCTGTCTATTTTTTTATAGGGACAACCATTTGCTAAATATACATTTCTTGGTAGCCACTTACCGAGTGACAATTTTTTTTTAATCGTCGACGTTAACTTCGTCATTCTTGTATAGTTAGTTATCTTTAGGCACAATGTTGATGACATATGTTTCAGTAGACCGCTCCATTCCACTTCTGCGGAAAATAACCGGCAGGACCAGCGCCACTGGCTCGACCAACCAGGTATGATACTCGATGGCGAGAATGACGTCTTTGCAACAGCGATCATTTCTTCTTCACCGGAGTATTCTGTCAAGTGACAGCTCTTTGGCTCCATTAATCCTTTTCTCCATTATCCCAAGTCATTTGCTGTCCTCTTAAGTATTGTAAAGGTACATTGTATGTTCGATGTAAGCAAAATCCGACACACACAATGTATCGTTATTAGCCTGATTAGCGCGGTTATTTCCGGGAAGAAGCTTATCCATCTATGGAAAGTGATCGTTCGTCAAAACAAGTATTTTTTTGTAAATATGTCACAGTGTTTGTGAAATTGGCAATATCACTGTGTATTAGATTGTGTCATTGCACAGACCATTTGCTGATCCGCTTCTATGTGTAGTAATCAGACTCGCCTAGATAAATGTGTTGTTTTATCGCAGACGAAACAAAATGCAAAAATTGCAATTGGCTTATAAAACGCAATTTGGCTGATAGTGTACCTTTAACATATGTATTAAGAACACTATATAAATCAACGTTTACTCAATCGAAGAACAGACATTCAGTGGCGGATTAAGTCATTCGTGGGCCTTAGGCACCCAGCATTTTCATGGGCCCTGGGTAGACCCAGAAGCAGATTCAGAAAGAGCGAGAGAGAGAGAGAGAGGGGGGGAGACGCGCGCTATCGCGCTGTCGGTCATGACATCGGGAGACGGGAGAGGAGGGTGGCGTGCTGTTGAAATGTTTTCGTACAAGGGTAAATTATAATTATTGCAAGCTTGCAAAATTCATTGAGCAAATGAAGTACTACTAAAACATATGCAGTAGCCATCATTGGCCAAATCATGCCTTGCTAACTGGGTTTTGGAAATAGTGGGCACTTGGTCTTCGTGGGCCAAAACACGTGCCTGTACTGCCTATTGGTTAACCGGTCACTACAGACACAGTTACTTTACAAGTTCGTCCTTCTCTCAACCAGTCTGTCCAGTACGCTTATTAGACACTATTTAGTATTATTATATTTCCAAAGTGACTAGATATCGTACAACTCATGTGGATACAACACCAGTAGTGATCTCATATGTAATATTTCAAAAACGTAAATGTTTCAATCTTGCCCTCGCACAATCGTACCAAGTGATTCGCTGCCTTCTAAAACTACTATAATATGTGTAACAAAATCCCTTTCATCATTCCAGGGATACAATGGGCACGTTTGGGTATCGAAGAGTTAATACGAAATTATTATTTGCATGCAAGAATGTCACGTCAGTGGTTTACTTAACCTCTGTTCTCAATGTGTTAGCTTCTTGTAAAATCTCATAGTTCCCGACATATTGGGACAAGTCTCCGATACTTAACCAATAAGCACCCAACGCTTTTTTGGCCTTGGCCATGCCGTGGCGTCTAAACGTGTTTTTATTCGTAATGGTGCAGATTGTATTGATTTTTAATATATCCTTAAATTCAGAAGCTAAATTACACTTTAGTGTGCAGACGAACCTGGTACAACGCCATACTGTTCAGCAACAGGAAGTGCGATTTTAGATTTTAAGTGGTTATAAGTTACACCGAAGAAAATGCGTAAATCTCTCTCTGGTCTTTTATCTTGGCCAATTATAAATGGCATAATCAGCTGAGGAAATACTTTCTGATAAGCTACTGGCAAGACATTTTTGTTTGGTGTTCAAAATGGTTAGTTTTTCTCTTTTAAATGCCCAAACAGGTTACTTTGTTTCCGATTAAAAATCAACGACAGTAGTTAGGTGGTCCATCCTAGTCGTTAATTATTGCGGGGCAGGGGCACTCATGGTGAAATTCCAAGATGGCGGCTGTCGGTGACTGGATGTAATGCCTCCTGGCGGAACGTAGTGGAGGTAGTGCCTCATAATAAAATGTATTGGAGGTAGTGCCTCCTGCTGGTAAAAGGATTCACCTAGCGGGTGCGTGTGTTAAGGAATGATGAGGGGTAATCAAGGGCTAATTAAGGATTCATCTAGCGGGTATGCAGTTGAGGGACTTTATTAGGAAGTACAAGAAGAGATCTTTAATGTGAACGATCGATTATCTCCAGGTGTTCATTAAAAACAGATGGCCGAGTACAAGAGATACGTGTCGTCTCGCGACTGTGGAGTCACGTGCCTTATCGCATAGCGAGCCCAAGCTTATCAAAGTTCTTAGATCATTTCTTCTTCCCATCGGAGTTCCTTATCTCTGAAACATATTCCAACACTGAATCGATCGGACTGTAGGAAATATACATTAAATCATACACATACGAGGGATATTGAAAACACAGTCATTGTTAATACACAGTCCGACATTACGAGGCACAGCTGTACGCGAAACAGTGTAACCAGACACCACGTCGCCAGGCAACATGATGAAAGGTTAAACCGGGGCAACTTACACACAACAGCCTTAGATAATGAAGGACTATGGAACAAGTGATGTAATCACGTGGCATCACGTATCGAGAAGTGGAGAATTACCACGCTTCTAAGTAGGTCATGTAGTATTATGAAAGTATATAGTTGATGATCAGTAGATATAGGTAACTTACGTGCAGTCTGAGACAGTGATAGGTGGAACTGTCGCTATTACTACTGTGACAGTCATTAGGGGTAATTAAGGGGTAATTGTGGGTAATTAGGGGAAATTAGGGAGAACTAAGGGGTAAGTTGGGGGTAATTAAGGGGTAATTAAGAGTATTTAAGGGTAATTAATATGTCATTAGGATTAAATAAAGAGTAACTAAGGGAAAATAATAAGTAATTAGGGGTAACTAAAGAGTAATTGTGGGTAATTAGGGGCAACTAATGGGTAATTAGGGTTAAGTAAGGTTTAGTTGTGGGTAATTAAGGGTGAGCAAAGCTAATTAAGAGGTAATTAGGGGTAATTAATGAACATTCAGAGGAATAAGGGTTAATTGAGAGGTAATTATGGGTAATTAATAATAATTGGGGTAATTAAATGGTAACTACGTGGTAATTACTAATAATTAATTGGTAATTAAGGATGAATAAGGGGTAATTAAGGGTATTTATGGGTACATAATGAGTATTTAGTGGTAATTAAGGGGTAAATGTGGGTAATTAGGTAGCATTAGAGCTAACTAATGGGGTAATTAGGGGTAATTAAGGGAAAAGTTAAGATTATTAAGGGGAATTAAGGTTACTTAGTGGTAATTAAGATGTACTTAGGAGTAATTAAGGGAAAATTGTAGGTAATTAGGGGCAACTTAGGGGTAATTAGGGTTAATTAACCGAAAATGTTTTCTGATAAGGTGCATGCACTTTGCATCTCCCACCTGTCACGAAGAGCCTTCCCGATACGACACATGTACTTTGCAACTCCCGTCTATCCATGTGTCTATTATTCGGCCCGAAACACTCGACGGTATACGTACCTACATTGTGCGTCTATGCATAATTACCCTTAATTGCTCCTTATTTACCCTTAGTTACCTATAATTAACCCTAAATACCCTTCATTACCCCTCACGCACACATAAGGTACGCTACCCACCCAAACCGCCATGATGCGCTACCCCCGGTCACGTGACTACACACATATTACTATACCAGAAGCTGAGGCAGTCGCCATCTTTGAAGTCAAACTTTCTAAAATCACCCGCCATTTTAATCACATCCGTGCATTTTCGAAATATTCGTCGATGATTGGTGATTTTAACGCAACGACAGTGGCGCCTCTAGACAACATGGCAACAACTATACTACAACAACTATAATACGTGTTCATATATAACTATTAAGCACAAACTAGCATTATCTCTGAACCCCTAATTACCCCTTAATTAACCTTAATTACCTTTAATTACTTCAAATTACCCCTAATTTTCTCTTAATTACCATTAATTACCCATAATTACCCACAATTGCCCATTAATTAATCCTAATGACCCCTTAGTTGCCCCTAATTAACTACAATTTCCCCTTAATTACTCCGAAGTACATCTTAATTACTACTAAGTAACCTCAAAGGAAATAAAAAACATATATTGCTTGAATTCATATTATATTACATCCTGTTATATATTCCATGTCCACCGAGCCAAAACAAAAATAAAAAATTCAATAAATTAGAAATTCCACATTTTATGTTGTGCATCCGGACATTTTCGAATATGCATATTTTTGGCGCGCTTTTCGGGATGCCGAGATGCGACGTCACATATGACCCATACTCGCATCATGCCGACCTTTTCCATGCATTCAGAGCATGTTTACAAGGATAGCGTTCGGGTCGAAACGAGCGTCAAAATTAGTTATTGTGCGATATTCCGATGTAATACAAACCCTAGTCATCATAGAGGAATAAGCAGTTATCTTACGGTTCCACATGAATCCAATTTTATTCAAAACAATGAATGCGAATGGGCTTACAAGTCGACTATAATATCGGATGCAACCAACGGGAGATAATCTACACCAATAAACATACATAGCAAACATATATCGTATCCAGCTACAGAAATTTAAATAACGTGTCTATTCTCATAATATCACTAGAATATCGATGTATGAAGGAGGAGTTGTACAATTTATCATAACAACTTAAATCAGTCAGCGAATTTCTGTCGGTCCTGCTAGATCAGTTGGTAAACGCGTTTGTTCCTTGGCATTTATTTTGTAATCGGGCGACGCCGGTTCAATCCCGACACCAAACCATTGATTTTCTTTACACTCTTTTATGTTTTCACGAAGTAATATATACCAAATAATTTTATATACTGTAATATATACCGTAAGATAACTACTTGTTCCTCTATGATGACTAGTGTTTGTATTACATCGGAATACTGCACAATAACTCATTCTGACGCTCGTTTCGACCCAAAAACTATCCTTGTAAACATGCTCTGAATGCATGGAAAGGGTCGGCCTGATGCGAGTGTGGGTCATATGTGACGTTACGATACCACGTGATCGCTTAGCTCATAACATTTTTATTTTCCGCGGGAATCGCAACACAGACGGGTTTAAAATCGAATTTATGCTACAAATGTATTTTTCTGTATTTTGTTTATGTTCTCGAATGTTACATACAATGTTAAACTTTGTGTGCACATTGAAAACGGAATACATTTACATGATTTTACATTAGCTGTAGCAAACAAATGGCTAGCGCTGTATTTCATAGGCAGATTGTTCAATATCCTGTAAGAATTGTGATAGGCAACAAAAAATTGCTTAAAATTTGCTTTTCTACAATTAACACATAGCGTAAACATAATATTTTTTTTATAAATAAGTATTACTGAAATATGCAGTAAACAGCTTATTCTTTATGGCAATGGAGCAAAAATAAACTTTTTGCCGTAATATGTTACTTTTGGCATAAAGCAGTCTCACTTTGGCTTGAATGTCAGCCTCATCCGATACGTCGTTACAAATAAGATGCCCAAGGTATTTACAAGAGGTGACGAGGCTTAATTTCTTTCTGTCTAAAGTCATTATCTGGCAAGATTAGAATTTCTAGAATCAAAGTACATGATCAGGGATTTACTGGTATTATATTGAACATTGTGCTCACACCCATAAGAGTAACATATGTCAAGTATAAAAAGGTTCTTATTGTCATTGTTGTCTTTATCCTTTGTCTTTAGTTGATCGTGAAGCGGACAGAAATTCGCCTCCGCCGGACGGCAGGGTGAGTAACAAAGCCTCGTAAAATGTACGTAGACATACTTTACAATACCGAGAGTTGTTCATGATGTCCGTGACATAGTTCATTTATTCATTATATAGATCAGCATGTCCGTTCGTTGACAAAAATTAACATGTCCTGCTATTGACATAGATCAATTTGTCTTTTTGTTGATTTCTGTTGATGTAGCTCAACGTGTCCCTCTGTTGACACAGATCAACGTGTTTTTTTATTGTTAACAAAATAAGCGTGTATGTCTGTTGACACAGATCAACGTGTCCATCTGTTGGCGTAGTTTAACATGTCCGTCTATTGAAGTAGATCAAAGAGTGTCCTCCTACTGATGTAGATAATAATGTCCGTCTGTTGATATATAGTAAAACAAACCAAAAAACAAACGTCGGAGAATATAAGTTACCTAAATGAAATCGGTGCATCCAAAACCCAATTGTTCTGCTGAAGGTGATGTAGTTCTTAACATATGAAGCATATTGACTTTGACAGGGACCATCGCTAAAATGTGCGGATATGAATGTCGGCGAAGGTGAACCATTTTATATTTGAAATCGCTAATCCCTAAAACCTTTATTTTGATGCAATTATGAGCATGGGGAAAATTGTTTTCCGCAGCCATCTTTAAATATGGACGCCATCACGTTCCAAAGCAAACTCCGAGATGGCCCAATAGCAAAATATTGTTCTTTATCTGTTGCCTATGTGTTTCATGCGTCTATTACAAGTTGCACCACTTTTACTTATATGTCCGTTTATGTGACAGTACGAACAAATGTTGATGGGACCAGACGATTGGAAACAGTTCGTGCTGGAGGAGGCGGCCACACACCAACTGAAGGGACTCTACATCTACGACACAAACGAAGGTTGTCCCTGGGCTGCAACTGAGTGCTTTATTGTCCTGCCTGCAGGTGAGGTGGAAGGGGCCGGTTTCGCGGGTGAGTGGGTGTGGGTGAGGTGGGAGGGAGGGTGGGTTGGGTGGTGGATGTGTCGTGTTACAGTCAAACTGTGTAACATTTCACATACGCACCAACACCAGCACATACATGCAAAATGTATAGGCATACATGAATAATATTAATAAACGTTCGTACATACACATGCATGCAGACATATAATTATAGTTATATGTAGATACGTGCACATTTATATAGTGTATGCTTACTTGCACGTGTGTACACATGTATAGTCACGGTATTATTAGTTTATTAAAACTGTTACTAGTCTTAAAAGCTAACCTTTTTCTCGCAGAAATCAAAACACTACAAAAAGTGCTGCATCCAGGGGACGATGGTTCCTGTGTAAAGTACATCTCCGTTGCCCGCAAGACTTACACAATCGATCGAACCGAGGTGTCGCACTTGCACGCGGCAGGTAGACACCGAGACCACTTGTGGGTGGCGACCATCCAGGGCAGTTTCATCATCATCGGCGTCGCTGCTTCGGACAAAAGCGAAGTCTGCAAGGACGTCGTTTTGAACTTGATGCGGAGTCTTCAGCCCCCTGAAAGCGCAGCGTGAGCCGTGTGCTTGTGCCAACAATACATGTACAGTGTCTGGCAAAGCGTGAGCCGTGTGCTTGTGCCAACAATACGTGTACAGTTTCTGGCAAAGCGTGAGCCGTGTGCTTGTGTCAACAATACGTGTACAGTGTCTGGCAAAGCGTGAGCCGTGTGCTTGTGCCAACAATACGTGTACAGTGTCTGGCAAAGCGTGAGCCGTGTGCTTGTACCAACAATACGTGTACAGTTTCTGGCAAAGCGTGAGCCGTGTGCTTGTGCCAACAATACGTGTACAGTTTCTGGCAAAGCGTGAGCCGTGTGCTTGTACCAACAATACGTGTACAGTGTCTGGCAAAGCGTGAGCCGTGTGCTTGTACCAACTATACGTGTACAGTGTCTGGCAAAGCGTGTACAGAGGAACCTCACTATTAAGGCCACCCTCGGGACTGAGTAAAAGTGACGTGAATGGCGAGGTGACCGTATTAGTGAGATTAATTTCATATACTTTATTACTACGGAAATAATTTGGGACTATTTTTGTGGGGTGCAGTGTTCGAGAGATAGAGTGCTGGACTGTCGTTCGTAGGAAACGGGATTCGAACCCTGGTGCCGCCGGGCGGTGGTTCGGTACTAGTTAGGCCGCTGTGACGAAACTTTGCAATTTCGTTCACCCTACGTTGCCTGTATCTGGTGTCTGTGCCAGAGGCAGTAAAAGATCCCACGCAGGGAAATGGGAAAAAAAACTGTCGTGGACTCACTGAGTTGGGATCTCATTCTCTAAACTCCCAATGCCAGAATAATCAACTTTGAAAATAGATTTTGGCCATTTATTGGAATACCATACCATACTATTCTAAGATTACGTTAATTGCGAGGTGGCTGTACTACTGAGGTGACCCCAAAGCGAGGTTCGACTGCAGTAATAATTATATATGTTGTACCTTAGAGTTATAAATACTAACTTATAGTACAATCAATTTTAAGTTTTACATATAAATATACATTTAATCTATAGTACAATAATTAATTGACACAAGAGGGAAATATACATTAAATAAACTTATTGAACAACTAACAGGGTGGCTCTCGTGAGAGTGAGTTTTAGTCCTAATTGTCTCCCATATCCAAGTTGTACATTTAATATGACGCTCAATTTAACAAATTTCATACTGTTATTGGTATACCATAATGTACATTATTATACCATACTGTACAAATGGATAAATAAATCAGTATGTCTGTCAATATGTCTGTCTACCTGTCCGTGCGTCTGTCCGTCCGTCTGTCTGTCTGTTTACCAGTTTGACTTAAAACACGTTGGAAAACAGGTCGCAATTCCGAGTACATCAAAAGATTGCACACTCCTAATCACGCCGAATGGAATGGATTGTCTGCACGAGTGGTTGAAATGGCATAAGCGAAACCTACCAGTAGCGTAGTGACCGGGGTCAAGGGGGGTGCACCCGCACATGGGGCCGAGTGTGGGGGCGCCGAATCGTCTATCAACTTACCATTGCCAGATTAACAACGTAGCAGCTGAGCGCGCTGTTATGGTAATTTCACATTAGCATAAATGTGACCCATATACGGACCGAAGTCGCCGAACCGGTGTCATACGTAAGTATTATAACACGATTTCTGGTACAATCACATACACCTCGATGCATGGTCAACTTCCTGTAGTAAGCTAGTAGTAAGTAACCATTGACATTTGTGAAAACATGTGGTCAGCGTACAAAGAACAGCTCTCCTCGATACGATAATTCGATTGTCGTTGCAAATGAATTTCGCGCTGAATGAACGCTAAATGTGATTACCGTAGACCATATTTATATTGACAGGTTCATCAAGTAGGACATATAATATGTTCCATGCGATAACAAATTTGCCGAAGCCATGAAGGCCCGCAGCACACAGGCAATGCCTCTAACTTGAACTGCTCTGAGCTGTCAGAGGCACCATACTTTAAGCCTACTACTAGGGACAATCCATAACCTATGACTTGTTTCCTACTTCTAGGTTCTAATAATTTAATCGATATTTGTAGTGCTCGGCATTGCTTGCATAACGATAGCCTATGTGACGCATAGCTTACACGTGTATTAAAAGTAACACTATAATCGTATGATTTTAACCGATTCTATAATGACATATTAAAATGCATGTTTCTACAATAGTAGACCTATGCAACTGACGCTTGCACAGAAATATATTAATGTTGATGTTATTTAACGGTATTGATGTGCCTATGCAGGTTATCATGAGCGGAACCGGCAGACACCGGTATAGCTATCGATGTCAGCATGCTTCATGATATTCGAAACAAAAAGCAAAAGAAGAAAAAGAAAGTAAAGGGAAAGAATTGCTAAAAAAATACGAAAATTACGGATATCTTTCGAAGAGCAAAATTTACCTTTGGTACTGCAGTGTCGGCGCCTGAGATTGATGTCACCAATGTGTCTTCTTCAGCAAGTGGTAATATTCTGTTGACATCGACCGACATGTACTTCGTCGAACAGGAGCAGCAAGGTACATCAGTGGCTGCAAATACGTGCACAACGACGGAAACTGAATCTGATGATGCGGCTGAGCAAACACTGCAGTGGACGGGTGCTTACTCCACTGATCTTGGTGAATGGCCGACATGCACTACTGATGAATTATGTGTGAATATTGGATTTCTAAAGGAAATCTTGATTGTCAGCACACGGATTCTGACTTCTGTAATTCCGCCCGAATGTGCCAAAATGAGAAGACCGCCCGACACTGCCGAAAGTCGTTCTTTGTGCAGGTGCAGAAGCCAACAAATGAATTTATTTCGAGAAACTGGCTCTGCTGTTCATCTAGCACAGGTTGCCTCTTCTGTTTCTCCTGCATACTTGTTTCTGACAACTCACTATTTGCAAAGCAAGGCTTTGAGGACTGGAAGAATGCGATACATCGTCACGAATCTAACGCCGCACACCGACAGGCGATGATTGTCATGCGTGCACGCAAGGACAGCGGGAAGCAAGTTGATTCTCAATTAGTTAACCAGATTGAGGCCGAACGCGACTACTGGCATGCACTGTTTGTTCGCCTTGCGTTTTTTGTCAGAATGAGGTCTCCCATGTCGTGCTACTGTTGAAACAATGGGGACGCCTCATAATGGCAACTATCTGGGAGTGATTGAGTCGTTATCCAAGTTTAACCCTTTCCTTGCACAGCAAATCACAAGATACGCCAGTAAGGGCAACGGAACCACGTCGTATCTATCAAAAACTACGTTCCACTTCCGTTTCTACTTTTCCGCTCCAAACTCTAAAAATGATTACAAATTCTATCCAAATAAAAAAATGAGTGGGAGAGGACTGAAATGGAGCAGCGATAAGTGCAAGTGTCGTTTGGACATTTGGGGGAGGACGGATATTCAGGCTTGTTTCGATGGAAGTTACGCCTTTGCCGCCGTCTGGATGATTTCATTCTACGTTTCTGCCACAGTCGCGCTTCGTTCTGCAATTTACACAACTGCCGTGTACAGTTCATCATCTGCATTAACAGCATGATAGTTGCGATGAGGTAGACGTATATGTTCGATATTTGTCAATTTGATAAATTTATTCGCGGGTGTGTTGTTAGACGATTTATATTTCGGAAACAGAATAAGTAACGCACCCTAGTAGCATTACAAAGCACCACTCACGACGTACTGACCCCACTGCACCGAAATGCTTCGTGTAGACGCTACATATTTAACCCGGGTTAAATGACGCCTCGAATAGACGCTACATAGGTTTACAATTTGAGCTTGACTGGTGTTCATTCTGCCAGTCAGAAACCACTTGTTGTCACATTCTTTGGGTATCTCGAAAAACGTTTTTTCGCACGTTCAACACTTCATTTTAAAACTTAAAGCAGACAGGGGCCCTTCCTACTCAAACAAGAGTTCAAGACCCAGTGGAGGTCCAAGATTGTCACACTGGAGACTGTCATAGCAGTAACGACTGTTTCAGTGACATTATGAGGCTACTTCAGAGGCTGTCTGGATATCCGAATGAATCACCAGAAATCAGGGGGTGCGGGTAGTTGCTTCACAATGTTGTGTCGCCAATGCTTTGTGGAGAAAGGCAGAGTGATGCGTGGATTGGGGAGTACTAGTTCAGAGAAAGGTATGACGACCGAAAAGAACGGTATGGCAAATTTGGCTTTCTGCTGGACGTACACGTGGTACATCTCATGGACGTTGATCACCAGAGTTAGACTGATGCACCCTCCGTAAAAACTGTAAGAATCTTTAAACAGTCTAACACACCGATTTTGATGGTTCCGAACTCTATTCGGAAATCTTCGATTGAAGAAACCTTCAAGACATCCAACGATAGTTGCTTTCTTTCATCTTGTCATATGATGAAGATTTTTTTCAGAATGTACACGTCGCGCTACAAATTCTGATCACGACTGCAACTAGATATGAACACCTGTTCAGTAAGTGGATGCTAATCCTCACTTGGAATTATCAGCATAGAGATAGCAATTGTAGAATAAAAGTATTTAGTAACTTTCGAGCAAGTGATTCACCAGTTTACACCAATCAAAATATTTGCAATACTGTTGTTTGTATTAATAGTTTAAATAAACAATAGTTTAATGTACAAAGTTTCATGCATGTAAGCGAATAATTTTGAGCTTTCTGCCACGTGGATGATTAATTAGACAGCCCGAGTATAATGAATATTCATGCCCACGCAGTAAAACACACAGAGACTGGTGACGTCACACACAGTCTACATGTCAGATTTCGAGGTGAGTTGTTGCAAGCAATGGTTTTTAAATCAGCACGTACACATAATGTATATTGACAGCTATTTTTTTAACAATGCAGAAAGTTTATGCATTATATATTTATCCTGCTTCTAATGCCGTCAATCGGGTAACTTTTCGATTAAGTATAATTATAACATCCGACCCATCAATCCCGCGCGGGGCGACGACGACCGCGACGGCAGCAGTTGGTGTGGGTTTGGTCTACGGGTTTTGCCTTTCCAGTCAGCCGTTTTTGAAAAGTCCCCGTTTCCCCTCTTATTTTAACCGAAACACGAAAACGTGAGATTGTGTCTAATGCTACAGCTACTATTGTTAGCAAACGTGGCTGGCATGTCATCATTCAATGTAAAAGTTTTAGGTTTATTAAATGTACACAACAGTGTTGTCACGGAATTTTGCTATGCATGAACTTTGGACACTAGCAGATCTGTACTCTTGTTTATTTTTAACATGTTACTTTAACGTTACTGTACACTTTTGGCGAGAATGGCCCAGATGTATATATACAACATTAATTATTAGAGCAAGAATAAAGGAAAATATACAGTGCACTCTGAATAAGGTCGAACCTCCAGGGACCCATGACAATACTGATAAGTGGAACTTCTAATAACTAGAAGATCCCATTATTGGGACCTACGCCCAGGACCAAGGAAAAGGATTGACTTGACTTAGCGAAAATCAACTTATGTGAGTTCAAGTTATCTGGAGTGCACTGTATATGTAGAAGCAAATTAAATTATGTAGAAGCAAATTAAAAGTTGGCCAAAGTAATGATTGAGATTTTAGTCTGACTGAATCAGCATAACAAGGCTTTATTTATTGTATTTCTTTTCAATTTAGCCAGCTGTACACTTGGTGATAAATCCAATAATCTAATATCTAAACTGAATTAATATGTACAGTGTTGAATTAGTTAACTCATATTTAGTCTCAGTTTCCTAAATTCAACTTTGTTTATTTGCAGGAACATTTTATTCATCAACAGTTTGAAAATAGCCAAGCTGATGGAAAGAGGAAATTGAAGAGCTCTATTCAACATTGCCATTAATTAGACAATGGGTCACCTGACATAAGATGGTGCCTGAGTTTGTTCTGCCCCATCCTGCGGCATCTACTGTGAAGTTGTACATCATTTCGTGTTTCAAATGGATGTGTGTATCTGATAGATTTGTGTATCAATATGCATAACAGGGCTATTAATTAGACAATGTGTTAACTGACACAGTAGTGAAGGTGTTTGACTTTGTTCTGCCACAGTAGTTCCGTGGGGCTTCTGCTGGGAATATGTACATCATTACATCACTACATGTTTCAAATGGATTTGTGCAACCGATCATTTGTGCATCCAAAGGCAAAACATCCCGTCATTATGTTACAAAATAGGAGTACATAATAAAAATGTATGCTTTCTTGGATTGTGGTCTACAGCATATTCTTCAAAATTTGTTGAAGCAAGTTTGTGTTATGTGAACTATACTGGGAGTAGTGTATAAAAAGGCCTCGACAAAGTTGCTTTTACAATAATTTTGAAAATTAATAAAATATAAATGTTCCACAACATTCTAAATGTTTTAGGGATCTTCTTAGGATTGAGTTAAATACTTGATGACTGAAAACAGTGTTGAAAAATATTCGTTACTTTTAAAGTTTTGTAACTTTATTTCCATGATACACTGGCCATTTTATTTGTTGTCATCGAAACAGGAGTTCGACAGAAACAAATTCAATATATTTTACTCTAAATGATGGTCAGAACAAATTGCATTCCCAGTACAAAATAAAATATGAATCTAGCTGAGGTATGCCCCTTGTTGTTACACATATGCAATATGTTTTAATATTTTTGTTGACAATAATGTTATTATGCTCTTTATAGATTTACATTTTTTAAACTAAAACAACTCCTACGTAGATAGGTAACTACCGTATTTGACCGCATTATCGCCCATTTTCAAACTAAAATTAAACCCCACGTAGATAGGTAAGTAGATAACTATCTATGATATTTTTATATTGTACACTACTTCATGTGATATATAATATTGTATTTATACTACTTATGGAAATAGCAGCTGGATTTCTTGTGCAAACAAAATGGTTTCATTATTGAAAGTTTCTCAGCTTGAGTAAAATTCTGTTATCTAAACATTTTATTAAAACTAAACTTTAAAATGTATAGCCAGATGTACCTGGTAATAAAGGACCATGATAGTACCATAGATGATATTCCGTATGTTTTTATATTCCAACAAAAACAATGCCAATTATTCAATATGTCATCAATGACAATGTCGTACGACGGCTGTGTGCGTCGAGAGCGCTTTCCGTATGTCATGAGCTATCGCTATGTTCATTCTCCGTTTAATCCATGTATTTTTCCTTCTTTTCTTTGCTGAATCTGTGATATAAATAGCAGCTGGTCCACGCTTCCTTTTGATAATTGTATCGGTCACGACTCATTCGCATGGCGGTAGCTAATCCAAACACACATACATGTTGATGACGTTTTTCTTGCATCTATTAACTCTGCGAAGTCTGACGGACAGTCCCGAATATTCATGAGCATGCCATATACGGATTGTGAAGGCGGAGCCAAATTGGAAACTGCACATACGCGGGTTTATTTTATTGATGTATTGTCAGGGTCATTCGTGATCCATAAAAGATAAT
Source organism: Paraescarpia echinospica (assembly GCA_020002185.1). NCBI lineage: Eukaryota > Metazoa > Annelida > Polychaeta > Sabellida > Siboglinidae > Paraescarpia > Paraescarpia echinospica. The sequence continues at coordinate 42,373,348 of CM034535.1, read as the reverse complement.
TTTAATGAAATAAAGGCATATAATTACATGAAATAATCATATTAACAGGTAACCCCTATAAGAAGCGTACACAGGGTCTTTTGTTGGGAGTGGGGAGAAGCATTGTGATCAGTATATCTATGTGAGCCTGTGCAGCTAAGGACACGTCACGAACGCGCCAGTCCTGCCCGGCCAAGCACAAAGCTACCGCCATTGGGACACCACCTTTGTCCCCTTAAAAATGGCTCTCCCTAAAGTCTATAGGTTTAGTTCGATCTGTGTAACTAAAACATGGGCGGTAAGCCTATAGACAGTGTTTACACAGTCCTCGGCCGCATATAATGAGCGCCATCTACCGGTGCAACAACATGCAAGCACATTGGTAAACTATGATTCCAGGGGTTGGTTCTGTCTAATCTGGTAACTAAACTATTGTGTGCACCTGTTTGTGTTTCAGCTGATGCGGTAGTGTGTTTACATCGCAGTACGGTAGGTGTCGCTATAATCGATATGCATTAATGCTATTATAATGTTGAGCAGTGATTCCTTTCGCACGATTCTGAGTCCCACTGCCGGAGGTGAGTAGGTGTCGCGTCTGAACCCTTGGCAGTTCTAAACGGTAATTAAACCAATGTAATACTGTTGTGTCACCAACATTACTGGTCGTAAGATTCCAACAGTTCCGCACGCGGGACGTCGAGTAGCAGTTATTGGATCGACCTTACATGTTCCATTCTATGTGACCTGACACAGCAAACAGGACATTAAACATAATTTGGCCTGTACCTCTAATGAATTTTGTGTAATAGACTATGTTAAAGGTCCTCAACCAATTCGTTTGCCCATCGCCAATCCGGTTATTTTAGGTCCAGATGTGTAATGTGTGAATAGTTTAACTAGTGCGCACAGTCGGTTTAATAAAAAAATGCGTACTTGTTTTTTTATCGTCAAAAAATAATGATTTGTCGTTACACCGGGTATAGCTAGTGAAAGCCAATTGCGATGTCGACCTCCTGCGCCATTTCGGTAACGTGCTTTACGCGAGATCGGCATCACACGCATTCGAAAACAATAACAACATACACGTGCTTTGGTGTATCAAGATTCCAAAGTGGTTGTACGAAGGTACGTATTACACTATGGCAGTTAGCAACAAGAGCGTGTAGCCGTTTCAACGAGAATTGCAACTTGCGAACGATTCGAGGCTGACTCTAACTTCTAACTCTAACTAAGTCTAAGCCTAAGCCAGTCACTAAGTCCATGACCATATCAGCCAGAGATTCAGTCGGAGGCTGTGACAACGAGCATACTATTTGTTATGCATTTAACAACATTTAACAAGATTGCCATCCAGAAAATTACTCTGGATGGCAGGTGGACAAGGAAGCCTTTTGGCTTATCGAGAGTCCAATACTTTTTATCTACATGTATCTCGCCTTTTTAAGGTGTGTGTCTATTTTATTTTTAAACATATTCACGCTACTAGCACCAACACAATCAGGAGATAATCTGTTCCATTCATTTACAGTCCTTTGTGAGAATGAGAACTTTCTTATATCTAATCTACACTGCTCCTTTACTAATGTAGCTTCATGTCCTCTGGTCCTTCTATTTTTCTTAACTGAGAAAAAAATGTTTCTATCAATATTTTCATAACCATTCAATATTTTAAACACTTCTATGTGATCTCCTCTCAATCTCCTGGTCTCTAATGTTGTTAAACCACATTCTTTTAGGTGTATTTCGTAACTAAGATCCCTCAGATTTGGTATCATTTTAGTCGCTCTCCTCTGTACTCTTTCTAGCATATCTATGTCCTTCTTGCGATATGGCCTCCATGCTTGTATACAATATTCTAAATGAGGCCTCACTATTGTTTTGTACAGCGGTACTATTAATTCTTTTTTCTTATACGCTATATTTCGCCTAATTAATCCAAGGATTTGATTTCCCTTTGACGCTGCAATTCCGCACTGCTCTGAAACCTTCATATCAGCACTAATGGTTAACCCCAAGTCCTTTTCTTTTACAGTAGTACTTAGAACAGTACCCCCCATTTTATATTTTACCTCTTCATTCCCATGACCTGTGTGGAGGCATTTACATTTCCCAAAATTGAACAGCATTTGCCACTTTTCAGACCATTTGATCAACCTATCAAGATCATCTTGTAAATGCTGTCTGTCTCCATCACTTTTAATCCTTCTAAACACTTTTGTATCATCCGCAAATTTTAACACCTTGCTTGTTATATCATCGTCCAAATCGTTGATATATATTAAGAATAATATAGGTCCTAGTACTGATCCCTGTGGTACCCCACTCAATACCGATTTCCAGTTTGAAGCCTCCCCATCAACTACTACACGTTGTCTTCTGTCATTCAGCCATTTTTCTATCCAGTTTATTATACCATTTCCTATGCCATGGGCCTTTAGCTTAAGGAGTAATCTTTGATGTGGTACTTTGTCGAAAGCTTTTTGAAAATCTAAATAGATGATATCTACTGGTGATCCCTCATCTACCCACCTAGTGATGTCTTCCAAAAAACATAACATATTTGTTAAGCATGACCTCGCTTTTAAAAACCCATGTTGAGATGGGTTTATCAAGTTATGTTTAACAAGAAAATCCACCATGTGATCTTTAATTAGTCTTTCTAATAATTTGCAAATCACTGATGTTAAACTCACTGGTCTATAGTTCTCTGACTTGTTTCTCGAACCTTTTTTAAATAACGGTATAATGTTTGCCTCTTTCCATTCTAAAGGAACCACTCCCTCTTCTAATGACAAATTGAAAACTGTTGCAAGCGGTACGCTAATTTGTTCTACAATTTCCAATAGTAGTTTGGGCGGAATCCCGTCCACTCCAGGTGATTTATTATCCTTCATAGCCCTTATTTTCTTAGCTACCATTTCCGAGGTTACAACTAACTGTCCTAAATAGTCTGAATCTGCCCCTTGAACTTAGCCTCTGGTACTGGCAGTGAACTAATATCTTCCCTGGTAAACACTGAACTAAAATACTCATTCAGGTCTTCTGCCATTAAGAATCCCTCTGATATTGTATTTCCAGCACTATCTTCTAGAGGACCGACCTTATCCTGAACTTTCTGTTTGCTTCGAATATACGCATAAAAACTCTTACTGTCATGTTTTATATTACTAGCTAATTTTTTTTCATAGCTTCTCTTTGAATTTCTAATTTCAGCTGTAGCTTGATTAAGTACTTCTTTATAAATGTTGTAGTCTTCATCATTTCCAGTACATCTATATGACTTCCACATCATTTGTTTATACTTAATTTTTCTAATGGCTTCTTTCGATAAGTGTTTCTTTTTAGACCGTTTCCCTTGTTTTTTGAAAGGTACAAATTTATCGACTATGCACTTAATTTCACTATTTAAGATATTCCAGCATTCGGTTGCTGTCTTATTCTTCAGTGTGTTATTCCAGTCTATCTTTGCTAAATATTTCCTCGTGTCCTTATACCTTCCTTTGTGGAAATTTCTCCTATACTGCTTTTTACTATTCCTTTCTGATTTTACTTTGATGGTAAAATGTATCTGGTTGTGATCACTACTCCCCAGTGGCTCACATATCTTGACATTGTCAACTAATTCTTTCTGTGAGGACAAAACTAAGTCTAACACATTCTCTCCCCTGGTTGGTTCTAGCACATGTTGAGAAAGGAAACTATCTTGTACTAAAACTAAAAACTTGTGGTCCTCACTCCCCATACTCTGTAGAGATTTCCATTGTATATGCCCATGGTTAAAGTCCCCCATAATAATACAGTTCCGTTTGCTTACTTCCCTTATAGCGTTTTGTATTTTTTCATTCTCTTCTATGCTTATGTTTGGACTTCGATAAACTAACCCAACTGTTAACGTTGAGTTTCCTGTAACTATGTTACACCAAACAGCTTCTTCGCAATCTGCTTCTCTTTCTAATTTTATTTCATAAGCCTGGATAGATTCTTTAATATATAAAATAACTCCACCTCCCTTTCTTCCTATTCTATCTTTCCTAAACATTACATATCCTGTTAGTCCCAATTCGGCATCTGATATATCAGTGGTGGCCCACGATTCGGTTATACCTATTATGTGAGGGTCAATATCTTCTACCATAATGTTTAGTTCACTTCTTTTGTTTACTATGCTCCTTGCATTTAAACAAATGCATTTATATCCTGATTCAGAACAGTTTTCCAGGCTGTTCTTTGCCGATTTATTTCTGCTGTCTTTATCTATGCCTCCAGTTTCAGGCTTCTCTGTGAATCCCCCCTGCGAATCTAGTTTAAATAGATGCAGCCTGTCCCACTGTCAACAGATTGCAGCAAGTTCTCTGAGAAAACTGCTGCCCCCTTTCCACTTAGATGTAGGCCATCTCTCATGTACATATCTTCCCTCCCAACAAAGTATCCCCATAAATCTACGAATCCCACCCCCTCTTCTTTACACATCTGCTCAACTAATGCGTTGATCGCCATCCTCTTGCAGTTTCTATATGTCGGCCCCCTTCCTCCCATTACTGGCAAAATTCCTGAGAGGATAATCTGTTCTACTCTTGTCTTCTTTAACTTCTTCACTAACTGTCTGTACTTCTGAACTATCCCAGTTGTTCCCTCCCTCTCTGCGTTATGTGTCCCTACATGTACTAGTATAGACCCTCCCTTGCCATGCCCCAGTACCTTCTCTACCCTTTCAGTTACATGTTCTATCCTAGCCCCCGGTAGACAAACAACGACGTCCTCCCCCTCGCTTAGAGTCTTATCTGTCTTTCTCATAATCGAATCGCCCATAAACACCCTCTCTTTCCTCATTGCCCCCTCAATCACTGCCTCAGTGTAGCTCTTTCTACGGTTTGCATCTGTCTGGTTGTAATCTTGTTCCCCTGTCTTCTGCTCTCCCGTCACAATCTCGTCCGTTCCATTCTTTCCTGACGCTGTTTCTCTTGTCACCTTTCTTCCTGTCATCGTCCCTCCCGACTTCTCTTCTGTCACATGTACTCTCACTTCCTTTCTTCCCGTCATCTTTCCTCCCATTGCATTTCCTTCTCTCCTCTCCCGTCTCTTTTTCCCTCCTACCTCTTTCTCTCCTGCCACCTTCACACCTGTCACATTTCCTGCCGTCGATCCTCCACTTTCTTCCCCTCCGATCACCTTCCCTCCTCTCAGTCTCCTTTCCTCGGTCTTGTTGCCACTACTCTGCTCCTTCAGTTTCACAATATTCCCAACTTTATCCCTGTCGTCTCTCTCCATTCCATCTGTCTCCTTGCTGATTCTCATCTCCATCCCCTTCACAATATCTACCAACCTGGCTACCTCTTTCTCCAGACATTTCACCTTCCAACACCCCACGCACTGAAAGGTGAATCCCTCTTCCTTGGTTTCTGTCCATGACTTCGTACAGCCGGATAAGGCAAAATCTACCCAACTGTGGCAGTCGTCGCACACCAAGTGTCTCTTTGCCTTGACTTGCCGCTTGCAAGGCGCCATATCAGAATTTATTTAATAATAATAATCTAATTAGCTATTTAAAATAGTTTTGTCAACTGTGTTTACACTATTCACTGTCTATGTAGTCTTTAAGAAGACTGTTTTCTGTGCACAAATGTTACACTTTACGTAAGATTGCGTACGCTAGACTGCCTTATTTATTTAGGTTATACAGCGCCCTAGCGAATAAGAGAGACACTAGCTACATAAACTTAGTTCGCCCGATTATCGCAAATGCTTAATTTTAACAACAAAGCTACCTTATCAAAATGTCTAGCAGGTACTGACTTACACAGATATTATCTTATGTAGGTAGTTTATGGTTGTTACTTTATCACCTATATATTCTACCACATAACGAGGTTTGTTAAATCTTGTTTACAAACTTATCGTAGCCGTAAGCTAACGTACCCTATTATCACTCACTAGACTAAAGTGTCCTAAAATACTTTATCTAACTAACTTTAAGCACAACTGCTACTCAATATATGTTTACTGCTACTTTATGAATGGTATTAAGGCAAGAATAATACTTATCAATCAGTAATTCCACTTGCTTATGAACTTTGATACACCACCAATTTCAACGATCTATCTCCGCCAAATATAGCCTCGAAGTGCATTGTATTTGGTTACGTAGGATCTTGTTAATAAACTATGTTATTGCGACAATACGTGTAGAGAATAGATGACGTGAGGGTGCGAAATGACAAGTAACATTAGTTTGGCAGTAGGCCCCTGTTGATCGTGCAAGTAACTTAGTCAGGGAACATCTGTAATTTCGTGCAACAGAACGTCAAACACAGGAGCATTATATTTGTTATCATAATTATTAAACAGTGTTTTGTGACTCACATTTTGATACTATTACTGCAGAATGTTGTTGATTTGCATTGTAGTTTATGCAAAGTAATTGAGATTTTTTTATATGACAACCACGATGGTGATGATGTAAATACATAAAATATAAATACAGCTAGAGTACACCATATATAAGGATTACACAAGATAATGCTCGCACTTGTTTCCATTGTGGTCCTTGATGCCTGGCTATAGTTTATGTAATTGGTATCCTGTGATACCTTTCAACTGACATATGCCAGCTATTCTTGTGTATTTACCAATGTGTGTATATCTTCACACCACAGCAATATATGAATGCATAATACGTAACTTGAATTATGATGTCGCTAGAGGCCACACTGCAACCCAAGAATGGGAATGAGAGGAGGCAGAAGAGGAGCCAAGGCCCACATTTGATCAATCCAGGTAATTTCAAATTTACAACAATCAACCACGTATAAGTTATCAACAAATTTTAATGTGCACATTTACATATATATTTGTTTTTATACACATTTTAATAATAACATCTTGGACATGGAAAACTTCTGCACTTATATTATACGCACATACATTAATACACCTTTAAAAGTATTTAGCATATGGCGATGACTCCGAAATCAGTTTATAAAATAAATAATAATTTTTTTAAGAAGGTAAACATACATGTTATGAACCTTTGAATACTTGGCGAGGAAAATATACTGTTAGCATCACAATGACAACTCATTTTGTCATTTCCAACATTCACCTTGACCATTCAACCTCAGGCAGAACCTTAAAATGTCAAACATGAATATGTGCAGTAGTTACACATGGCAGACACTGACATGAATTTGAATACTGAAAACAAAACAAAAAATATAAATGCGCTTTATTGATGCTTTACTAATTAGCAGAATTCAAATCAGTCTATAATATTGACAAAGATCAGGCATCACTGTAATGAAATTGAACAATTTTAAATTCATGTGATGACAATGAACACATTGTAAAGAAAAAATAGTTAACATTTTTCACCGTTTTAAAAAAGAGCATATTCTACTAATGTCTGCATGCTGTATCAAGCCACCCTCTCTCTTCTCCGGAACAACCCCGGTAAACACTGACTGTTCCTAAGATATCAACATGTATAGATGCAGCTGTAGTAGCACATTTCTTGCTGCCTTATTTCTTGTGAAATGCTGCAGGTCACACATGAAACATTATTCTTACTGATTATGACAATGAACACTCCATAATTATTTACTCCCAACACTACAATGATACCTGTTTTTGTTTACTGAGTATATGGTTTTCTTTGCAGGAGATTGGACTAGTGTGCTTAGTACCACTAGTTCTCCAAGTTAATATGACATACTGGGCAGTTGTATTTGTCCAGGATCTCGGACAAGATTCTACAGCTATACAGCATGATGCATATTAATGGTTTGTCATGTGAATGTCCACCGGGTGATCCCAATTGTGTCGTGTGTTGCATCCGTGACAGAGCCCCCAGTGCCGATGGGGTGTACACTGGCTTCCAGGTCAGTCAGTTAGCTTGACTGACTAAAACCAATGTAGAATGCAGGTTGCTCGACATACGAAATATGGTGATGCCTGATTAGTTCTGCAGTTGGTGATGGAACGGTGGGTGCCAGGATCTGGCAGATATAGCATGAGTCTTTGGGCAACAACTCTTGACGCTGTGAGACAGGTTCAGTGTGGAGCATTCTTCGGTGAACTACATCGGTTTGGATATCGATGACATCACTGTATGTGTTCGCTGTCTTCGATGGTACTGCATACCAGCTTCCTGACATTTTGCTGTACATCCGCATCTACCTATACCGGAGACAAAGTGACAATTAGCATAGCTCTGACATGTATGATATTTTATATGTGATGACACATTTATTAAAAGTCAATAATACACGGTATTTGTATTCAATTCAACTTTAACTTTTAGCAGTGTCCATGAAAAAATACATCTATTATCCAGCATTGTTACAGTGGTAGGGTTTCATTGTCTTTGTGTTGCTGATAGTCAGTGGCAGCCAGCTGAGTTCTTTCAACATACACCAGGCACTTGTTATGTACAACACAAGTTTGTGATGAAGTAATGGTACTGAAAGCCTTTTCACATTTTTTCAACAACAATCTGTTGATACACTGACAGCAGCATTTTACTTGTTTAAGTTCTCCATGTATCATGAGGACTGGTATTATACTTTTCATGCCAAGTTTAATATTTCTAAATTATTCTTTTTTATCACTGATTTGTATTTTCACAAATAATTTACATTACATTTTCACTTCGCATGATGATTATACACCTGTTCACATTGTACTAATTATGCCATAAACAACACTTGAGCAAAGTTAGTTCTGATATGGTGTAGTATCCAGTCCTCAGGATTGCTCAAAGTGCTTTACACCTGTACTCCCTGGCAGACCTGTTAAATCGAACACCATCTCAACTCATGTGGGATGCATTCAGCCACACTGAAATTAATATGCGAAGACTATTCTTACAAAATATCCACCGCTGTCTGTAGCCAGTACTCTTTAAACAGCTGAGTAAATCTGAGCAACGTAGCATGTAGTGATTGTACATGTAATTCTCAGTCACACGGCGATGACCCTGACTAGTCTAGTCTAGTCACAATTATTTGCGAGTTGCTAACATACCGAGCATTGCATAAACTACACAATTTTCGAATTTTATATCATATTAATGTTTTTAACAAAGAATCATAAATTATGATTCTTTGTTAAAAAACAAATATTATTCATAACGTAGTTATTTTTATTTGATATGTACATATTACATTTGTTCAACTAAACATCTTCCTAAGTAATTTTTTCTCATTGGTTTACATTTTATGGGCATGCGACATTAAAAATTGTTGTTAAATACTTAAATAATTGTTTAGAGTAAGTTGTAAACACACAAGGCATGTATAAACTACAACTAGCATTTTACATCACGTGTACTATTATTGTTTTTTAACAAAGAATCTTGATAAAAGTATCTGTTTTTTTATATGTACAGTGTACCTAACATTTTTCCAACCTATTCCTAATTTTTGTTTCTATTGTTTTGCATTTTATGTGCATGTGATGTGTATGTGATATTAAAAATTATTACATTATACACATCAAGTGCAGTGATTGTACCAGTAGTTGTATTGTGCTTTTCATTATTTTGAAATCATAAAATAGTTTCAATAAAATGTTTTTACTTTACGTTGCCTTTACTTTAATTCACATGCATTTGTAACAACAACATGCAATTTAACGAGGGCACATATTACTGCAAATCCTCATGCAGACAAACAAAACTATCACATACAGGGTTGGATCCAGAAATCGAGTCTGGAGTGGTGATATTGGAAGACGCCATATCTTCAGCTTATTATTATCACCTAAACTGGGGCACATTTCAAACGGTCGGGAGGACACAGTCGCGTGGGCCCATTATAAAAGATCTGCAGACAAATTCCTAAGGTCTAGGGGAGTACGTGCCCCCAGACCAGCCTGGATCCGCCTATGACATACTTGTTTATTGCTTGTATTTATAATTTTGAAAACCGGTTTCTGACAGAGTAACCACATTTGACAACACTCGTTTACCTGAAGGTGAAGAGCTTATATATACATGCTATGGGCATTAATTTTCACGGTATTGAGGGGCGCTGGTTTTCTGAACATAACACAAACTCACAGAAGGGACAATCAAAAAACCTGGTGAAACTACTGGAATATTCTTTTCCTTGTAAATAATTAAATACAAGACTACATACAATTACAATTGAATTCAAATTTAATTTTGAAATGTCCAATAATAGTAATTTTTAATATAAAATTAATAGATTAGTTAAATTACTATTACATTACTGTTATTAGTAAATTACGTACACATTGTTTTTGTTCAATCTATTACTATTGGTTCAATAATTACAATTGTTACGGATAATTTATAATGCATTTACACTATTACTATTATCCCAAGCCTACTTAAGCTACTAGCCTACTACCATATGCGACAGACATAATATAGACACTATCATTGACATAGGTATATGCCATAGCGTCGTACTGTTAGCTGATATATATATATAATAAACACTAAAACAGGGTCCAGCCAGGCCAACATTGCCATTGCCATTGGCTATGACTAAAACGTAAACAATCAAATACATTTAGTACAAGCAACATTAATATGTATATTCATACGGCTAAATAGACGTGATTATAGCTGGATAATTATAAATTACTAACCTGTCTGGAAGAACCTTTGCGAACGCTGCATCTCATCTGTTGACATTGTGACTGATCCCACGGCCACGGCACGGGCAACGGCCCACGGCTGGCACTGTCGCCAACTCCTGTTTATTTTGTTTCTTTCCATAGTCGTTCCCAAACAGAAATGCACCTTTATGCGTGGATACTGTCTTTGCTCTGTCTAATTTAGCTCATGTCGGTGGCATATACGTGCGCGGACGTCCACTCATTGCCTAAACTCGGAATTCCATAACATCAACAACGGCAAAGGTTGGGGTCAAAGGTCAATATCGCCCATAACTCGCGACCACGAGAAGACAAGAACGCGATTCCACGCAAAGTTCAATGTCCAAACTCAGGTAAAATCGAAGTCAAAACCGGATCCGGTTTTTACTAAAAACGAAAGAGTTCGCAGTTTCACTATTAATAAAAAAAACCCGAACTAACACGTATGCACAAACGAACTCATTGGGGAGTACTTGATGCCTCTGTTTTTTGTGAAATTACTAAGACACGCGAGGAGCAAAACAATCGAATTGGTTGAGTACCTTTAAAGGCATGGGTCGCCAAGCAAGTCCGGCGACATGAATTTGAGTCGCGACTAGAACAGGTCAAGAACCGCTGAATCTACTGTGATTCCCTATAAATCAAACAGATAATAATGACACGTGCCTGAACATGGATCTGACGCTCCAGTCGAGGCATTTATTGTTACGGCTTTATAACGCGACGTCTTTTAACCGGGAGTGCTCAACAGAAGAGGACCCACGTAGGTCCTACCAGCAGGGGACATTCTATTTCCGACGTGTCCGTACCAGGCGAAGACAGCTTAACGTGACGCTAACAACACATACATTACATCTGCTGGTTTGGTTTATTGCTTGCTCGAGAGAAATGATGGCTTCTCAACAATACACGACGAGCAGAACCAGGTCAATGAGTTTCTCAGAAACTGGATTTCAATGAGTACTCGGTGTAAAGCGGTGGGGGCTATCCGTGTTGGCGCAGTGGCGCAGTGAATAGAGCATCGGACTCTCAATCGAGAGAACCAGGGTTGAAATCCTGTGCTGTCTTATCGAATCTTGGACAAGTTCGTTTGCGCTGTGTTGCTCCAATTCACTAAACTGGCTACATACAGTGGTGGATATTTGTTTACGAATAGTATTCGTACATTAATTGCAGCGTGGCTGAATGCTTCCCAGAGAAGTCAAGATGGCGTCCGATTGAACTGCCAGGAACCGCTTTCAGCAGTTCAAAGGTCTGGATACTGCGGTATATAAGAACTTACCTTTACCTTTATTTTTCTCCACTGTATCTTGTATATTAAACGTTTATAATCATTACACTTTTGTAGGTCGTAAATAGTTTCAGTGACGTTGGATTACTTGTTAAATGAATAGTATCAAAAGGGTCAAGATCAGTTCTTGTTTAGCTGGGATGAGCTGGGTCGGCCATGTCACGAGGTTACAACCTTCAAGACCTGCCCAACAAGTACTATGGTGGACGCCAGTTGGTCGGAGAAGGCGAGGACGACCGATAATGAACTAGCGCCAGACCATCGCATGCAACCTACAGCCGGTCAGCAAAAGATAGATTGACGTCAGAATGCTAGTGAGAAACATATCTGGGCGGAGTGTTTTGAATGCCTCGTGCATCTAGAGAGTGTAGACACAGGAGGCGTTAGGTGTAAATAAGGTACTCAGCGCGGTATCCAGTCATTGGGAATGCTCAAAGCGCTATGAACGGCTCCCTATTGCAGACCTGTTCATTCGAACACCATCTCGACTTCGTTGGGAGATTTTCATTTAGTCGCGCTGCAATTATTGGGCAAATGTCATACCTTCACACATCCACCACAAGGTACCCATTTATACAGCTGAGTCGGTGAACTTGAGCTGTCGTCGAGGACTTTTTGCCCCCGTTTTCTTTAACCTTTTAAAACATCAATCATAATCACGAAAGATTGTCAACACAGACACGTGACAACGATGTAGCAAAGTGACTATATGAAATGCCAACTCCCGGTGATTGATAGTGTTATCATATCTGCAGCAGTGACGGCACGGACATTACAAACAAATAAGGCAAAGTTCTTATAGCAAGTGTCCAGGCATGACAGTGTCGTCGAGTACAAACTAAGTCTACCAACGTATTCCACACTAATATGTTTGGCTTTCAGTATGACAAATTTGTCACTGTCTACAACAGATAGTTGATGTATGATTATTAATCAATAGTATTTTCGAAAATGTCTGCACACATTCACAACAATAACTGCAGAGATTCATTTCACAAGATTTAACAACCAGACTAAACAAGATTGCCGTCCATACCAGAGATCCCAGATGATACAATAGACAAGGAAACTTTGGCTTATGAACAGTTCACTATTTCTCATAGATGAGAAACCGGATAAATCTCCTAATAATATGTTATTATTATACTTGTCTGTTTTTAAACATAAATATTTATAACGTATCTGTGTTTTTGGTCGAATTACATTATTAGGCCTACCACTGCCAATATGAACCAACCATCAAACAAAACGAACGGTGTTCTAGCGAGTAACTGGTGAACAGTTGCGAGTACGGTCAACCGAAGCAACTTTGAACACCTTTCTATTTGCGTCATCCTTCAAGTTGTTAATACCAATGGTTCAAGAAATTGAATTGGTATAGTATCAAAATAAGGTCATTTCTCACCAAACTGCTGCAAATGGGTCTCATGGCCGTATCTCTGTTACTATACTGATTACAAGGCTGGCATGAGATCCTACGTGAGCGGCTCGACGAGGGCTATCTGGGGATCCCACGTTTGTATATGTCAGATGCGATCTCTGAGTCCTGCAGCTCATAAATGGTCAGATTTAGTATAATTTTCGTGTGATTTCTCTGGCTCGTTATTTTCAACTGTCTGTCAGTAAGAAACACTGTATTATTATTATTTGGCTAACCTTATCTGTATGTTAGCAATGCTGGACCTCCAGTTTTTAACTTCAGATTTCATTTATGAATTGTCAGTAATTGTTTTTCTGTTGGGGTATTTTTTTTGTCATACATCGCCACTCATCTTTACAAGTGTTTGGTGTAGAAAAGTGCAGTAGATAATCCCGATTTCACCCAAAACATGATCACCTGGGTCTATATTTTAAAAATGCTACTTTTAAAAAAAGGTTCTGGCTACAACAATTATTTGGGAGATATCTCCCAAGTTGGATAGGTAACTGTGTTGCTGTACATCGCACGTGTGGGTAATAATTTTGTGATGAGATTTAAATATTAGTAGGAAATAATCTAGGAGTAGTGTGGGCATATGCTAAGGTAAATAATGGTATAAGACATTAGGTGTTCTCACCACTCGTGCGTGTTTTATGGTCCATTTAGTAATTATAGTACGTCGCCCGTTGGCGTACTTCGCACGTTTGACAGTAGGTAGTGTATGGTCACTTTGAGCCCTCTGCCGAGTTGTATAAACACCAGAAGGCGCCAAACCAACAAACAAAGAACCAGAACGTATCTTCAGGACCGGTTTTCTCACTAGTAAGTACTATTTTGATAAATACAATCGATTTTGTGTCATGAATCTATATTCTTTAGATGTCCAAGCTTCCATCTAACTGCTGTATGCGTGTTATTTATGCCCTTGATTTTACAAGTGTACGTTGCCTAACATGTACAGGCCACAGCCTCGGGTCCTCAGCGATAATACGGTGCTTTAATGATATAGCCGTATGAATACGTAGGTTCGACGTACGCTAACCGAAAATCGATATGCTATGTACGATAACTCATAATATGCAATTTTCGGTACCTACATTCTACTGTCATTTCCTTTAAATTTACTGATTCCTGCCATCCTGTTTATCACGCACCGATGTAGAAAACACATATAAGGCGTGTAGTATATAAGATATGAACCAAATATATTTAGCCCCCCTCTTTTTTATCTCCGAATCCTCGACTTTAAGTCCCCCCAGCAATTTTATTTGTACAGATAGCGCGTTTGGATGTTCTAGAAAGGTGGACCCACATGTTACGTGTTTATTGATACAATTTAACATCCAAGAAATTATTGTTTATGGTTAGATAGTGACGGACGAGGTATTATATCTTAAAAAACGATGGGCGTGGTACGATAACACGTTTTTAAGTCTCGACAGTGTAAGGGCCAACTCTTGCAAATTATTAGTTCCTGACCCGCATTTTCGTACCTATGAATGTAAAACAACCTGTGCCATCGTTATACAATAATGTGTATGAAGCTACGTTACTTTGTAATCTTTTTGTCATGCCACCTCATCGGGATTTTTTACGCTCACCTGGCACAAATAGAGTGTCTCTAGCACTTGTACTTGAACAGATAACGTTTTTGAGTGTTCTAGAAAGGTGGACCCACATCTTATGTGTTTGGTAATACCACTTAACATCCAAGAAATACATTTTATGGCTAAATAGTGATGGGCGAGGTATTATAACAAAAAACCGATGGGCGAGGTATGATAACAGTATAAAAGCCCATTATTGAAAATTGGATAATGACGAATCAATGTGCGATGTATGATAACACAAATGGACCAATATCAGTGAATAAACATGTAACCATTTATTCTCCAGACATTGACATGACTGGAATGAAGACCCCAGCCCAGAAGGAGAGGGACAGGTTCATGTCCAAGCTGCGGCGGGGTCGGGTGAAGGAGGAGCCAGAGTGGCGGGCCAAACAGGCGGCCAGATCAAATATAACGCATACTGTCAATTATTCTGCTGCCAATAACTATTCTGTTTTATAACAATTCTGAACTGAGGTGGAAATCAGTCTTTACAATATGTTTTTCAATCCCTAAAATTTCGCCCGCAGGGCCGGTTGCGGGCGGATCGGGCCGACGGTCGGGTCGGGTCGGCTGGCTGGCGAGTCGCCACCGGTGGTGACGAGGTGGCGACGACCTGCCACAGAAGACACGACGCCAGTTGTTGCTTCTCTGCACATATGTCTCGATCTTGAAAAATTTCCAGAAAACATTTACGTTGCTCAACCTTGTGGTTCCAGGAACTAAATGATCTACATTTCTGCATGTACACCTCAATCTATATGAACCATGTGGTTCCAGGAACTAAATGATCTACATCTCTGCATGTACACCTCAATCTATATGAACCATGTGGTTCCAGGAACTAAATGATCTACATCTCTGCATGTACACCTCAATCTATATGAACCTAGTGGTTCCAGGAACTAAATGATCTACATCTCTGCATGTACACCTCAATCTATATGAACCTTGTGGTTCCAGGAACTAAATGATCTACATCTCTGCATGTACACCTCAATCTATATCAACCTTGTGGTTCCAGGAACTAAATGATCTACATCTCTGCATGTACACCTCAATCTATATGAACCTTGTGGTTCCTGGAACTAAATGATCTACATCTCTGCATGTACACCTCAATCTATATCAACCTTGTGGTTCCAGGAACTAAATGATCTACATCTCTGCATGTACACCTCAATCTATATGAACCTTGTGGTTCCAGGAACTAAATGATCTACATCTCTGCATGTACACCTCAATCTATATCAACCTTGTGGTTCCAGGAACTAAATGATCTACATCTCTGCATGTACACCTCAATCTATATGAACCTTGTGGTTCCAGGAACTAAATTATCTACATCTCTGCATGTACACCTCAATCTATATGAACCTTGTGGTTCCAGGAACTAAATGATCTACATCTCTGCATGTACACCTCAATCTATATCAACCTTGTGGTTCCAGGAACTAAATGATCTACATCTCTGCATGTACACCTCAATCTATATCAACCTTGTGGTTCCAGGAACTAACTCTGCATGTACACCTCAATCTATATGAACCTTGTGGTTCCAGGAACTAAATTATCTACATCTCTGCATGTACACCTCAATCTATATGAACCTTGTGGTTCCAGGAACTAAATGATATAAATCTCTGCATGTAGCTACACCTCAATCTATATCAACATTGTGGTTCCAGGAACTAAATGATCTAAATCTCTGCATGTAGCTACACCTTAATCTATATCAACCTTGTGGTTCCAGGAACTAAATGATCTACATCTCTGCATGTACACCTCAATCTATATGAACCTTGTGGTTCCAGGAACTAAATGATCTACATCTCTGCATGTACACCTCAATCTATATCAACCTTGTGGTTCCAGGAACTAAATGATCTACATCTCTGCATGTACACCTCAATCTATATCAACCTTGTGGTTCCAGGAACTAAATGATCTACATCTCTGCATGTACACCTCAATCTATATCAACCTTGTGGTTCCAGGAACTAAATGATCTACATCTCTGCATGTACACCTCAATCTATATCAACCTTGTGGTTCCAGGAACTAAATGATCTACATCTCTGCATGTACACCTCAATCTATATGAACCTTGTGGTTCCAGGAACTAAATGATCTACATCTCTGCATGTACACCTCAATCTATATCAACCTTGTGGTTCCAGGAACTAAATGATCTACATCTCTGCATGTACACCTCAATCTATATGAACCTTGTGGTTCCAGGAACTAAATGATCTACATCTCTGCATGTACACCTCAATCTATATCAACATTGTGGTTCCAGGAACTAAATGATCTACATCTCTGCATGTACACCTCAATCTATATCGCAACATTCCATAACTCAATATATTTGTTTGTCATCAGTTTCAACCTGGGCTGCCTCCCGTATTTATTATAGTCCAGCTTCAACCTGGGCTGCCTCCCCTATTTATTATAGTCCAGCTTCAACATGTTTTTTGTAATAATTATTCTGAACAAATGTACGCATTGCTCTCCGTTTTTCTAGGTTGGTGGTGCAGTTGCCATTCAGTAGGCATCCCAAGGCAAGGCAGCTGAAACGGCAGCTAGAGGTGAAAGAACAGGGGGTGGCCGCCCTCTGTGCCCTGCTTCGAAAGTTGAAAAGACCAGCGTACAAAGTGAACTACATGACACCATTCCGGGGAATGTGGAGGAGGGGCTGGTCGATGCTGATAAGAACCAAATACACCTGAGGAATATGTGCTCATCAATGCCTAGTTTGCTCTTCGACAACAGACAATGTGACATTATGGACATCCTGTTCCGCGTTTTCTCATTGTTCTGGGACACAGGCAGTATGGGCAAGCATAAGTCCCAGCTGGTTATCCCCGGGTTATAAAAAATATCGAAATGTATGGGTTTTGATTAATTGTTTTTACTACAGGTCTTTATAAATCACATTGACCTGCATTAATTACACTGTATTTAATAACAAATTTGTCACAAAACACTAATAAAAAACGTAATGTTAGGTCTCAGATCAGTCTCATTGTCGTCTGTTTATAGATATTTTTTGGGTATTTTCTTGGTCAAATTGTTACCATACCTCGCCCAATTGTTAAAAATGCTAATAATAATAACCACACCGAATTATCATTAACATAGTAGAAGGATGTGTTCAACATTGCCAGACAATTAGTTACATAATGTTAACCCAGGTATCTTAAGATGATTTTGCTCCAGTGAAGTATCATGTATTGCACTGAAAAAAAAAATGTTATGTTATCATATATCGGCAACGTTTTTGGAACACTCAATACAATAAATGTGATCAACATGTACAGTAATCGACATGACTGGATGAGATAGCACAGTCCAAGTTCTTATAAGAAATTTCCTCCTGATTTGTCGGTTTATATGTTTTTTGGGGCATGTTCTTGGTCAAATTGTTATCATACCTCGCCCAATTTTTATAAATGCTAATACTATGAATTACACAGAATGATCATTAACATGGTATCCGGATATGGTTAACACTGCCTGATACCTAAATACTACGTTAAAACCAAATGCATTTGCTGCGTTGTGTCATCGGAACCATTACATTTTACAAAGAAATGTTAATTTGATGTTACCATACCTCGCCCATGACTATCTAACCATAAACATTAATTTCTTGGATGTTAACTGGTATTACCAACGACATAATATGTGGGGCCATCTTTCTAGAACACCCAAGCACTCATCTGTACAAATGAAATTCCTGAAAGCACTCCATTGGTGGCGGGTGTGGGTAAAAAACAATTGCGACAAGGGCGGGGCAAAACAATTACAAAGTGACGTTATACCAAGTATAGCGGCTGTATCCGTATAACAAAATTGATTTTCTGATAAAATGTACACTTTTACCGGCTATTTCAGTCATCCACATCAACGCGTTGATCTGTCTAAATTGCATTAATGTTTCCAGTTGAGTGGCTCATTAATCACGTCATTACAAATGGTATGTTTATGTTTAGGATCCTTGGCTTCTACCGAGTAACTCCGACTGCAGGTAGACTTCTCAATGTGACACACGAAATTCTTCGTTTAGCCGATCGGAAGCTGTCCAAGACATTTTACACATCTCCAGGTAGGGGCCTATGCGTATTTAATTTGCTTAAAATAGCAGTGACTTCACCAGCATCTCAGATTATAATAACTGACTCCACTATATATTCAAAGAAATGGCAGTTTAATAACTGAAGCTGTTTGCCTTCGCCGAGTCATCTAAAAGTCGTCACGGTCTGTCGGATTACTCTCCTAAAATGGTACAATATTGTCACTCGCTAGAATACACTCCCCACCGGAAGCGTCACTCACAACATCACTACTGCTACAACCTTGTTATGGTCCAACATGGCCCGCTGGCGAAGTGGCACGAAATACCATTGCTTTTTGAAATGTTGGTAATGTAAAATAAGTTCTTATATAGCGCAGTATCCAGTCCTTAGGACTGCCTAGAGCGCTTTACACTGTGTATCCTGGCATACCTGTTCAATCGAACACCATCTCGATTTATCTCATTCATATATCTCATTCAGCCCCGCTGCGATTAATGCGCCTAGACTATTGGTATACAATTATCTACCACTGTCTATAGCCAGGTACTCATTCGTGCAGCTGAATGAAATGGAACATCGTACAGTGAGCAAACTTGCCCAATGTTCGTTACGGCAGTATTGGATTTGAATCCGCGTTCTCTCGATTGTGAGTCCGGAGCTCTAAACACGGTGCCACTGTGCTCAACTTGATTATGAACTCAACATGGACCGCTGGCGAAGTGGTACAAAACACAATTGTTTTAAAATGGAAATAATGTCATGTTTCTGTGCTTCTCTGTGCAGCTGGCAACGTGTGTTTCAATGGCATTTGCAGCTACTACTGCGACTCGAACCACGGCGTGTGCGGCAGTCCGGACCTGCTGGAGGGTTCCATGGCCGCCTTCCTGCCGAGCAACAACGTGGTGAAGCGCAATAAGTGGATCCACCCGTGGAGGCGGTCCTACAACAAGGTCAAGTTGGCGGCGTGGCGAACGGACCCACGCTACTGCGACTCGGTGCGACAGAAACCACCGTACAACATTGGGCGACGACTACTCGACCTCACAGACATGGCTGTCTTTGATTTCTTTACTGGTACGTGACATCGCTCTGTTTTTGACTTCTTCACTGGTACGTGCATTGCGCATTCTTTGACTTCTTCATTTGTACCTGCCTCGTTCTGTCCCTGGCTTCTTCATCAGTATATAGTAAAGTTTATTATTATTATGCGTCATTACTCTGCCTTTGATTTCTTCACTGGTACGTGACATCGCTCTGTCTTTGATTTCTTCACTGGTACGTGTCATCGCGCTGTCCTTGACTTCTTCACTGGTACGTGTCATCGCTCTGCATTTGACTTCTTCACTGGTATGTGTCCTTGTTCTGTCTTTGATTTCTTCATCGGTACGTGCAATCGCTGTCTTTGACTTCTTCATTTGTATGTGTCATCACTCTGTGTTTGGCTTCTTCATCGGTACATGTCACCATCCTGTCTGTCACTACTATGTCTGTCACCACTCTGTCTGTCACCAGTATGTCTGTCACTTCGCTGTCTGTCACCTCTCTGTCTGTCATCACTATGTCTGTCATCACTCTGTCTGTCACTTTGCTTTCTGTCATCACTCTGTCTGTCACTACTCTGTCTGTCACCACTCAATCTGTCATCCCTGTGTTTGTCACCACTCTTTCTGTCACTACTCTGTCATCACTCTGTCTATGCTTTCTTTATGGTGGCGTGTTATCGGTTTTTTTTTAGTTCTTGTACTATGTGCTTTTAGATGGCGACATTAGCGTCTGACACTTATTTGTATTGTAATATATTCGAGGACGCCCTGCAAATTATGGCAACGGGAATGTTCATGTAGTCGATGTCTTGTCCGTGACTCAAATCCGGGTTTAATGCACAAGTCCATATCTTAGTGGCGTGCATGATAACAGGAATAATAATATATACATCAATGCAGAAATCTACTCATAAATAAGCCGTCTAGCCCGGTATGAGTTCCAAACTGAACACGGGACACCAACTGATATGTGTTTTCTGCTGATAGGTAATCTGGACAGGCATCACTACGAAACGTTTTTGGAATTTGGCAACTACTCTTCCCCGTGCATCTAGACAACGGGAGAGCCTGAGTATTTAGGATGTTCATTTTAGTATCATGCATGGACAGTAACGTGCCAATGGTTAAGGTTTGGCACTGTCATTGACATAATTGTTCCCTGCATACAGCGGTGCATTTTGCGTTTTGATCGATGTAAATCATGACAGCGTTTATAGAAACGTCTCTGCCGAGAAGTACTTTTTGTAGTTTACGGATTTCTGCAAAAAAGAAACAAACACTTATAACAACAAGTCTTAGTATCGTTGTTGCACAACAGGTTTACTTTTGTTACTATACATGTAATTTATTTGAAAGTATGCAATTGTGTATTGTTTGTGTGCGTGTGCGTGTGCGTGCCCATGCTTGCGTACAGTGTGAGACGAATTAGCATATATATGTAATCGGACACGTGTTTTTAACACGCCTAATGATTGGAATAATTCAAACTAAATTTGTTTGAACTATTTTCCTTAGCTAAGCAGGCGGTGAATTTTGAATGCGATCTCTGCGTCTTTAGGTAACAAAATATATCCTTCGGTGTTTGCAGGTTCAGAATCAACCGGATTATTGACGGTCGATGACATGTCATGTTATTACCACCAGTCAGTGGAGTATTACATTAAATGTTCAATTATAACTTATGCAGAAAATGACATAGTCATCGGCTGCCTGACAAACCACTCTACCGAATGAATTTATATTTAATTTGGTAAGCACACCAAAATAAAAATAGCGTACGGTTTGCGCTTTTAAACGTAGCTGTTATATAATCCACACATAGGCATCGGGACCGGAGGGAGGCTAGGGGGATTCCGCCCCCAATATTTATACGTAACTGTTATATAATCCACACATAGGCATCGGGACCGGAGGGAGGCTAGGGGGATTCCGCCCCCAATATTTATACGTAACTGTTATATAATCCACACATAGGCATCGGGACCGGAGGGAGGCTAGGGGGATTCCGCCCCCAATATTTATACGTAACTGTTATATAATCCACACATAGGCATCGGGACCGGAGGGAGGCTAGGGGGATTCCGCCCCCAATATTTATACGTAACTGTTATATAATCCACACATAGGCATCGGGACCGGAGGGAGGCTAGGGGGATTCCGCCCCCAATATTTATACGTAACTGTTATATAATCCACACATAGGCATCGGGACCGGAGGGAGGCTAGGGGGATTCCGCCCCCAATATTTATACGTAACTGTTATATAATCCACGCATAGGCGTCGGGACCGGAGGGAGGCTAGGGGGATTCTGCCCCCAATATTTATACGTAACTGTTATATAATTCACGCATAGGCATCGGGACCGGAGGGAGGCTAGGGGGATTCCGCTCCCAATATTTATACGTAACTGTTATATAATCCACGCATAGGCATCGGGACCGGAGGGAGGCTAGGGGGATTCCGCCCCCAATATTTATACGTAACTGTTATATAATCCACGCATAGGCGTCGGGACCGGAGGGAGGCTAGGGGGATTCCGCCCCCAATATTTATATGTAACTGTTATATAATCTACGCATAGGCATCGGGACCGGAGGGAGGCTAGGGGGATTCAGCCCCCAATATTTATATGTAACTGTTATATAATCCACGCATAGGCATCGGGACCGGAGGGAGGCATCGGGACCGGAGGGAGGCTAGGGGGATTCCGCCCCCAATATTTATACGTAACTGTTATATAATCCACGCATAGGCATCGGGACCGGAGGGAGGCTAGGGGGATTCCGCCCCCAATATTTATACGTAACTGTTATATAATCCACGCATAGGCATCGGGACCGGAGGGAGGCTAGGGGGATTCCGCCCCCAATATTTATACGTAACTGTTATATAATCCACGCATAGGCATCGGGACCGGAGGGAGGCTAGGGGGATTCCGCCCCCAATATTTATACGTAACTGTTATATAATCCACGCATAGGCATCGGGACCGGAGGGAGGCTAGGGGGATTCCGCCCCCAATATTTATACGTAACTGTTATATAATCCACGCATAGGCATCGGGACCGGAGGGAGGCTAGGGGGATTCCGCCCCCAATATTTATACGTAACTGTTATATAATCCACGCATAGGCATCGGGACCGGAGGGAGGCTAGGGGGATTCCGCCCCCAATATTTATTCGTAACTGTTATATAATCCACGCATAGGCATCGGGACCGGAGGGAGGCTAGGGGTATTCCGCCCCCAATATTTATACGTAACTGTTATATAATCCACACATAGGCATCGGGACCGGAGGGAGGCTAGGGGTATTCCGCCCCCAATATTTATACGTAACTGTTATATAATCCACACATAGGCATCGGGACCGGAGGGAGGCTAGGGGGATTCCGCCCCCAATATTTTAAGTGAGGGGCTGGATGTAGGATTAGCCCTTAATATTTAGATGGATTTAGGATTAACCCTCAATATTTAGAGCCTGAACATGGGTGTTTCTTGGCGAGCCTCGGGGGGAGCAAATGGGTGATTTTGGGACCCTCAAGGTATTTTATGAGTTTCATGGACTTTTTTGAGAGCTATTTTGGCAAGCCTCAAGAGAGTGCAAATGGATGTTTTTTGAGAGTCATAATGTGGCTTTTGGCGACCCTCAAGAGAGCCTTAGCCTCCCAATATTCACCACGTTCCGACGCCAGTGCAACATGTATCCTGAAGGTAGACCTAATCCTTGCGAGTAGCGCGATGATACCGTAACGTCTTACCCGTCGGCGATAGTCCGAAACGATATGTTGCGGCCCAGGGACGGGCGCTGTGCGTGGCGTAAACGAGCACTCCCAGCATGCCTTGGGCTTGTGCTATTTCCCCCACGTGCTGGCGAAACCAACCCGGACCAGTCGGGCGATCGTTGTACGTGTACTGTCAACTTACAAACCAACGAACAACTTGATTCACGCCAACTCTTCGACACCGGGAGCAACATCAATAGATGAGCACGTCGGTTTACACCAACATTGTAACTTTTAATTTATTACACCAAAATTGTGAATGCCTAATCCTTTCGTTACATATGTTGTGTGAGCTCTGGATTCCGACGATATTGGCGCCATGGAAGTGTTTTATATTATTAATATTACTAGCAAAAATGCCCGTTTCGTGAAGGGATAACTTGGTAGTTTATATGTGACAGTCGTATTAGCAATATTTACCAAATGTTAAAAAACACGCAGCATCGATACATAAACATCATAACGCGCTCGCGTAGGTTTTCGATGGCGTCAATGCACATAAAACGTAGACAGCCGCATCACACATGTTCTGTAATACCCGTTGTATGTTCAAAATTACAAAGGTTGGAGAAAAAGTGAAGTTATTGGCTGTTAATAGACCCTAGTCATAATAATGTAGAATTGTAAAATAATATTCGTATTGGTGTGGTATTGGCATGAGGGCAGACGTAAGTCTAATGTTCCAGCGTCTACTTCATGTTGCCAAAGTGCCTGTTTCCGGAAATATTTGCCGCGCGCACGTGTTTCTTCCGGTTGTTAATTGACGTTTTACGTTCTGAACAATGGATTTAGCCTATAGAAGGAGATAAACCTTTACACATATGTGGTATTTTTTAGAAAATAGAGAGGTCACGTTAAACTGGTGGGTTTGTATATTAATCTCTGAAAGTTTGGCGCCCGAGGTGCAAGCTGTCTAAGAGGAAAACTTTAACATGCACATGCTTGATCGATTACAGTAAGATTATTATTATTACTAGCAAAATGCCTGTCACTGACGAAATGCTTTGGTAGTTGACAATGACAGTCGTGATAGTAATATATATCGAATGTTAGAAAACACAGAGCATCATTACATAAAATAAACACCACAACCCGTTCGCCGATACTCGTTGTTTGTTGAAGATGACGAAGGTCGGAGAGAATGTGAGGTTCACGTCCATCGATAGGTCCTAGTCGTGATAGTGTAGAATTGTCAAATAATGTTCGTATTGCTATGCTACTAGCATAAGGGTAGACATAAGCATATTGTGTCAGCGTCTACGTCATGTTGCCAAGCTCATGACGCAGGGGTTGTTTTCACGAAGTATTTGCCGCGTGCGCGTGATCCGTGCGATTGTTAAGTTACGTTTTACGTATTACGTTTATTATGCGCACATTACGTTTTATGTTCCGAACAACTGATTTATCCCATAAAAGGTGAGAATCTTGACGTATTTTAAATCGATATAGATCGCTCGTCCTATTCTAGCCGTCTAAGAAGAAAACGTTAATATAACCTACACGCATACAAACGCTTGCTCGATTATAAGTAGATTGTAACATTAACTCCGTTTCGGAAAGATTCTACGTTCTAGCAAGTCTTTTCTTACGTCGTAACAGCTGCTGGCGGAGGCGAACAAATGACTTCTGGCGTTGTCAGTGGGGGGGATCAACTGGAAACAGAAATAACAGATGACGGGACCAATAAGAAATAAACCTCGATTTAGTAAGTAATATTTTAATAACTTTAAACGGGACTGCCACAAATAAAATTGTAGGCAACATCATAGTTATTACACTTGAGTAATTAAAAACCTTTGCTATTGTCTGATTTCCGTCGAGTAGTTTTAGAAGTATATGAATTCTTTGGGAACCTTTCTGATATGAACATCAGTGCATTGTACATGTTTAAAATAAATTAGATGAATAAAATACGAATACGTCAACAAACATACAACATATAATATTATAATTGTTTACAAGCGCACAGTCTCATCGTCTAAGTATCAAAATCATGTTACATATTACAAGCTATATATATATATATACATACATATATATACCGAGATTTGTCAATATAATTTATATATATGTATATATATATATATCAATTATATTGACAAATCTCGGTACCTTCTCGGTCGAGCCAGTCTGATTGGGGCGGCACTACGTCTACGTTTGGGGTGGAGCTGGATCAAAATGTTTTATATTTTGTGTTCGGTTCTTGCTGGTGCTAGGTCACATTTAAATAGATATGTGCCGTATACTGAATCTCGGAAGGGGGCAAATGTGGCCAGACTTAGTCTCCCGATAATTTTCAGTGCTAAATTGTATTGACGCTAGATGTTATATAGGAACAATTTACCCATTTCGGGGGAAGTTTCGGAGACTCTTTGGAAAGCGGTTTTTGTTTTTCCTGTATTTTACCTGGACAACTCTGCATCATAAACGAACCCAGAGATATGAGACACTGTGTCTATTTAGGGAGGACACCGTATCGAGTGTGTTAGGAGCACGTTACGGCGTGTTAATGCCATGAAACAAACTGTTATAAAACGTTTGTTGGTATTCTCCAGGTATATCACATTATTGTAACATAATGACAATTATCTTAAAGTTGGATGTGACAAATTAATATTAATTAGTTTAACCTACCGTTTACGTCTTCGGCACCAACAAACGCAGCAGCAGACTAATAGGAGCACGACAGCTGTCGCCGCACCGATTAGAATAATGATTGTCCGTGTCGTAAGAATAGGCGGTGTGGCTGTCGGCGGGACGTCATCGGGGGTAACGTGTGGAGGGGGTGTGGATGGGGGTAACGTGTGGAAGAAAAGGGTGTGTGGATGTCTTCGTGCCGTCAACGGGGGTAACGTGTGTTCGCGGAATCGCTGTGTGCAAATATATGTTTTAGTTTCGGAAATTTGTCAAAACTGCGGACATTGATATACAACAAGCGTATGGGAACAGACGGTGACTGATCGTCTATTAACGCAGTGGCTGTAGTATACATAATGCGTCAACGTCCCACAATCAGTGCTAACTGCGAGTGTGTGTGTGTGTGTGTGTGTGTGTGCGTGCGTGCGTGCGTGTGCATATGCGTGCGTGTGTGTGCGTGTGTGTGAGGGAGAGTGTGTGTATGTGCGTGCGTGCGCGTGCGCGCGTACGTAGGATGTACGTGTTGCAGTCAATATATTCTAGTCTTTTTTGACATTAGTTGATGGGCAGTCATTGTTATTACAAAATGGGCCTGCATGTTCTTACAAAATGGAAGAACATTATATAATGTTATGTTGTGTACGCAGTTACTACTAAAACATAAAGTATAACATTGTTAATGTACGTGAACCTTGAGAAATGGGAACCTTGGTAACGAAAATGCAGAGAAATTTGACATTTTAAACGAAACACCGGGTAACACCTAAAATGCTTCTTATAAGTTATCCAATGACAATCATGTACACGGGAGTACAAGTGTACCTAGGTGTACACCATATAGGCGGCTATTTCACTTAACTTATAGACATAAAACTGTGTTTGTGACTTACTTTCACAAGTGTGTCTCCTGTCGAGTACGTTACAGACACAGTGATGAAGGCTAGGACATGAGGAACACTCCCCGTCTCTGTACGTGTCGTCGGCTACGTACAAGGCTGGTTCGTTGTCACGGGCGCCTGTAACGTAAACGAATATGCACAAAGGTATTCATGCGTCTTGACACATATATATATTAAGCAAGTGGATTGTGGTGATTGGTGAACATAGTGAAGATTCAAGTAACTGAAATAGTTGGATGGGCATTGCCATTGGCATTCACGTAAGATTATTTGTAAATAACCTGTTGCGCACTGCGTGTAACATGGGAAACGAATGGGCAACTAAACTTGGCCCCCTTACCTTGCGTGTGTGCGTGTGTGTGTGCGGATGCGTGTGTGCCTGTGTATGCGTTGGTATGCGCGGTGTAGAACTTATCAAGGAGATCAAATTAACGAAGCAGCTCAAGCTCGATATTATTCATATGTCAACAAATGAATAGTGTTGCTTATCAGCAGTTGGTTATCGGCAACGCGGATCAGCTGACCCGTAGCTCAGTGTTCGACGGACCGGCAAGGTAATTATGTTACGTTATTGCAACACATTTTACCTTATTTCTTGTTCCGGAATCAAACAACAGAGACACCATTGAAGGCTCATGTCAAAGGTCATTCCACCATTGTGTTATATAAACGCAAGGCAGTGTGAGGTTATTTTATACGTTTACTGTGAGATCTTCGACATGCGTACGTCTATAAATGTCATTGTGATTTGTCCGTCTTCGGATGTCACAGTCGAACCAACCGAGACAGCCACAAGGTGAAAGGTGAAGGAAGATGTGAAGATATGCGGCGGCGCAGTGGCTAAATTTGTTTAGTGGTGCTGAAGCTCCGGTAGCCCCCCCCCCATATGAATTTCGTTCCCGTGCCACTGGTTGAAACCCCCACTACGACCGTGCTGGTCGAACCGTTTACAGACTGCCCACTTAGAAAGGGTCGACCTGCGTTCAGTTCGCCAAAATGACCACCGGTGGCCCGAAGCAGTCCCTTTTTAATCCATATTTGATACGCATGCGTACGCGTTGATTCACAACGACGACCGCAAACGTAGCCTACAGCAAACAACAGTTGACCTACATTAATCATACATTTATATTTGTTTCTAATCATTTCCATTAAACTAAAAGTTGTGTTTGAATGTGTGTGTGTGTGTGTGAGAGTGTGTGTGTGTGTGCGTGCGCGCGGGTGGGTGAGGATGTGCCCGCGCGCGCGAGGTCGCGGACCGTGGGGTGGTTTTTGTGCGTTTTGGAACAATCTTCGACATACACGCGTACGTCTATATTCGCATGGAATAAAATGATATATTCAAGTCACCACACCCACTTGCGTCAGACCGTAGACGATGAGCACAGTTTTGTTACTGCAACAGACAAACAGCCAAAGTTAAATTGGATTATTACAATTTCCTGTCGTTCCCTCATTGTGCTATACATCGCACGACATTCTGTCATAATCATTGCAATTCAACTGTAGTTCCGTATTACTACTGAGTAGTTATTTCGCTACAATCGTTTTCTTCAGTCGCACTAAGACCAATTATCCCCTCTCCTCGATTACTACTCGATTCAGAGAAGTTATCTAAACGTGATGAAGGGGTCATTTTACTATAACCATAGTAACTTCTGTCGAAAGAATTTTTCTGTAGAATATATTTTCACCGAGACAACAATAATTGTTATGGTCATTCTCTAATCGTGTTAAATATGTCTTACTGCAGGTAGACATTGTTTGTTAATTATACATGGTCACATTATATGGAGGGGTCAAATTATCAATATGCTAGTATAATATTTTGAATCCGGTTGAAAGTACTGTGGGGGTCAAAATATTCACCTCTAAAATTTCACATGCGACGCATGCATGTGCATCACACATGCAAGCGCAGGCCCTGAAGTAACAGATTGCCTACTTAATCGAGCTGCGTTGAGAAAAGATGGCAAATTCATTATAGCACTACACAAACTGACGTTGAAAATATTACTCAGCGACAAAAGAAACCACTACTATAGGGATTAATGTTGCAAAACAGGATGTCAGTATTGTGTAACAAGTATAATAAAATCAGTTGTGTTGATAAGAAGACTGACATTTATTTAACCAAGAACTGACACTAGAGCAGTAGTAAAAGCTCCGACTAACTAACTACTGCGCATAACAACATAAGTAGCCCAGCCACGGGTGAATAGCAACACAAGGCAAGTTGTCAACTGACTACTTATTTACAAGAAAATAAAAGTACCATAAAATATAACATGCTACTGTTGCTACACATTGGGAGTTGATAGTTTTATTATTATAGCAAACTCTGATACAATGCTATACCTGCCATTTTTTTTAAATCCGGGAGATTCATAAGCGGTTCAGTACGCTTCCCGTGTCGCGCTGTCATGGATTTTGACATCGGATGACGGGGGCGGGTGTTGTTGGAGATGTTTAGAGAAAATCCGGGAGATTTGCCTGTATTCCCAGAGACCGGCAGATGCACCATATTATACATATATTGCTATAGTTTCTATAATGAGGGTATTAAGCCACACGTGGCTGATATTCCCTGACAATACAAGTAATTCATACATAATGCCACGGTGCTAGTAGAATAGTTACATTGTTTCACCTTCTGCCAGCATATTGTGAAGTTTGGTCAGACGGTCACTATATTCTTCCTCATTGTGGTTTTTATGTAGGGTAGATAAAATGTACAATACACACATATAAGACAGTTTCATTCAACAGAGACTGCCCTCTTAAAGGTTCATAATGACATTAACTTGAATATTAATAATGGTAAAAGTGACTGTACTTACCTTAATAGATCTCTCTGCCGGTAATATATATATATAATATATGTAATATATATATATATATATACTGTATATATATATATATATATATTACCTTATGTTCGTGTCAGTAATTAATTAAATACTAATGATCAGTCATAATCACATTATGCTGCTAATTTATGCTAAATATCAGTAAATACATGTTATTAATGTCACAGTATATTATTTGTTGACCAGATAATTCATGAAACATGTGTGGACTAAGATCGGGCACGTGTCATTGTGGATACATCATTGTCCCGGTGTTGACATTATAGTACAAAAACTACGAGTCTTGTATAGTAAGTATTTATATTGTAGAGGTTAGCTTCGTATCACTGATTTCGATAATGGAAATTATAATGGAGATATTCTTTGACGCAGGACCTATTTGTTATTACAAACCTTTACTACATATTTGAAGCGCCATATTTGAAGCGCTTTCTTCATTCGTGTGTTGTCCAATTATTCAGTGTGCTATTCCAATCTATTTTTGCTAAGCATTTTCTCATATCTTTATGTATGCTGTTTTGAAAGTTCCTCAATACTCTTTATCCCAGCAAACACATATAGTTCTGCTAACGTTAGCACAATGCTAAATTTACGTTACGGAATTATGTTTTTTATATAATTATTAAGTTTCACGGTGGTAAACAGGTTTTCTACACAATCAGTGTTAAGATATAAATGTCGGGAAATAACCAGTATGTTAACCAAAATTGCATATGCTAATAGCAGGAACGTTCGCAGAACGTTTGTGGAACGTAACGTTTCAATAATGTTATGAGAACATTACAAGAACGTTCTTCTTCTTCTTGCGTTTGTCTACTGCCTAAACTTGCAGAGTATTGTTGAGCAGCCACTCTCGGGTCGCCAGGTCCACAACGTTCTGACACAAAGTTTGAAGAACGTCCGTAGAACGTTCGTGGACCGTAACGCTTCAGTAACCTTACGAGTATGTTACTGGTAACGTTCTCGAAACGCTACGAAACCTCCTAACGTTATCGTAACATGAAACTAACATTCTGGAAATGTTCTGAGAACCTTTTTTTAGCTGGAATGTTTACGCTGATGTTAAAATGCTGTCTGCCACGCAATGGATCGTGTATTGTAGCAGTGTCATCTAATACATTTAGGACACATCTCTATTAGACACACTCTCCGCATTTGGGACCGCGTAGAATCTCAATTTGTGTATACATTGTACAAAATGACCGCTAAAGAGCGTGAATGTTATGTAATTATTATGCAAACAATTATGCAAATTCACGGCGTAGTGATACTTCAAAGTGTTGGTATAGGCCCAGCCTAATTGCCACGTCCCGTGTCTCCCGTTTTACATTACAGACATAGCGCTATTCACGGCATGGTGATACTTCAAAGTGTTGGTATAGGCCCAGCCTAATTGCCATGTCCCGTGTCTCCCGTTTTATATTACAGACATAGCGCTATTCACGACATAGTGATACTTCAAAGTGTTGCCGTCTTACGCCGCGAATTCTCGAGTCGCGTCCGTTCAGTGATCGCACGGTCGCAAACGATTGCGAAGTCAGTTGAATACGTTCAACTGAAAGACGAAGCCGGGCAGTAGACGCCTACCGCCGGCCGTTACGAATTCGAACGAGAGGTCTTGTTTTGTCGCAAACGATCGAGAAGTCGGACGAACGGGTTCACGCGAATGACGACGCCTGGCAGAATACGTTTACCGCCGGCCGCTACGAGTCGCATTCGGTCAAGATTTCTGACGATATCGCTGTGAGACCGCTGTTCGAGGATGGCCCGTGCTGGATGAGCGCGTCACGATTATCGCTCATCGACGCAAATACGTTGGGGCCGACCGGAACGTTGTCTCAAAGTACTGCTGACGTGGCGGCATGGTTTCTTCGAAATTCGATCGATTAGTCACTCTGGACACTGAATATTACACACACACAAAAGCTTGGGAACGTAACCCACGTTAACGATTCCCACCACGCTTTACGACTTTCCTTGCCATTCTCTTGGCAGCAGGGCAACCTGTCTAGTTCAACCCTGGATCTGTCCCAGTCCTTCGCCAGCGCCCAGATGGCGAAATGCGTACAACAAACGTTTATAAAAGCAGACCTAATGACACATCATATGACAGGTTTCCATCATTTCTATTGGCTAATGTAATATACAATTCAAACTAGGCATTGTGGAACACCCTCTCTACGATTACAGTGAAACCACCTGCTTGCCTAGAAACACTAGCAACAGAATACCACGCTTCACTGAGCGCATCTGCAACCGAGTTGCCGTAATCACGTAACCAGGGCGGTTGGTCAACAATATGTCTATCTACTGGCTTAACATTCCTCATTTCCCAAATTAGACCTCAGGAAAGTAGATTAAACATTCAGAAATAGCAGAAATGCTACATAGGCCCAGCCTAATTGCCATGTCCCGTGTCTCTCGTTTTATATTACAGACATAGCGCTATTCACGGCATAGTGATACTTCAAAGTGTTGGTATAGGCCCAGCCTAATTGCCATGTCCCGTGTCTCCCGTTTTACATTACAGACATAGCGCTATTCACGGCATAGTGATACTTCAATGTGTTGGTATAGGCCCAGCCTAATTGCCACGTCCCGTGTCTCCCGTTTACATTACAGACATAGCGCTATTAACGGCATGGTGATACTTCAAAGTGTTGGTATAGGCCAAGCCTAATTGCCATGTTCCGTGTCTCCCGTTTTACATTACAGACATAGCGCTATTTACGGCATGGTGATACTTCAAAGAGTAGGTATAGGCCCAGCCTAATTGCCATGTCCCGTGTCTCCCGTTTTACATTACAGACATAGCGCTATTCACGGCATAGTGATACTTCAAAGTGTTGGTATAGACCCAGCCTAATTGCCATGTCCCGTGTCTCCCGTTTTTCATTACAGATATAGCGCTATTCACGGCATGGTGATACTTCAAAGTGTTGGTATAGGCCCAGCCTAATTGCCATGTCCCGTGTCTCCCGTTTTACATTACAGACATAGCGCTATTCACGGCATATTGATACTTCAAAGTGTTGGTATAGGCCCAGCCTAATTGCCAAGTCCCGTGTCTCCCGATTTACATTACAGACATAGCGCTATTCACTGCATAGTGATACTTCAAAGTGTTGGTATGGGCCCAGCCTAATTGCCATGTCCCGTGACTCCCGTTTTATATTACAGACATGGCGCTATTCACGGCATAGTGATACTTCAAAGTGTTGGTATAGGCCCAGCCTAATTGCCATGTCCCGTGTCTCCCGTTTTACATTACAGACATAGAGCTATTCACGGCATAGTGATACTTAAAAGTGTTGGTATAGGCCCAGCCTAATTGCCATGTCCCGTGTCTCCCGTTTTACATTACATACATAGCGCTATTCACGGCATGGTGATACTTCAAAGTGTTGGTATAGGCCCAGCCTAATTGCCATGTCCCGTGTCTCCCGTTTTATATTACAGACATGGCGCTATTCACGGCATAGTGATACTTCAAAGTGTTGGTATAGGCCCAGCCTAATTGCCATGTCCCGTGTCTCCCGTTTTACATTACAGACATAGCGCTATTCACGGCATAGTGATACTTCAAAGTGTTGGTATAGGCCCAGCCTAATTGCCATGTCCCGTGTCTCCCGTTTTACATTACAGACATAGCGCTATTCACGGCATGGTGATACTTCAAAGTGTAAGTATAGGCCCAGCCTAATTGCCATGTCCCGTGTCTCCCGTTTTACATTACAGACATAGCCCTATTCACGGCATGGTGATACTTCAAAGTGTTAGTATAGGCCAAGCCTAATTGCCATGTTCCGTGTCTCCCGTTTTACATTACAGACATAGCGCTATTCACGGCATATTGATACTTCAAAGTGTTGGTATAGGCCCAGCCTAATTGCCATGTCCCGTGTCTCCCGTTTTACATTACATACATAGCGCTATTCACGGCATGGTGATACTTCAAAGTGTTGGTATAGGCCCAGCCTAATTGCCATGTCCCGTGTCTCCCGTTTTACATTACAGACATAGCGCTATTCACGGCATAGTGATACTTCAAAGTGTTGGTATAGGCCCAGCCTAATTGCCATGTCCCGTGTCTCTCGTTTTACATTACAGACATAGAGCTATTCACGGCATAGTGATACTTAAAAGTGTTGGTATCGGCCCAGCCTATCTGTCCTGTAGTTCCCAAGCTAAGACATAGACATAAAGCCATTCACGGCAGTGATATTTTTCCAAAGTGTTGGCATAGGCGCAGCCTAATTCGCTATGTCCCATTCCGTTTTACATTACAGACATAGCGCTATTCACGGCATAGTGATACTTCAAAATGCTGGTATAGGCTCAGCCTAATTGCTACGTCCCGTGTCTCCTGTTTTACATTACAGACATAGCTTTGCCTGCATTTTGGCATAGTGATACTTCAAGTGTATAGGTCTAGCCTAATTGCCACGTCCTGTGTTCCCATTTTACAGACATAGCGCTATTCACTTTAAGTATGGTAGATATTTCAAAGTGTTGTATAGGCCCAGCCTAATTTGCCATGTCCCAGTTCCTGTTTTATATTACAGACATAGCGCCTCATTCACTTGCATAGTGATACTCATATTGTTGTATAGCCCCCAGCCTAATTTCATGTCCCTGTGTCTCCTGTATTACATTACAGGACATAGCGCTATTCACTGCACAGTGATACTTCAAAGTGTTGTTATAGGCCCAGCCTAATTGCCATGTCCCGTGTCTCCCGTTTTACATTACAGACATAGCGCTATTCACGGCATAGTGATACTTCAAAGTGTTGGTATAGGCCCAGCCTAATTGCCATGTTCAGTGTCTCCCGTTTTACATTACAGACATAGCGCTATTCACGGCATGGTGATACTTCAAAGTGTTGGTATAGGCCCAGCCTAATTGCCACGTACCGTGTCTCCCGTTTTACATTACAGACATAACGCTATTCACGGCATGGCGATACTTCAAAGTATTGGTATAGGCCCAGCCTAATTGCCATGTCCCGTGTCTCCCGTTTTACATTACAGACATAACGCTATTCACGGCATAGTGATACTTCAAAGTGTTGGTATAGGCCCAGCCTAATTGCCACGCCCCGTGTCTCCCGTTTTACATTACAGACATAGCGCTATTCACGGCATAGTGATACTTCAAAGTGTTGGTATAGGCCCAGCCTAATTGCCACGTCCCGTGTCTCCCGTTTTATATTACAGACATAACGCTATTCACGGCATGGTGATACTTCAAAGTGTTGGTATAGGCACAGCCTAATTGCCACGTCCCGTGTCTCCCGTTTTACATTACAGACATAGCGCTATTCACGGCATAGTGATACTTCAAAGTGTTGGTATAGGCCCAGCCTAATTGCCACGTCCCGTGTCTCCTGTTTTACATTACAGACATAGCGCTATTCACGGCATGGTGATACTTCAAAGTGTTGGTATAGGCCCAGCCTAATTGCCATGTCCCGTGTCTCCCGTTTTACATTACAGACATAGCGCTATTCACGGCATGGTGATACTTCAAAGTGTTGGTATAGACCCAGCCTCATTGCCATGTCCCGTGTCTCCCGTTTTATATTACAGACATAGTGCTATTCACGGCATGGTGATACTTCAAAGTGTTGGTATAGGCCCAGCCTAATTGCCACGTCCCGTGTCTCCCGTTTTACATTACAGACATAGCGCTATTAACGGCATAGTGATACTTCAAAGTGTTGGTATAGGCCCAGCCTAATTGCCATGTCCCGTGTCTCTCGTTTTATATTACAGACATAGCGCTATTTACGGCATAGCGATACTTCAAAGTGTTGGTATAGGCCCAGCCTAATTGCCATGTCCCGTGTCTCCCGTTTTACATTACATACATAGCGCTATTCACGGCATGGTGATACTTCAAAGTGTTGGTATAGGCCCAGCCTAATT
>CM034535.1:42316740-42336182 GCA_020002185.1 Paraescarpia echinospica | reverse complement strand
CAGTCTCATCGTCTAAGTATCAAAATCATGTTACATATTACAAGCTATATATATATATATACATATATATATATATACCGAGATTTGTCAATATAATTTATATATATGTATATATATATATATCAATTATATTGACAAATCTCGGTACCTTCTCGGTCGAGCCAGTCTGATTGGGGCGGCACTACGTCTACGTTTGGGGTGGAGCTGGATCAAAATGTTTTATATTTTGTGTTCGGTTCTTGCTGGTGCTAGGTCACATTTAAATAGATATGTGCCGTATACTGAATCTCGGAAGGGGGCAAATGTGGCCAGACTTAGTCTCCCGATAATTTTCAGTGCTAAATTGTATTGACGCTAGATGTTATATACGAACAATTTACCCATTTCGGGGGAAGTTTCGGAGACTCTTTGGAAAGCGGTTTTTGTTTTTCCTGTATTTTACCTGGACAACTCTGCATCATAAACGAACCCAGAGATATGAGACATGTCTATCTAGGGAGGACACCGTATCGAGTGTGTTAGGAGCACGTTACGGCGTGTTAATGCCATGAAACAAACTGTTATAAAACGTTTGTTGGTATTCTCCAGGTATATCACATTATTGTAACATAATGACAATTATCTTAAAGTTGGATGTGACAAATTAATATTAATTAGTTTAACCTACCGTTTACATCTTCGGCACCAACAAACGCAGCAGCAGACTAATAGGAGCACGACAGCTGTCGCCGCACCGATTATAATAATGATTGTCCGTGTCGTAAGAATAGGCGGTGTGGGTGTCGGCGTGACGTCATCGCGGGTAACGTGTGGAGGGGGTGTGGATGGGGGTAACGTGTGGAAGAAAAGGGTGTATGGATGTCTTCGTGCCGTCAACGGGGGTAACGTGTGTTCGCGGAATCGCTGTGTGCAAATATATGTTTTAGTTTCGGAAATTTGTCAAAACTGCGGACATTGATATATAACAAGCGTATGGGAACAGACGCTGACTGATCGTCTATTAACGCAGTGGCTGTAGTATACATAATGCGTCAACGTCCCACAATCAGTGCTAACTGCGAGTGTGTGTGTGTGTGTGTGTGTGTGTGCGTGCGTGCGTGCGTGTGCGTGTGCATATGTGTGCGTGTGTGTGCGTGTGTGTGAGGGAGAGTGTGTGTATGTGCGTGCATGCGCGTGCGCGCGTACGTAGGATGTACGTGTTGCAGTCAATATATTCTAGTCTTTTTTGACATTAGTTGATGGGCAGTCATTGTTATTACAAAATGGGCCTGCATGTTCTTACAAAATGGAAGAACATTATATAATGTTATGTTGTGTACGCAGTTACTACTAAAACATAAAGTATAACATTGTTAATGTACGTGAACCTTGAGAAATGGGAACCTTGGTAACGAAAATGCAGAGAAATTTGACATTTTAAACGAAACACCTGGTAACACCTAAAATGCTTCTTATAAGTTATCCAATGACAATCATGTACACGGGAGTACAAGTATACCTAGGTGTACACCATATAGGCGGCTATTTCACTTAACTTCTAGACATAAAACTGTGTTTGTGACTTACTTTCACAAGTGTGTCTCCTGTCGAGTACGTTACAGACACAGTGATGAAGGCTAGGACATGAGGAACACTCCCCGTCTCTGTACGTGTCGTCGGCTACGTACAAGGCTGGTTCGTTGTCACGGGCGCCTGTAACGTAAACGAATATGCACAAAGGTATTCATGCGTCTTGACACATATATATATATTAAGCAAGTGGATTGTGGTGATTGGTGAACATAGTGAAGATTCAAGTAACTGAAATAGTTGGATGGGCATTGCCATTGGCATTCACGTAAGATTATTTGTAAATAACCTGTTGCGGCACTGCGTGTAACATGGGAAACGAATGGGCAACTAAACTTGGCCCCCTTACCTTGCGTGTGTGCGTGTGTGTGTGCGGATGCGTGTGTGCCTGTGTATGCGTTGGTATGCGCGGTGTAGAACTTATCAAGGAGATCAAATTAACGAAGCAGCTCAAGCTCGATATTATTCATATGTCAACAAATGAATAGTGTTGCTTATCAGCAGTTGGTTATCGGCAACGCGGATCAGCTGACCCGTAGCTCAGTGTTCGACGGACCGGCAAGGTAATTATGTTACGTTATTGCAACACATTTTACCTTATTTCTTGTTCCGGAATCAAACAACAGAGACACCATTGAAGGCTCATGTCAAAGGTCATTCCACCATTGTGTTATATAAACGCAAGGCAGTGTGAGGTTATTTTATACGTTTACTGTGAGATCTTCGACATGCGTACGTCTATAAATGTCATTGTGATTTGTCCGTCTTCGGATGTCACAGTCGAACCAACCGAGACAGCCACAAGGTGAAAGGTGAAGGAAGATGTGAAGATATGCGGCGGCGCAGTGGCTAAATTTGTTTAGTGGTGCTGAAGCTCCGGTAGCCCCCCCCCCATATGAATTTCGTTCCCGTGCCACTGGTTGAAACCCCCACTACGACCGTGCTGGTCGAACCGTTTACAGACTGCCCACTTAGAAAGGGTCGACCTGCGTTCAGTTCGCCAAAATGACCACCGGTGGCCCGAAGCAGTCCCTTTTTAATCCATATTTGATACGCATGCGTACGCGTTGATTCACAACGACGACCGCAAACGTAGCCTACAGCAAACAACAGTTGACCTACATTAATCATACATTTATATTTCTTTCTAATCATTTCCATTAAACTAAAAGTTGTGTTTGAATGTGTGTGTGTGTGTGTGTGTGTGTGTGTGTGTGTGTGTGTGTGTGTGTGTGTGTGTGTGTGTGTGTGTGTGTGTGTGTGTGTGTGAGAGTGTGTGTGTGTGTGCGTGCGCGCGGGTGGGTGAGGATGTGCCCGCGCGCGCGAGGTCGCGGACCGTGGGGTGGTTTTTGTGCGTTTTGGAACAATCTTCGACATACACGCGTACGTCTATATTCGCATGGAATAAAATGATATATTCAAGTCACCACACCCACTTGCGTCAGACCGTAGACGATGAGCACAGTTTTGTTACTGCAACAGACAAACAGCCAAAGTTAAATTGGATTATTACAATTTCCTGTCGTTCCCTCATTGTGCTATACATCGCACGACATTCTGTCATAATCATTGCAATTCAACTGTAGTTCCGTATTACTACTGAGTAGTTATTTCGCTACAATCGTTTTCTTCAGTCGCACTAAGACCAATTATCCCCTCTCCTCGATTACTACTCGATTCAGAGAAGTTATCTAAACGTGATGAAGGGGTCATTTTACTATAACCATAGTAACTTCTGTCGAAAGAATTTTTCTGTAGAATATATTTTCACCGAGACAACAATAATTGTTATGGTCATTCTCTAATCGTGTTAAATATGTCTTACTGCAGGTAGACATTGTTTGTTAATTATACATGGTCACATTATATGGAGGGGTCAAATTATCAATATGCTAGTATAATATTTTGATTCCGGTTGAAAGTACTGTGGGGGTCAAAATATTCACCTCTAAAATTTCACATGCGACGCATGCATGTGCATCACACATGCAAGCGCAGGCCCTGAAGTAACAGATTGCCTACTTAATCGAGCTGCGTTGAGAAAAGATGGCAAATTCATTATAGCACTACACACACTGACGTTGAAAATATTACTCAGCGACAAAAGAAACCACTACTATAGGGATTAATGTTGCAAAACAGGATGTCAGTATTGTGTAACAAGTATAATAAAATCAGTTGTGTTGATAAGAAGACTGACATTTATTTAACCAAGAACTGACACTAGAGCAGTAGTAAAAGCTCCGACTAACTAACTACTGCGCATAACAACATAAGTAGCCCAGCCACGGGTGAATAGCAACACAAGGCAAGTTGTCAACTGACTACTTATTTACAAGAAAATAAAAGTACCATAAAATATAACATGCTACTGTTGCTACACATTGGGAGTTGATAGTTTTATTATTATAGCAAACTCTGATACAATGCTATACCTGCCATTTTTTTTAAATCCGGGAGATTCATAAGCGGTTCAGTACGCTTCCCGTGTCGCGCTGTCATGGATTTTGACATCGGATGACGGGGGCGGGTGTTGTTGGAGATGTTTAGAGAAAATCCGGGAGATTTGCCTGTATTCCCAGAGACCGGCAGATG
Organism: Paraescarpia echinospica; assembly: GCA_020002185.1. Lineage (NCBI taxonomy): Eukaryota > Metazoa > Annelida > Polychaeta > Sabellida > Siboglinidae > Paraescarpia > Paraescarpia echinospica. Next base: position 42,332,018 of record CM034535.1, on the reverse strand, counting down.
CACCATATTATACATATATTGCTATAGTTTCTATAATGAGGGTATTAAGCCACACGTGGCTGATATTCCCTGACAATACAAGTAATTCATACATAATGCCACGGTGCTAGTAGAATAGTTACATTGTTTCACCTTCTGCCAGCATATTGTGAAGTTTGGTCAGACGGTCACGATATTCTTCCTCATTGTGGTTTTTATGTAGGGTAGATAAAATGTACAATACACACATATAAGACAGTTTCATTCAACAGAGACTGCCCTCTTAAAGGTTCATAATGACATTAACTTGAATATTAATAATGGTAAAAGTGACTGTACTTACCTTACTAGATCTCTCTGCCGCTTTTGACACGATTGACCACAATATTTTCATTGAACGCTTATTAAAGTGGTACGGCATATATGGCCCAGCTCTAAGCTGGTGTTCTTCATATCTAACTGATAGATACCAAACTATAAAAACTGGGAACTGCTTTTTAGCTGCACTGCCGGCTTTATTTGGTGTTCCCCAGGGTTCTGTTCTTGGGCCTTTGCTTTTTACTCTTTACACCACCCCACTAAGATCTGTTATACAAAAACATAACTTGGATTATCATCTTTATGCTGATGATACTCAGATCTACATTTCGTTAGCTACCCCAGATACAAATCACTCCCTTAACCAACTTCGTGATTGCCTTCAAGATATCTTCCACTGGATGACTAACAGCAAGTTGAAACTAAATGCAAATAAAACTGAATTGATCATTATTGGTACTCCAATGTAGCGTAGTAAACTGGATTGTTTTTTCCCTACACGTATTTTGAATCAGTATATCACGCCAGTAACTTTGGTGCGGAATATAGGAGTGAACTTTGATAGTAACTTCAATTTCCGACAACACATATCTCAAACATGTCGCTGCTGTTTTTATCATATTCGTGATCTTCGCCGTATTCGCCGGTATATGTCATTTTCTATTGCTAAAACTATTGCAACAGCGCTTGTTAGCAGCATACTTGACTATTGCAATTCCCTCCTTTATAATATCGCTAGCAAGGATATCACAAAACTTCAGCGTGTCCAAAATTGTCTACCAAGAGTAGTTGCAAGATCTCCTCATCTCCCATACCAGGCACTGTCCAGTAAGCAACCATCTTATTTGCATTCATTGCTTACTCCTGTAAGAAAACCTATCCAGCTTCGATCATCTAATTCTGACCTACTTTTTGTTCCTAGAGTTAAGACTAACATTGGAACTAGAGCTTTTTCTGTTGCTGTACCAACTCTCTGGAATATGCTCCCTCTTAGTGTTAGATCAGTTGAAAATATTACAAAATTCCATCGTCATTTAAAAACATATCTTTACAACTTTGCTAACCACCGTAGCTCCCTAGCGCCTTGAACCATCTGTTGACAACTGGAATACTACTTATGGATTTTGAGATAGACCAATCATTTTGTTTTGATGCGCCTCTGAGCTTGGTTTCCAAGGATTTAGGCGCAATAGAAGTTATCTTTTTCTTATTATATATATATATATAATATATGTAATATATATATATATATACTGTATATATATATATATATATATATTACCTTATGTTCGTGTCAGTAATTAATTAAATACTAATGATCAGTCATAATCACATTATGCTGCTAATTTGTGCTAAATATCAGTAAATACATGTTATTAATGTCACAGTATATTATTTGTTGACCAGATAATTCATGAAACATGTGTGGACTAAGATCGGGCACGTGTCATTGTGGATACATCATTGTCCCGGTGTTGACATTATAGTACAAAAACTACGAGTCTTGTATAGTAAGTATTTATATTGTAGAGGTTAGCTTCGTATCACTGATTTCGATAATGGAGATTATAATGGAGATATTCTTTGACGCAGGACCTATTTGTTATTACAAACCTTTACTACATATTTGAAGCGCCATATTTTAAGCGCTTTCTTCATTCGTGTGTTGTCCAATTATTCAGTGTGCTATTCCAATCTATTTTTGCTAAGCATTTTCTCATATCTTTATGTATGCTGTTTTGAAAGTTCCTCAATACTCTTTATCCCAGCAAACACATATAGTTCTGCTAACGTTAGCACAATGCTAAATTTACGTTACGGAATTATGTTTTTTATATAATTATTAAGTTTCACGGTGGTAAACAGGTTTTCTACACAATCAGTGTTAAGATATAAATGTCGGGAAATAACCAGTATGTTAACCAAAATTGTATGTGCTAATAGCAGGAACGTTCGCAGAACGTTTGTGGAACGTAACGTTTCAATAATGTTATGAGAACATTACAAGAACGTTCTTCTTCTTCTTGCGTTTGTCTACTGCCTAAACTTGCAGAGTATTGTTGAGCAGCCACTCTCGGGTCGCCAGGTCCACAACGTTCTGACACAAAGTTTTGAAGAACGTCCGTAGAACGTTCGTGGACCGTAACGCTTCAGTAACCTTACGAGTATGTTACTGGTAACGTTCTCGAAACGCTACGAAACCTTCTCCTAACGTTATCGTAACATGAAACTAACATTCTGGAAATGTTCTGAGAACCTTTTTTTAGCTGGAATGTTTACGCTGATGTTAAATTGCTGTCTGCCACGCAATGGATCGTGTATTGTAGCAGTGTCATCTAATACATTTAGGACACATCTCTGTTAGACACACTCTCCGCATTTGGGACCGCGTAGAATCTCAATTTGTGTATACATTGTACAGAATGACCGCTAAAGAGCGTGAATGTTATGTAATTATTATGCAAACAATTATGCAAATTCACGACGTAGTGATACTTCAAAGTGTTGGTATAGGCCCAGCCTAATTGCCACGTCCCGTGTCTCCCGTTTTACATTACAGACATAGCGCTATTCACGGCATGGTGATACTTCAAAGTGTTGGTATAGGCCCAGCCTAATTGCCATGTCCCGTGTCTCCCGTTTTATATTACAGACATAGCGCTATTCACGACATAGTGATACTTCAAAGTATTGCCGTCTTACGCCGCGAATTCTCGAGTCGCGTCCGTTCAGTGATCGCACGGTCGCAAACGATTGCGAAGTCAGTTGAATACGTTCAACTGAAAGACGAAGCCGGGCAGTAGACGCCTACCGCCGGCCGTTACGAATTCGAACTAGACGTATTGTTTTGTCGCAAACGATCGAGAAGTCGGACGAACGGGTTCACGCGAATGACGACGCCTGGCAGAATACGTTTACCGCCGGCCGCTACGAGTCGCATTCGGTCAAGATTTCTGACGATATCGCTGTGAGACCGCTGTTCGATGATGGCCCGTGCTGGATGAGCGCGTCACGATTATCGCTCATCGACGCAAATACGTTGGGGCCGACCGGAACGTTGTCTCAAAGTACTGCTGACGTGGCGGCATGGTTTCTTCGAAATTCGATCGATTAGTCACTCTGGACACTGAATATTACACACACACAAAAGCTTGGGAACGTAACCCACGTTAACGATTCCCACCACGCTTTACGACTTTCCTTGCCATTCTCTTGGCAGCAGGGCAACCTGTCTAGTTCAACCCTGGATCTGTCCCAGTCCTTCGCCAGCGCCCAGATGGCGAAATGCGTACAACAAACGTTTATATAAGCAGACCTAATGACACATCATATGACAGGTTTCCATCATTTCTATTGGCTAATGTAATATACAATTCAAACTAGGCATTGTGGAACACCCTCTCTACGATTACAGTGAAACCACCTGCTTGCCTAGAAACACTAGCAACAGAATACCACGCTTCACTGAGCGCATCTGCAACCGAGTTGCCGTAATCACGTAACCAGGGCGGTTGGTCAACAATATGTCTATCTACTGGCTTAACATTCCTCATTTCCCAAATTAGACCTCAGGAAAGTAGATTAAACATTCAGAAATAGCAGAAATGCTACATAGGCCCAGCCTAATTGCCATGTCCCGTGTCTCCCGTTTTACATTACAGACATAGCGCTATTCACGGCATAGTGATACTTCAAAGTGTTGGTATAGGCCCAGCCTAATTGCCATGTCCCGTGTCTCCCGTTTTACATTACAGACATAGCGCTATTCACGGCATAGTGATACTTCAATGTGTTGGTATAGGCCCAGCCTAATTGCCACGTCCCGTGTCTCCCGTTTTACATTACAGACATAGCGCTATTAACGGCATGGTGATACTTCAAAGTGTTGGTATAGGCCAAGCCTAATTGCCATGTTCCGTGTCTCCCGTTTTACATTACAGACATAGCGCTATTCACGGCATGGTGATACTTCAAAGTGTAGGTATAGGCCCAGCCTAATTGCCAAGTCCCGTGTCTCCCGTTTTACATTACAGACATAGCGCTATTCACGGCATGGTGATACTTCAAAGTGTTGGTATAGGCCCAGCCTAATTGCCATGTCCCGTGTCTCCCGTTTTACATTACAGACATAGCGCTATTCACGGCATAGTGATACTTCAAAGTGTTGGTATAGGCCCAGCCTAATTGCCATGTCCCGTGTCTCCCGTTTAACATTACAGACATAGCGCTATTCACGGCATAGTGATACTTCAAAGTGTTGGTATAGGCCCAGCCTAATTGCCATGTTCCGTGTCTCCCGTTTTACATTACAGACATAGCGCTATTCACGGCATGGTGATACTTCAAAGTGTTGGTATAGGCCCAGCCTAATTGCCATGTCCCGTGTCTCCCGTTTTACATTACAGACATAGCGCTATTCACGGCATGGTGATACTTCAAAGTGTTGGTATAGGCCCAGCCTAAAATGCCGCGTCCGTGGCGTCTCCCGTTTTACATTACCAGACCTTAAGCTGCTATTAACGGCATGGAGATACTTCAAAGTGTTGGTATAGGCCAAAAGCCTAATTACCATTTCCGTGTCTCCCGTTTTTACATTACAGACTATAGCGCTATTCACGGCATGGTGATACTTCGAAGTGTTGGTATAGGCCCAGCCCACAATTGCCATGTCCGTGTCTCCCGTTTTACATTACAGACATGGCCTTTATTCACGGCATATTGATGATACTTCAAAGTGTTGGTATAGGCCCAGCCCTGAGTACCATGTCCGTGTCTCCCCGATTTGCATTACAGACATGGCGCTATTCACTGCATAGTGATACTTCAGAATGTTGAGGTATAGGCCCAGCCCTAATTGCCATGTCCCGTGTCTCCCGTTTTACATTACAGACATAGCGCTATTCACTGCATAGTGATACTTCAAAGTGTTGGTATAGGCCCAGCCTAATTGCCAAGTCCCGTGACTCTCGTTTTATATTACAGACGTAGCGCTATTCACGGCATAGTCATACTTCAAAGTGTTGGTATAGGCCCAGCCTAATTGCCATGTCCCGTGTCTCCCGTTTTACATTACAGACATAGCGCTATTCACTGCATAGTGATACTTCAAAGTGTTGGTATAGGCCCAGCCTAATTGCCATGTCCCGTGTCCCGTGTCTCCCGTTTTACATTACAGACATTGCGCTATTCACGGCATAGTGATACTTCAAAGTGTTGGTATAGGCCCAGCCTAATTGCCATGTCCCGTGTCTCCCGTTTTACATTACAGACATAGCGCTATTCACTGCACAGTGGATACTTCAGTGTTGGTATAGTCTAGCCTAATTGCCATGTCCCGTATTCCCCTGTTTTACATTACAGACATAGCGTCATTCACGGTATATGATACTCAAAGTGTTGGTATATAGTGGCCCAGCCTACTGCTACATGTTCAGTGTTCCGTTTTGCATTACAGACATAGCGGCCATATTCACGGCATGGTGATACTGTGCGTTGCATAGTCTAGGCCTAATTGCCACGTACCGTGTACTGGCTTCATTACAGACAACGCTATTCACGCAATGGCGATACTTCAAAGTATTGGTATAGACCCAGCCTAATTCTGCTACAACGTCTCCCTTTTACATTACAGACATAACGCTATTCCTCCACGGCATAGTGATACTTCAAAGTGTTGGTATAGGCCCAGCCTAATTGCCACGCCCCGTGTCTCCCGTTTTACATTACAGACATAGCGCTATTCACGGCATAGTGATACTTCAAAGTGTTGGTATAGGCCCAGCCTAATTGCCACGTCCCGTGTCTCCCGTTTTATATTACAGACATAGCGCTATTCACGGCATAGTGATACTTCAAAGTGTTGGTATAGGCCCAGCCTAATTGCCACGTCCCGTGTCTCCCGTTTTACATTACAGACATAGCGCTATTCACGGCATAGTGATACTTCAAAGTGTTGGTATAGGCCCAGCCTAATTGCCACGTCCCGTGTCTCCCATTTTACATTACAGACATAGCGCTATTCACGGCATAGTGACACTTCAAAGTGTTGGTATAGGCCCAGCCTAATTGCCACGTCCCGTGTCTCCCGTTTTATATTACAGACATAACGCTATTCACGACATGGTGATACTTCAAAGTGTTGGTATAGGCCCAGCCTAATTGCCATGTCCCGTGTCTCCCGTTTTATATTACAGACATAGCGCTATTCACGGCATAGTGATACTTCAAAGTGTTGGTATAGGCCCAGCCTAATTGCCACGTCCCGAGTCTCCTGTTTTACATCATAGACATAGCGCTATTCACGGCATGGTGATACTTCAAAGTGTTGGTATAGGCCCAGCCTAATTGCCATGTCCCGTGTCTCCCATTTTATATTACAGACATAGCGCTATTTACGGCATAGTGATACTTCAAAGTGTTGGTATAGGTCCAGCCTAATTGCCATGTCCCGTGTCTCCCGTTTTACATTACATACATAGCGCTATTCACGGCATGGTGATACTTCAAAGTGTTGGTATAGGCCTAGCCTAATTGCCACGTCCCGTGTCTCCCGTTTTATATTACAGACATAACGCTATTCACGGCATGGTGATACTTCAAAGTGTTGGTATAGGCCCAGCCTAATTGCCATGTCCCGTGCCTCCCGTTTTATATTACAGACATAGCGCTATTCACGGCATAATGATACTTCAAAGTGTTGGTATAGGCCCAGCCTAATTGCCACGTCCCGTGTCTCCTGTTTTACATTACAGACATAGCGCTATTCACGGCATGGTGATACTTCAAAGTGTTGGTATAGGCCCAGCCTAATTGCCACGTCCCGTGTCTCCCGTTTTATATTACAGACATAGCGCTATTAACGGCATGGTGATACTTCAAAGTGTTGGTATAGGCCCAGCGTAATTGCCATGTCCTGTGTATCCCGTTTTACATTACAGACATAGCGCTATTCACGGCATGGTGATACTTCAAAGTGTTGGTATAGCCTCAGCCTAATTGCCATGTCCCGTGTCTCCCGTTTTACATTACAGACATAGCGCTATTCACTGCACAGTGATACTTCAAAGTGTTGGTATAGGCCCAGCCTAATTGCCATGTCCCGTGTCTCCCGTTTTACATTACAGACATAGCGCTATTCACGGCATAGTGATACTTCAAAGTGTTGGTATAGGCCCAGCCTAATTGCCATGTTCAGTGTCTCCCGTTTTACATTACAGACATAGCGCTATTCACGGCATGGTGATACTTCAAAGTGTTGGTATAGGCCCAGCCTAATTGCCACGTACCGTGTATCCCGCTTTACATTACAGACAACGCTATTCACGGCATGGCGATACTTCAAAGTATTGGTATAGACCCAGCCTAATTGCCATGTCCCGTGTCTCCCTTTTTACATTACAGACATAACGCTATTCACTGCATAGTGATACTTCAAAGTGTTGGTATAGGCCCAGCCTAATTGCCACGCCCCGTGTCTCCCGTTTTACATTACAGACATAGCGCTATTCACGGCATAGTGATACTTCAAAGTGTTGGTATAGGCCCAGCCTAATTGCCATGTCCCGTGTCTCCCGTTTTACATTACAGACATAGCGCTATTCACGGCATAGTGATACTTCAAAGTGTTGGTATAGGCGCAACCTAATTGCCATGTCCCATGTCTCCCGTTTTACATTACAGACATAGCGCTATTCACGGCATAGTGATACTTCAAAGTGTTGGTATAGGCCCAGCCTAATTGCCATGTCCCGTGTCTCCCGTTTTATATTACAGACATAGCGCTATTCACGGCATAGTGATACTTCAAAGTGTTGGTATAGGCCCAGCCTAATTGCCACGTCCCGTGTCTCCTGTTTTACATCACAGACATAGCGCTATTCACGGCATGGTGATACTTCAAAGTGTTGGTATAGGCCCAGCCTAATTGCCATGTCCCGTGTCTCCCGTTTTACATTACAGACATAGCGCTATTCACGGCATGGTGATACTTCAAAGTGTAGGTATAGGCCCAGCCTAATTGCCATGTTCCGTGTCTCCCGTTTTACATTACAGACATAGCGCTATTCACGGCATAGTGATACTTCAAAGTGTTGGTATAGACCCAGCCTAATTGCCATGTCCCGTGTCTCCCGTTTTACATTACAGACATAGCGCTATTCACGGCATGGTGATACTTCAAAGTGTTGGTATAGGCCCAGCCTAATTGCCACGTCCCGTGTCTCCCGTTTTACATCACAGACATAGCGCTATTCACGGCATGGTGATACTTCAATGTGTTGTTATAGGCCCAGCCTAATTGCCACGTCCCGTGTCTCCCGTTTTACATTACAGACATAGCGCTATTAACGGCATGGTGATACTTCAAAGTGTTGGTATAGGCCCAGCGTAATTGCCATGTCCTGTGTATCCCGTTTTACATTACAGACATAGCGCTATTCACGGCATGGTATATCGTGCGTTGGTATAGTTCCAACGGGTAAATGTGCCGTGTCTCCTGTTTTACATTACAGACATAGCGCTATTCACTGCACACAGGATACTAAAGTGTTGGTATAGGCCAGGCCTAATTCGCCATGTCTGCGTCTCCCGTTTTACATTACAGACATAGCGCTATTCACGGCATAGTGATATTTCAGTGTTGGTATAGGCCCATTTCCACCAAGCATGCCCTGTGTCTCCGTTTTACATTACAGACATAGCGCTATTCACGGCATGGTGATACTTCAGCAAGTTGGCAGTCTGTCAATTGCCACGTACCGTGTCTCCCGTTTTACATTACAGACATAACGCTATTCACGGCATGGCGATACTTCAAAATATTGGTATAGGCCCAGCCTAATTGCCTTGTCCCGTGTCTCCCGTTTTACATTACAGACATAACGCTATTCACGGCATAGTGATACTTCAAAGTGTTGGTATAGGCCCAGCCTAATTGCCACGCCCCGTGTCTCCCGTTTTACATTACAGACATAGCGCTATTCACGGCATAGTGATACTTCAAAGTGTTGGTATAGGCCCAGCCTAATTGCCACGTCCCGTGTCTCCCGTTTTATATTACAGACATAACGCTATTCACGGCATGGTGATACTTCAAAGTGTTGGTATAGGCACAGCCTAATTGCCACGTCCCGTGTCTCCCGTTTTACATTACAGACATAGCGCTATTCACGGCATAGTGATACTTCAAAGTGTTGGTATAGGTCCAGCCTAATTGCCACGTCCCGTGTCTCCTGTTTTACATTACAGACATAGCGCTATTCACGGCATGGTGATACTTCAAAGTGTTGGTATAGGCCCAGCCTAATTGCCATGTCCCGTGTCTCCCATTTTATATTACAGACATAGCGCTATTTACGGCATAGTGATACTTCAAAGTGTTGGTATAGGCCAAGCCTAATTGCCACGTCCCGTGTCTCCCGTTTTATATTATAGACATAACGCTATTCACGGCATGGTGATACTTCAAAGTGTTGGTATAGGCCCAGCCTAATTGCCATGTCCCGTGTCTCCTGTTTTATATTACAGACATAGCGCTATTTACGGCATAGTGATACTTCAAAGTGTTGGTATAGGCCCAGCCTAATTGCCATGTCCCGTGTCTCCCGTTTTACATTACATAGATAGCGTTATTCACGGCATGGTGATACTTCAAAGTGTTGTAATAGGCCCAGCCTAATTGCCATGTCTCGTGTCTCCCGTTTTACATTACAGACATAGCGCTATTCACGGCATAGTGATACTTCAAAGTGTTGGTATAGGCCCAGCCTAATTGCCATGTCCCGTGTCTCCCGTTTTACATTACAGACATAGAGCTATTCACGGCATAGTGATACTTAAAAGTGTTGGTATCGGCCCAGCCTAATTGCCATGTCCCGTGTCTCCCGTTTTACATTACAGAATTAGCGCTATTCACGGCATGGTGATACTTCAAAGTGTTGGTATAGGCCCAGCCTAATTGCCATGTCCCGTGTCTCCCGTTTTACATTACAGACATAGCGCTATTCACGGCATAGTGATACTTCAAAGTGTTGGTATAGACACAGCCTAATTGCCATGTCCCGCGTCTCCCGTTTTACATTACAGACATAGCGCTATTCACGGCATGGTGATACTTCAAAGTGTTGGTATAGGCCCAGCCTAATTGCCACGTCCCGTGTCTCCCGTTTTACATCACAGACATAGCGCTATTCACGGCATGGTGATACTTCAATGTGTTGTTATAGGCCCAGCGTAATTGCCACGTCCCGTGTCTCCCGTTTTACATTACAGACATAGCGCTATTAACGGCATGGTGATACTTCAAAGTGTTGGTATAGGCCCAGCCTAATTGCCTTGTCCCGTGTCTCCCGTTTTACATTACAGACATAACGCTATTCACGGCATAGTGATACTTCAAAGTGTTGGTATAGGCCCAGCCTAATTGCCACGCCCCGTCTCTCCCGTTTTACATTACAGATATAGCGCTATTCACGGCATGGTGATACTTCAAATTGTTGGAATAGGCCCAGCCTTATTGCCACGTACCGTGTCTCCCGTTTTACATTACAGACATAACGCTATTCACGGCATGGCGATACTTCAAAGTATTGGTATAGGCCCAGCCTAATTGCCATGTCCCGTGTCTCCCGTTTTACATTACAGACATAACGCTATTCACGGCATAGTGATACTTCAAAATGTTGGTATAGGCCCAGCCTAATTGCCACGCCCCGTGTCTCCCGTTTTACATTACAGACATAGCGCTATTCACGGCATAGTGATACTTCAAAGTGTTGGTATAGGCCCAGCCTAATTGCCATGTCCCGTGTCTCCCGTTTTACATTACAGACATAGCGCTATTCACGGCATAGTGATACTTCAAAGTGTTGGTATAGGGCTCCAGCCTAATTGCCACGTCCCGTGCTCTGTTTTACATTACAGACATAGCGCGCTATTCACGGCACATGGTGATACTTCAAAGTGTATAGGCCCAGCCTAATTCGCTATGTCCCGTGTCTCCCATTTTTATATTACAGACATAGCTACTACGGCATAGTTATACTTCAAAGTGTTGGTATTAGGCCTTAATTGCCACCGTCCCGTGTCTCCTGTTTTATACATACAGACATAACGCTTTATTCACGGTACGGCATATCGCGGTTGGTATTCAGCCTAATTGCTATGTCCCGTGTCTCCTTGTTTTTCCTTTATATTACAGACATAAGGCTATTCACGGTATGTGATATCTGTGCGTTGGTTAGGTCTTGTGCCCAATTGCCATGTCCTGTGTCTCCTGTTTTACATTACAGACATAACGCTATTCGCTTTGCATGATACTTCAAATTACATATTGGTATAGGCCCGTTTCAATTGCCATGTCCCGTGTCTCCCGTTTTACATTACAGACATAGCGCTATTCACGGCATAGTGATACTTCAAAGTGTTGGTATAGACCCAGCCTAATTGCCATGTCCCGTGTCTCCCGTTTTACATTACAGACATAGCGCTATTCACGGCATGGTGATACTTCAAAGTGTTGGTATAGGCCGAGCCTAATTGCCACGTCCCGTGTCTCCCGTTTTACATCACAGACATAGCGCTATTCACGGCATGGTGATACTTCAATGTGTTATTATAGGCCCAGCCTAATTGCCACGTCCCGTGTCTCCCGTTTTACATTACAGACATAGCGCTATTAACGGCATGGTGATACTTCAAAGTGTTGGTATAGGCCCAGCGTAATTGCCATGTCCTGTGTATCCCGTTTTACATTACAGACATAGCGCTATTCACGGCATGGTGATACTTCAAAGGGTTGGTATAGCCCCAGCCTAATAGCCATGTCCCGTGTCTCCCGTTTTACATTACAGACATAGCGCTATTCACTGCACAGTGATACTTCAAAGTGTTGGTATAGGCCCAGCCTAATTGCCATGTCCCGTGTCTCCCGTTTTACATTACAGACATAGCGCTATTCACGGCATAGTGATACTTCAAAGTGTTGGTATAGGCCCAGCCTAATTGCCATGTTCAGTGTCTCCCGTTTTACATTACAGACATAGCGCTATTCACGGCATGGTGATACTTCAAAGTGTTGGTATAGGCCCAGCCTAATTGCGACGTACCGTGTCTCCCGTTTTACATTACAGACATAGCGCTATTAACGGCATGGTGATACTTCAAAGTGTTGGTATAGGCCCAGCGTAATTGCCATGTCCCGTGTCTCCCGTTTTACATTACAGACATAGCGCTATTCACGGCATAGTGATACTTGAAAGTGTTGGTATAGGCCCAGCGTAATTGCCATGTCCTGTGTATCCCGTTTTACATTACAGACATAGCGCTATTCACGGCATGGTGATACTTCAATGTGTTGTTATAGGCCCAGCCTAATTGCTACGTCCCGTGTCTCCCGTTTTACATTACAGACATAGCGCTATTAACGGCATGGTGATACGTCAAAGTGTTGGTATAGGCCCAGCGTAATTGCCATGTCCTGTGTGTCCCGTTTTACATTACAGACATAGCGTTATTCACGGCATGGTGATACTTCAAAGTGTTGGTATAGCCCCAGCCTAATAGCCATGTCCCGTGTCTCCCGTTTTACATTACATACATAGCGCTATTCACTGCACAGTGATACTTCAAAGTGTTGGTATAGGCCCAGCCTAATTGCCATGTCCCGTGTCTCCCGTTTTACATTACAGACATAGCGCTATTCACGGCATACTGATACTTCAAAGTGTTGGTATAGGCCCAGCCTAATTGCCATGTTCAGTGTCTCCCGTTTTACATTACAGACATAGCGCTATTCACGGCATGGTGATACTTCAAAGTGTTGGTATAGGCCCAGCCTAATTGCCACGTACCGTGTCTCCCGTTTTACATTACAGACATAGCTATTAAAGGCGTGGTGATACTTCAAAGTGTTGGTATAGACCAAGAGTAGTGCCATGTCCTGTGTATCCCACGTTTTACATTACAGACATGGCGCTATTCGGCATGGTGATACTTCAAAGTGTTGGTATGGCCCCAGCCCTAATTACAATGTGCCCGTGTCTCCCGTTTTACATTACAGACATGGCTATTCACTGCACGGTGATACTTCAAAGTGTTGGTATAGTGAGGCCTGGTGCCATGTCCCGTGTCTCCGTTTTACGGTATTTACAGACATAGCGCGCTATTCACGGCATGGTGATGCTTCCAGAAAGTGTTGGTATAGGCCAGCCCTGGTACCGTAATTCAGTGTCTCCCGTTTTACATTACAGACATAGCGCTATTCACGGCATGGTGATACTTCAAAGTGTTGGTATAGGCCCAGCCTAATTGCCACGTACCGTGTCTCCCGTTTTACATTACAGACATAACGCTATTCATGGCATGGCGATACTTCAAAGTATTGGTATAGGCCCAGCCTAATTGCCATGTCCCGTGTCTCCCGTTTTACATTACAGACATAACGCTATTCACGGCATAGTGATACTTCAAAGTGTTGGTATAGGCCCAGCCTAATTGCCACGTCCCGTGTCTCCCGTTTTATATTACAGACATAGCGCTATTCACGGCATAGTGATACTTGAAAGTGTTGGTATAGGCCCAGCCTAATTGCCACGTCCCGTGTCTCCCGTTTTATATTACAGACATAACGCTATTCACGGCATGGTGATACTTCAAAGTGTTGGTATAGGCCCAGCCTAATTGCCATGTCCCGTGTCTCCCGTTTTATATTACAGACATAGCGCTATTCACGGCATAGTGATACTTCAAAGTGTTGGTATAGGCCCAGCCTAATTGCCACGTCCCGTGTCTCCTGTTTTACATTACAGACATAGCGCTATTCACGGCATGGTGATACTTCAAAGTGTTGGTATAGGCCCAGCCTAATTGCCATGTCCCGTGTCTCCCGTTTTACATTACAGACATAGCGCTATTCACGGCATAGTGATACTTCAATGTGTTGGTATAGGCCCAGCCTAATTGCCACGTCCCGTGTCTCCCGTTTTATATTACAGACATAGCGCTATTAACGGCATGGTGATACTTCAAAGTGTTGGTATAGGCCCAGCCTAATTGCCATGTCCCGTGTCTCCCGTTTTACATTACAGACATAGCGCTATTCACGGCATGGTGATACTTCAAAGTGTAGGTATAGGCCCAGCCTAATTGCCATGTCCCGTGTCTCCCGTTTTACATTACAGACATAGCGCTATTCACGGCATAGTGATACTTCAAAGTGTTGGTATAGGCCCAGCCTAATTGCCATGTTCAGTGTCTCCCGTTTTACATTACAGACATAGCGCTATTCACGGCATGGTGATACTTCAAAGTGTTGGTATAGGCCCAGCCTAATTGCCACGTACCGTGTCTCCCGTTTTACATTACAGACATAACGCTATTCACGGCATGGCGATACTTCAAAGTATTGGTATAGGCCCAGCCTAATTGCCTTGTCCCGTGTCTCCCGTTTTACATTACAGACATAACGCTATTCACGGCATAGTGATACTTGAAAGTGTTGGTATAGGCCCAGCCTAATTGCCACGCCCCGTGTCTCCCGTTTTACATTACAGACATAGCGCTATTCACGGCATAGTGATACTTGAAAGTGTTGGTATAGGCCCAGCCTAATTGCCACGCCCCGTGTCTCCCGTTTTACATTACAGACATAGCGCTATTCACGGCATAGTGATACTTCAAAGTGTTGGTATAGGCCCAGCCTAATTGCCACGTCCCGTGTCTCCCGTTTTATATTACAGACATAACGCTATTCACGGCATGGTGATACTTCAAAGTGTTGGTATAGGCACAGCCTAATTGCCACGTCCCGTGTCTCCCGTTTTACATTACAGACATAGCGCTATTCACGGCATAGTGATACTTCAAAGTGTTGGTATAGGTCCAGCCTAATTGCCACGTCCCGTGTCTCCTGTTTTACATTACAGACATAGCGCTATTCACGGCATGGTGATACTTCAAAGTGTTGGTATAGGCCCAGCCTAATT
>CM034535.1:42245381-42315740 GCA_020002185.1 Paraescarpia echinospica | reverse complement strand
TATGTTAACGAAGTGCAAATATCCGTTTATTAACTTGGATCATCGTATACATCTGGTGATGAAAATCAACGTACCCATTTTTGACGTAGTCTGTTGAAGGCATTCTACGTGTCCGTCAGTTGACGTAGTTCTACGTGTTTGTTTATTGACGTAGTTCTCCACGTGTTGACTTACTTCTACGTGTCCATCTATTGACGTAGTTCTTCGTGTCCGTATGAAAATGGTTCTACGTGTCCCTCGACGTAAATCTACGAGACCGTCTATTGACGTAGTTACACGTGTCCGTCTACTGACGTACTTCTAGGTATTTCTCTATTGACATAGTTCAATGTGTCTGTTGACGTAAATTTATGTCTCCGTCAACTGACATACTTCTACTTGTCCATATGCTGACGTAATTACGCGTGTCCATCTACTGACGCACTTCTATGTGTCCGTCTGTTGACAGCACGCGTACGATCAGATTCTGACAGGACCAGTCAAGTGTCGACGACGTGTAGTGGGGACGGCACGAAAACACGACCTGCAGGGACTGCTCATCTACGACCTATACAATGCCCGGCACTGGGCGGCAACGTCACGCTTCATTCTCCCACCTGCAGGTAAGATCTTGTGGTGTCACGTCGCGGGGTGTATCTTTATACGTGTGTGCAACAGCTACTCGCAACCTTCTGGCAACGCGATTTGTTCTGTACGCATTTGGATTTAGTGACGCAAACAATATGTTATTTTTCTTTCTTTTCGACATATCAAATGAGTGATTTACCTTGTATAAACTTTCGTCAGCGTGTCACGCCAGCATACTCAGTACAGGTGACGTCTAATGAGGTCATGGTACATGCGAGATAGTTCGTAATTCCCATCGTCTCGATTGATAGGTGTACAAAAGAAATTGCTTGGATAAAAAATTATTATTCTGAAGAATGTTCTGCTATCAATGTATATTATTTTATGTTTATGTGCCAGTTCGGGTGATGTGTGTGTGTGCGTGTGTGTGCGTGTGTGCGTGTGTGCGTGTGTGCGTGTGCATACACGCACACGTACAAATAGAAACACACACACATAAAAAGCATATATACACACACACACATTTATGCGCGTATAGACGTATGCATGTTTCGGTTAGTGTGTGTGTGCGCGCGCGCGCGAGAGAGAGAGAGAGAGAGAGAGCGAGAGAGAGAGAGAGAGAGAGAGAGAGAGAGAGAGAGAGAGAGAGAGAGAGAGAGAGAGAGAGAGAGAGAGAGAGAGAGAGAGAGCGTGTTTGTGCGTATGTATGCGTGTAATAATGGCATTACAAATGTCAAATGTTGCTAACCACCTGTTTCTCTCGCAGAAATCAACACAATACGCCAACTGCTGCGTCTTTGAGACAGTTCTACATACACTGTCGTTTCTGTATCCGGCAAGATTTATACAATCGACCAAACCGAGTTTTCGGGTCTACACTTGCACGCGACGAATGGACAGGGAGAACACTTGTGGGTGGCGATCCAGGATCTCTACATCATCGTTGGCGTCGCTGGCCCGCAGAAAAGCAAAGCCTGCGAAAACGTCGTATTCAACTTCATGCGGCATCTCGAGCAGTCCGACCATCGAGAGGACGAGAGTACCTTCTGAACATTGTCCTTGTGCAAATACTGCGACAGGGTGTGATCAACCATTGTTCTGCTGGCGACAGTTCAACTGTCTATGCAATGGCGTCGGCCGAGGATAGACCACGATGAGGAAGTGGCATTACAGAGACGAGACGTAGCCCCATGTCGTCTCCTTGGTTACTGGACAACCCGTGCTCACCGAAAGTTCCAGCAATTGTCACGGACAGGGCTGAGGCAGGTGCCTGTAAAATGTCAACATGCTGTGTGAATGACACGACAAGAAGACTGCAACACGCACTACTTGCGGTCATGTGGAGCGCAGGGGCGCAGTAGCCAGAGCATCGGACTCTCAATCGAGAGAACCTGGGTTCGAATCATGTGCTGCCGTGTCGAACTTTGGGCAAGTTCGTTTACTCTACGTTGCCTCAGTTCACTCATCTGTATGCATGAGTACATGGCAATATGCAGTGGTTGATATTTGTATACGAATAGTCTTCGGGCATTAACTGTAACGTTGCTGAATGCTTCCCAGAGCAGTCGAGATGGTGTTCGATTGAACAGGTCACTTAGGGAGTAAAATGTAAAGCACTTTGAGCAGTCCCGAGGACTAGATACTGCGCTATATAAGAACTTACCTATACTTTGAATGTAGTGATGATCCAGTTTCTTGGTTATTCATGGTGAATATTTTTACCTCTCAAGAAATTTTCTTTTTCTCTGTATAATTTCGACCGCATCTCGCGGCCTTCTTCAGCAGCCTGAATTTACACAAGCTGGAGCACAACTTACCTTTACTTGTTTTACGTTTTTTGGTCATCATTGCTGTGGTTATCTACACCCAGATTACAACGCAATATTTAAGCTATCGCGTGCATCAATGCAATAACATTGATGGTATCACAGGGGTGAAACTGGTGCAATCGCAGTTGAAGTTGACAACGGTACTGCAGTCAACAGGACAGGAGCAGCAATTGAATTAAATTCAATGCGAAAGCCACGAAAGTGCCCCGGAAGTTAAAATAAGAATAGCATAATTACATCTAGTACTATTATCGAAAACAAGGTGTGTCAACAAGCTTCCAGTGGTAATGTCATTGCTGAGCGTCTTTAACAGAGTGGCCGTGAATAGCGCTATGTCTGTAATGTAAAACGGGAGACCCGGTACGTGGAAATTAGGCTGGGCCTATACCAACACTTTGAAGTATCACTATGCCGTGAATTTGCAAAATAGTTTGCATAATAATTGCATAACATTCACGCTCTTTAACGGTCGTTATGTACACTGTATACACAAATTGAGATCCTATACGCTCGCAAATGCGGAGAGTGTGTCTAACTTAGATGTATCCTAAATGTATTAGATGACTCTGCTAAAATATATGATCCATTGCGCGGCAGCGAGCATTTTAACATCAGTGTAAACATATGCTGTTGTAAACGTTCCTCAATACTCTTTAGTATTGAGGAACTTCCACAACAGCATTCATAAAGATATGAGAAAATGCTTAGCAAAAGTAGATTGGAATAGCACACTGAAGAATTGGACAACACACGAATACCGGAAGCGCTTCAAATATGTAGTAAAGGCTTGTAATAACAAATAGGTCCTCCTAGACCCGTCCGCATAATGTATAGTGCAACACGCGTCAAACAATATTATGACCTACGTTGCTACGTTTCCTTTATCGAAATCACTGATACGAAACTGACCTCTACAATATAAATACGCAATATATAAGACACGTATTTTGTGTACTATAATGTTAACATCGGGACAATGATGTATCCACAATGACACGTGCCCGATCTTAGTCCACACATGTTTCATGAATTATCTGGTCAACAAATAATATACTGTGACATTAATAACATGTATTTACTGATATTTAGCACAAATTAGCAGCATAATGGGATGATGACTGGTCATTAGTATTTACTTCATTACAGACACAAAGATAAGGTATATATATATATATATATTGATGTATATAATATATACAATATATATGTGTGTATTGTAGTTTTTATCCACTCTACCTATAAACAGCATTGAGGAAGAACATTGTGACCGTCTGACCAAACTTCACAATCTGCTGGCAGAAGGTGAAACAATGTAACTATTCTACTAGCACCGTGGCATTACGTATGAATTACGTGTATTGTGAAATATCAGTCACGTTTTGCTTAATACCCTCATTATAGAAACTATAACAATGTATGTATAATATGTACCGTCGAATGCATTGTATACCTGCCAACTCTCCCGTGAACTTCGGTAGTCTCCCGGATTGTTGTGTATCTCTCTGTCTTTCTCTAAAAATCTCCAACATCATCCAACCCCGTCGTAGATATCAAAATCCAAGACAGCGCGACACGGGAAGCGTGCTGAATCGCTTATGAATCTCCCGGACTTCATCCAAAAAAATGGCAGGTATAGCATTGCATCAGAGTTTGCTATAATAATAAAACTATCAACAACCAATGTGGCAGGTTATATTTTATGATAGCTTTATTTTGTTGTAAATAAAAGTCGTAGTCAGTTGTCAATTTGCCTTGTGTTGCTATTCACCCGTGGCTGGCTACTTTTGTTGTTATGCGCAGTAGTTAGTTAGTCGGTGCTTTTACTACTGCTCTAGTGTCAGTTCTCGGCTAATACAACGTCAGTCGTTTCATGTGAACACAATTGATTTTATTATATTTGTTACACAATACTGAAATACTGTTTTCCAACATCACTCTGTATAGTAATGGTTTCTTTTGATGCGGAGTAATATTTTCAACGTCTGTTTTTGAAGTGCTACAATGAGCATGTCCCGCTTTTCTCTTTCTGAGTGGCCTGTCTGTAAACGGTTCGACCAGCGAGGTCACAGTGGCGGTTTCAATCATTGGATCTTTTTTGGTATTATAGCCTCAAAGTCCCGAAGTTAACATGAGAGTGTGCACGGCCAATGATGGCGGGTAGGTCCGGTTATTTACCCGTTCTTTTTGTACTCGCTGTTTGTGCGACAGCATCGGATAGCGACTTCATTTGTACGAAAGTGGAGGATAATGGAACGTCCAAAAACTACACGGCGTGCCCGGACGGCGGTAGCAATGCCGACGCCAAGATCCGGGTCATCGACGAGGCGTTCGGCCTCTCCAATATCACGGACGTTGTCTTTCTAATCGACCGTTCGAAGAGTATATTACAGGGTTCATTCGACACCACGAAGAACGCTATCACAACCCTGATGGACTACTTAATGCGCCGTCGCCTGGTCTACCTTCAACCAGATTACACCCGCGTGTCTGTCGCGTCATTCGGCAAAGAGAGTATGGTTGAGATTGACGGCCTCAACAGCGACACAGGCTCCGTCCACACATATAACTTCGACAACAAACTCCTCAGCATCAAACTGGGAACGACGGGAAGAGATGCCACCGACTTGAGCTTGGCGCTGGTTTAGGTATTCCTTGTATTTGTATTTAAGATATATTGTTATGAGTGTCGTATACGGATGATTGTATCAGTACTACTGGAAACTGGTCCAACTTTGTCTATGCAGATACATCAATTAGTATGACCAAGACCATAGACAGGTGCCGCCTTCGTGACAATGGAAGTGATTAAGCATTAATGTTTTGACCTGATGGACCAGAAACCTCACGAAGAGGAACAGCTAGTGGTTTATTTGTGATATACGAAAGGAGACTGGAGGGCTTAGTCATCAATTAATTTCCCATACTAAACTATAGTGGTCCATTGCTCCATCTAAATACGCAACAAAAACACAATTTACTTGTCCAGTACATATTGAAGTATGATTATTATTAATATACATCCCAAAAATAGAGTTCACTTACATTTTGCGTATTTGCATATTATAATAAATAATAATAATAATTTTATTTATAAAGCGCCGTATATCCGGAATATAATTCTGCTCAGAGGCGCATAAAAATACAACATTGTTAAAATATAAATATACAATTGTTTGAGCTTACATGGTAAATATATTACATAAGATATCTAAAATATTATGTAAAAAATGTAAGGCTTCTAAAACTCGTAATGTATAAGCCTAACTTATCCATAATAAATTAATAGTAAACTAATAATTTAATAATAAAATAGGATAAGTCAATAATTAATAATAAAATAAGATAATAAATTAATATTGAAAAACAAAGCCTATAATTATGACTAAGATAAATGCAATATAGTACATACTACAAGTAGTCGACAAATGCGGCTTTAAAAAGATGTTTTCAAATGTGACTTAAAAAGTTGAAGAGAGTCTATCAGGCGCAGACAGTCCGGCAGATCATTCCACAGGCGCGGTGCCGTCACTGAAAAACCACGCCGACCATATCGTTCTAAATTGTGGCGGGGTACTCTCAGGAGTCGGCTTCCGGCGGAGCGAAGCTGGCGGCCCGGCGTGTATTCAACAATCATGTCATCGATGTATTCGGGCGCGAGGTTGTGCATCGCTCGGAAAGTCAACACCAGTATTTTGTATATTACACGCCATCGAATGGGCAACCAGTGTAGTGCGATCAACACAGTTACTACACGCGCCGCTGAATTTTGCACCCGTTGCAATTTTTGTAGCAATCGCTCGTTGATGCCAAACAACACCGCATTACCGTAGTCCAGCTTTCAGATCACCAGAGCATGAACGAAGGTTTTACATGCATCAACGGTCAAGCAATGTCGTATCTTGGCGATGTTGTGCAGTTGGAAATAGCAACTTGCACCGACATATCCAGCCCACTGTCCAAGAAAACGCCGATGTCTCGTGCTGTCGGCTGAGGCGTTATGTCACACCCACACACGTCGACTCTCGTAATCGCAGGAGGCGCTTTGGTGTTAGGTGTGTAGAAGACAATTGTTTTGGTCTTTGCCTCATTTAGTAACAGTTGATGGTTCGCCATCCAACGTTTTATGTCGATGGTGCATTGTTCGCTCCGGCGGGTAGCATTGTCTGCGTCACTGGGCTGATCACGTGGGAAATCAACATAGAGTTGAGTGTCATCGGCGTACATGTGGTTGCGTACATTCGACACTAAATGCCTGAGAAAGATCCTGGTCATTCACTGGAGCGACCATGTGATGAATATAGATGTCCAGATACAATCAGGACAACATATGGCATCATATAGATGTCCAGATACGATCAGGACAACCTGTGGCATCATCAGCTATATGTAGAAGACGAATGAGCTGGTTTCGGGCATGTCATGAGGCTCCCATCTACCGTTGGAAAGACCGCGTGATATAAGCACATGTACTGACTGTTTATATGCTGTAATACAAACGTGGATTAATAATTATCTTGCCATGAAACAACGGCTGCTACATAGCAATTGACAGTGATCAAACCAAACAAATAGAAAGCTTATGATACATGCTTTGCTTTTCCAAAATGACCATTTATGGAATGTGGAATTTGTTGGTTGATAGAGCGTCATTTCAATATCTGGCAGGCCTACAGGTGGATTTTATGCCACCTTCAATTATCCCTGCTGCCTTGGAGGTGCTGAGCACTATCTTGTGTTACTGATCTTACACGTCCACGAGATCCATGATTGGGAGCGCTGATCGGATCAGTTTTCTTTTAAAGTATGTGTGCCAACGAAAGTTCAAACGACTGTGGAACGTAGACCACTAGACATTGCCGATTGATATAGCATTAGCTGGACGACTTGTGGGCATTCGATCGTGTGCTGCTACTTTGTAGTTTCAATTACAATATATTTATATATAAGTACGACCAGTTTGGCCAAAAACTATCACTGCCACTTGTCAGGGCATCGCGGCAAATGCCCGCGTATCCACCGCCAAATTCGAGGACTGGAAAAAATGGTCCGGCGAAGGCCGGTACGGTAGGAGCGGTTCCTACGCCTAGTTAATATACTATTGATATGTAAGGTAGCTCCGGCGTCGATCTAACTCTGTGTTGACATTGACGTATACTTATTTCAGCACGAGTAGGATAATACATACCGGTGTATCTCTTGTATCAACATGTTTTCTCATATTTGCTAAACAATTTCTTTTTATTTACAGGGGTGTATATGCTGTTTCCATTCTTCAGTTGTTATCGCTAGTAGAATGATACAAGCACACTGGATACGCATAAACTAAGCATATACGTTGTGTCCCCAGTGTTCTCAGCTGCAGTCGGACCTTGGATGGACATAGCCAAGAGAGAGAACGCGGTGAAGAATTTCGCCAAAGACGCGTACCATAACGCCTGCGCAAAAGACTGGACGTCAATAATAAGGAGTGTTATTAATGAAGTCGAAGGCCACGACGGTAAGTTGGCTTTCTTACCTCACTGTTAGTATATCCTGCTACAGATTGTAGCACCCTGGGAGATTGAGTTCGACTTGGTTTTGGGGAAAACGGGTCACGTGGCAGACAAAACAACACTGTCATAGTGCATGCACAGTATCACTGTATAGAGCCAATGTAGATACAAAAATATAAGGGTAGCTTATATGTACAACGAGGATCAGAGACGTATTTAGGATCTCGGATTAGGGGGTAAGGGGGCCAAGTTTAGTCGCCCATTAGTTTCCCATGTTACACGCTGTGCCGCAACAGGTTATTCACAAAATTAATATTCTTACGTGAATGCCCATCAAACTATCTCAGTTACTTGGATCTTCACTATATTCACCAATCACCACAATCCACTTGCTTAATATATACGTGAGTCAAGACGCATGAATACCATTGTGCATACGCGTGTACGTTACAGGCGCCCGTGACAACGAACCAGCGTTGTACTTGGCAGACGACACGTACAGAGACGGGGAGTGTTCCTCATGTCTATATATCCTACAGCGCTGTGTCTGTAACGTACTCGTCAGGAACTACACTTGTGCAAGTAAGTCACGAACACAGTTTTATGCTTGGAAGTTAAATGAAATAGCCGCCTATATGGCATATTCCCGGGTATATGGTGTACACCTAGGTACACTTGTATACCAGCGTACAGGGTGTACCTCAAGAACACCTGTACACCCGCGTATACATGTTGTATCTGGCCAAATGGTCGCCATGTATGCTACAAATGTATTTTGTGTATTTTTTATTGTTCTAAAATGTTACACACAATGTTAAACTTTGTGTACACATGGAAAACGGATTTTAGCTAATGCCTGTTTTTATTTCCTTTAACAATCGCACGGATCACGCGCACGCAACAAATACTTCGGGAATACAGCCGCTGCGTCATGAGCTTGGCAACATGACTTTATTTGACAATTCTACATTATAACGACTAGGACCTATCGATGGGTGTGAACTTCACATTCTGTCCGACGTTCGTCGTTTTTTAACAAACAACGAGTATCTGCGAACGCGTTATGGTGTTTATGTAACGAATGCTGTGTGTTTTCTAACATTCGGTAAATATTACTATCAAGACTGTCATTGTCAACTACCAAAGCATTTCGTCAAATGACAGGCATTTTTGCTAGTAATAAAATAACCTTACTATAACCGATCAAGCGTATGTGTGTTAATGTTTTCCTCTTAGACGGCTTGCACCTCTGGCGCCAAACTTTCAGAGATTAATCTACAAACCAACCAGTTTAACGTGACCTCTCTATTTTCTCAACATACCCCATATGTAAAGGTTTATCTCCTTCTATATGGTAAATCCATTGTTCAGAACATAAAACGTAATGCGCGCGTAAAGCGTAGAACGTCAATTAACAACCGGAGGAACCCAACCTGTATTTCGGGAAACAGGTCCTTTGGCAACATGAAGTAGACGCTGGAACATTAGGCATACGTCTACCCGCATGCCAATACCACAGCAATATGATTATTTGAAAATTCTACATTATCACGACTAGGGTCTATTAACAGCCACGAACTTCACTTTTTCTCCGACCTTTGTAATTTTGAACATACAACGGGTATTACAGCACTGTCTACGTTATGTGAATTGACGCCATCGAAAACCTACGCGAGCGCGTTATGATGTTTATGTATCGATGCTGCGTGTTTTTTAACATTTGGTAAATATTGCTAATACGACTGTCACATATAAACTACCAAGTTATCCCTTCACTAAACGGGCATTTTTGCTAGTAATATTAATAATATAAAACACTTCCATGGCGCCAATATCGTCATAATCCAGAGCTCACACAACATATTAACCAAAGGATTAGGCATTTACAATATTGGTGTAATATGTTAAAAGTTATAATGTTGGTGTAAACCGACGTGCTCATCTAATGATGTTGCTCCCGGTGTCGAAGCGTTGGCGTGGATCAAGACGTTCGTTGGTTTGTTTGTTGACAGTACGCGTACAACGATTGCCCGACTGGCCCTGATTGGTTTCGTCAGCACGTGAGGGAAATAGCACAATGCATGCTGGGAGTGCTCGTTTACGCCACGCACAGCGCCCGTCCCTGGGCCACAACATATTGTTTCGGACCATCCTCGCGCGCCAGGGGCCGCTGCTGCTGATTACGTCAGTGCCAGCCAGCAGTACCCCCTGGCTGATCGTTTTGCGAAACTCTGAATTTAAGCTCAGCCTATGAAATCGCTCACTAGATCATTGGATCTCGGCAGGTCAGGTGGTCATAATAAAACTAATTTCAACCAACCGTGACTCATGTTTTATGCAATGTTTAGAATGTAGAAACAATTATTCGAATACACAATACTGATCAGCTGCTCGTGCTAATGGGTGAAGGGGTCATTATATATTCCCAGATTATGGATTCCCAGAAGTCGTTTATCCTTCTTCAAATTGGGGTGGGTATTTGCACTGTTCTCACGGGTGATGCAGTCGCGACTGGCGAAGTCAATTACTAGTTTGACTCAGCTAACTTCCGCACTTCGCGTAGGGGATCAGCCAGGGCTAGTTTTGTATGGCAAATAGCCCTGGCTTACGAGGATGTTTCGGACTATCGCCGACGGGTAAGACATTACTGTATCGTCACGCAATTCGCAAGGATTATGCCTACCTTCAGGATACATGTTGCACTAGTGTCGGAACGTGGTGAATATTGGGAGGCAAAGGCTCTCCAAAAACCTCCATTTGCACTCCCTTGAGGCTCGCCAAAAGCCACCTTATGGCTCTCGAAAAACCTCCATTTGCACTCTCTTAAGGCTCGCCAAAAACCCACCTAATAGCTCCAACAAAATCCATTTGACCCCATGAAACTCGTAAAATACCTTGAGGCTCTCCAAAATAAAAAAATTGCTCTCCCGAGGCTCGCCAAGAAACCCCACATTCAGGCCCTAAATATTGAGGGCTAATCGTACATCCCTGTAAAAAAATTGGGGGCTAATCCTATACCCAGCTCCTCACTTAAAATATTGGGTGCGGAATCCCCCTAGCCTCCCTCCGGTCCCGATGCCTATGTGTGAATTATATAACAGTTACGTATAAATATTGGGTGCGGAATCCCCCTAGCCTCCCTCCGGTCCCGATGCCTGTGCGTGGATTATATAACAGTTTTGTTTAAAAGCGCAAACCGTACGCTATTTTTATTTTGGTGTGCTTACCAAATTAAATATAATTTAATTCGGTAGAGTGGTTTGTCAGGCAGCCGATGACTATGTCATTTTCTGCATAAGTTATAATTGAACATTTAATGTAATATTCCACTGACTGGTGGTAATAACATGACATGTCATCGACCGTCAATAATCCGGTTGATTCTGAACCTGCAAACACCGAAGGATATATTTTGTTACCTAAAGACGCAGAGATCTCATTCAAAATCCACGCGCACGCACACACAGTTGCACACGTTCAAATAAATTATGTGTACAGTAACAACAGTAAACCTGTTGTGCAACAACGATACTAAAACTTGTTGTTATAAGTGTTTGTTTCTTCCTTGCAGAAATTCCTAAACTACAAAAAGTACTTCTCGGCAGAGACATTTCTGTAAACGCTGTCATGATTTCCAGCAAGGCGTACACAATCGATCAACACGATTTGGTGAATCTGGACTTGCACGCGACGAGTGACTGCGGAGAACACTTGTGGGTGGCGATCCAGGGTGACTACATCATCGTTGACGTCGCTGGCCCCAACAAAAACGTGGCCTGTAAGACCGTTGTAAACGACTTGAAGTCTAGTAAAACAACATAGGCATTTACAAAACGCACAGAAAGCGGTTTTACATTCGACCCCAATAAAAAAATTAATGATATTACGTTGTAGTGGACATTGGTGTGCATAGCCAATTATAATATTTAGAAAACACGCAGCTAACAATGAAATTATATGTGTATATAAGATGTGACAGACAGCGAAGTGACAGACAGTGTGGTGACATGTACCGATGAAGAAGCCAAACACAGAGTGATGGCATATACAGATTAAGAAGTCAAAGATAAAGCCTCAAGTGTCCATTAAATACTTTTTATTTCGCAATCACAGCCTTGGCACTGCGCCTCGCTTCATGACTGCAGTTGTCAACAAAGTGAATCGTAAGTATTTTAAAAAGTCTTCAACTTTTTGTCGAGCTGCCACAGTGCACAGTTACTTTCAGTTAGTATAACTATTTATGTACATAATAACGCTGCGTTTGTGTATACGCGGAAGAACCGCTTCTTGCGTGCGAGCGTCAGGCCGAACTGTAGATCTCGCGGTGGCATCTGTTTGGACCGCAAAACCTGCGACGTAACACGTAATAACTCGGCGCTCTCGTCGGCGCTCTCGTCGGCGCTCAGTGCTTAAAAGTGTTGCTAATGCTGCGTTCCAATGGCGCCGTCTGGTGAATGTTTTTCAACTAAATTCGTCATGCCTGCAATAGTGTTTTCGTCAATTCCTGTCATTTTGTTTTAGCATAATTCAATATGAAAATTACTCCCTGACCGCATTCTCTACCCGTAGGATTCCATCAGTGATTCTTGCAAATGCTGCCATCCATGAACAAGACGTTAAAACAAGACTACAAGTATTGTAGTCCAAAAACGCGCCCTATTCCCGTTCTTTTTACAGTTAAAACTGAAAAAGAGGACCGTCTCAAAATCACTGCCAACATGTCAGATTTACGATAAAATCGGAATGTCTTTCTTGCAACAGTTCCTAGTAGTTGTATCAACTGAAGTTCTTGAACATATTTAACAACACGCAAGTAACACTCAGAAACCGTCGTCTATAATGACGTCATGAACTCTTAGTTTCGTCGTGCAATTATAAACGACATGTAGTACAACGTTGAGTCGTCGATCGAGTGCCAAGAGATGCGGCTCCGTCAGAATTGGCGCCAGTTTGTCTCGCGCCATCGACTGACGCATGCGCTCTGCCAGTGTCGTCTGACTGCGCAGGAAGCCCAGCAATCGTTGCAGAGTCGAGTAGCGAATTAAACAGCACTGTGTTACAGGGGCTAAGATTGTCATGTCGTCATAGTGTGATTTGCCGAACCTACAACGCCCATTGTTGCTATGATAATATAAAATTGTTTATTTCAAGACAAAGAGAATCCACGTGCATACATAAATTACATTCAATAAATAATACAAGTAGGCTTTAAATAACACATACATACACACACATAAACACGCACACACACATGCACACAGACACACACACACACACACACGCACGCACACACACACACGCACGCACACACACACACACACACACACACATACACACTATGCTTTTAAACGTAATAAAATATTAATATTTCTTGCATTAATACAAGAGAATATAACAACAACAGTAATAAGTGAAACTATAGTAATGTAAATAATGCCTAAACGTAGTAACAAAATCTTTGAATATGTCGTTCTTCCTTAAACAATGTACAAAATAAACTAAAAAGGTTGCAGTTGTGACGTCATTACGACGACAAATCAAACAGCTACAAATTTCAATTGATGTCATCAAAATACAAAATGCACCGCTGTATACAGGGAACAATTATGTCAATGACAGTGCCAAGCCTTATCCATTGGTACGTTACTGTCCATACATGATACTAAAAAGAACATCCTAAATACTCACGCTCTCCCGTTGTCTAGATGCACGGGGGAAGAGTAGTTGCCAAATTCCAAAAACGTTTCGTAGTGATGCCTGTCCAGATTACCTATCGGCAGAAAACACATCAGTCCCGTGTTCAGTTTGGAACTCACACCGGGCTAGACGGCTTATTTATGAGTGTAGATTTCTGCATTGATGTATATATTATTACTCCGGTTATCACGCACGCCACTAAGATGTGGACTTGTATATTGAACCCGGATTTGAGTCACGGACAAGACATCGACTACATCAACGTACCCGTTGTCATAATTTGCAGGGCGTCCTCGAATATATTACAATACCAAAGAAAGCATAGACAGAGTGATGACAGAGTAGTGGCAGAAAGAGTGGTGACAAACACAAGGATGACAGATTGAGTGGTGACCGACAGAGTAGTGACATACAGAGTGATGATAGGCAGAGATGTAACAGACAGCGAAGTGACAGACAGAGTGATGACAGACAGAGAGGTGACAGACAGAATAGTGACAGACAGAGTGGTGACAGACAACGAAGTGACAGACATTGTTATGACAGACAGAGCAGTGACAGACAGAGAGGTGACAGACAACGAAGTGACAGACAGAATAGTAACAGACAGAGCAGTGACAGACAGAGTGGTGACATACAGTGAAGTGACAGACATAGTTGTGACAGACAGAGTGGTGACAGACAGAGTAGTGACAGACAAAGTGGTGACAGACAGAGATGTGACAGACAGTGTGGTGACATGTACCGATGAAGAAGCCAAACACAAAGTGACGGCATATACAGATTTAGAAGTCAAAGACAGAGTGTTGACACTTGCCTATAAAGAAGCCAAACACAGAGTGATGACACATACAAATGAAGAAGTCAAAGACAGGACGAGGACACCTACCAGTGAATAAGTCACAGACAGAGCGAATGCACGTGCCAGTGAAGAAGTCAAGGACAGGGTAATGACACGTACCAGTGAAGAAGTCAAAGACAGGGTGATGAAATGTATCGATGAAGAAATCAAAGACAGAACGAGGACATATACCAGTGAAGAAGTCAAAGACAGAGCGATGACACGTACCAGTGAAGAAGTCAAAGACAGAACGAAGACACATACCAGTGAAGAAGTCAAAGACAGAGTAATGACACATAATAATAATAAACTTTACTGCATACCGATGAAGAAGTCAGGGACAGAACGAGGACAGGTACAAATGAAGAAGTCAAAGAATGCGCAATGCACGTACCAGTGAAGAAGTCAAAAACAGAGCGATGTCACGTACCAGTAAAGAAATCAAAGACAGCCATGTCTGTGAGGTCGAGTAGTCGTCGTCCAGTGTTGTACGGTGGTTTCTGTCGCACCGAGTCGCAGTAGCGTGGGTCCGTTTGCCATGCCGCCAACTTGACCTTGTTGTAGGACCGCCTCCACGGGTGGACCCACTTCTTGCGCTTCACCACGTTTTTGCTCGGCAGGAAGGCGGCCACGGAACCCTCGAGCAGGTCCGGACTGCCGCACACGCCGTGGTTCGAGTCGCAGTAGTAGCTGCACGTGCCGTGGAAACACACGTTGCCAGCTGCACAGAGAAGCACAGAAACATGACATTATCTCCATTTTAAAACAATGGTGGTTTGTACCACTTCGCCAGTGGTGTTTTGTACCACTTCACCAGTGGCACCGTGTTTAGAGCTCCGGACTCACAATCGAGAGAACGCGGATTCGAATCCCATACTGCCGTAACGAACATTGGGCAAGTTTGCTCACTGTACGATGTTCCATTTCACTCAGCTGCACGAATAAGTACCTGGCTATAGACAGTGGTAGATAATTGTATACCATTAGTCTACGCGCATTAATCGCAGCGGGGCTGAATGAGATATATGAATGAGATATATCGAGATGGTGTTCGATTGAACAGATATGCTAGGAAGTAAAGTGTAAAACGTTTTAGGCGCTATATAAGAACTTACTTTTCATTACCACCATTTTCAAAACAATGGTATTTCGTGCCACTTCGCCAGCGGGCCATGTTCGACCATAACCAGGTCGTAGCAGTAGTGACATTGTGAGTGACGCTTCTGATGGGGAGTGTATTCTAACGAGTCACAATATTGTTCCATTTTAGGAGAGTAACCCGACAGACTTATAGATGACTCAGCGAAGGCAAACAGCTTCAGTTATAAAACTGCCATTTCTTTCAATATATAGTGGAGTCAGTTACCATAATCTGAAATGCTGGTGAAGTCACAGCTATTTTAAGCAAATTATATAAGCATAGGCCCCTACCTGGAGATGTGTAAAATGTCTTGGACAGCTTCCGATCGGCTAGGCGAAGAATTTCGTGTGTCATATTGAGAAGTCTACCCGCAGTCGGAGTTACTCGGTAGAAGCCAAGGATCCTAAACATAAACAGACCATCTGTAATGACCTGATTGATGAGCCACTCAACTGGAAATATTAATGCAATTTAGACGGATAAACGCGTTGATGTGGATGACTGAAATAGCAGGTAAAAGTGTACATTTTATTAGAAAATCAATTTTGTTATACGGATACTTCGTAGTGATAACGCATTGTATGGTTGGTTATAAGCGATGCAATGCATGGCCATGGTGGCAATTATAATCAAACCAGATGTTGCACTGGTACGGACTACTTTCTAAGCAGGTTTTGCACTGCCACGAAATACGTTTTCTACAATCTTAACGGATCATCCCAGAACGCCGATGCCCGATATCAGACGAACTTACTTTCATTTGGCATCAGCCCCCAGCCCCATCCCCATCGATGAAAGTTTGCAAACTTTGATATGATGACATACCTGTATAAACATTTAACAGTATCGGTCCGAAACGTAAGATATCGTTGTCCGACGCCAAACGAAACTGCCTCTGACCCATCCACCCAAATCAAAAGTAATGTCGGCTGATATCGGACATCAACGTTCAGAGATGATTATCCCTATATCGTCGCGCCATTGAATGCGCGAAAGAATTTGATCTGACCTGTCGAGATGAAATGATGCGATCTCTGCGTTGAATCTCTCATAGTCGTTGAAGTAGAAATGGTCGGGCAATGTTTCTCGATCTCTTGGAAACCTAAACACAACAGTAGACGCTTTTGTTCATAACACGTACTAGACTTGTTGCCTTGTATTTAATTAGGGCGGCATATGTTGTTGTCTTATAAGTGTTTTTAAACTAATGACATTAATGTCCAGAACTATGGGGTCGAATAACCAAAGGACAGATTCATAAATGAGTGCACCAATGTAGGACCTACCCCTATCAGGACTTGGATCTGATTGCGGTTGTGAAAGTAATATCGTAACAACACCGTAACATGTCATGCTGGGTGGATTAGGATGATGTTTTTATTTACGTTTTTTATAGTTGTAATGTAACGTGTATGGGTAAACGTAGGCTTTATTAAACACGAAAGTATACAGGCCAACGGGCTGAATAACCGGGAGCTACGAGGTGTCTCGTCGAATGATTGTCCCTGTAATTAGTGCGTCGGAATAATAATGGGACGGCATTATGACATCTCCCTTCGTAAACATAAAAAGAACACACTATCTAAATCGCATTGGCGGGATGACCATCCGTCCACATCTGGTGTGCGTCTGCGACGTAGCTGGGGCGTTCACCGCGAGCGGTGCGTCGGGCGCAGCGGGGATGTCGTCGGTCGACTCTGGCGCCTCGTCATCAGGTAGGGCGACGTATGACACACCCTGAAGATGTCGTCGATTTCGCCGATAGTCGATGCCATCCTCCGTCCTGACGATGTATGACCGGTTCATCGGGTCACTTCGAATGACGGTGCTTGGCTGAGACCACGACTTCTCGTTGTCGAGTTTTAGCAAAACTCGGTCACCAATTTGCAAAGGAGACAGACTGCGCACGCCGTGGCGTTTGTCGTAATTACGTTTGTAGATCGCCTTTGCCTTGCGATCAGACTCGCGAATGTCTGCGTCGCGGCCATGACATGGTTGCAGTTGTTGATTGATGACTGGCAATCTCGTGGCGAGTTGGCGACCCATCAAGGCCTCTGCAGGCGACACGCCAATCGCGCTATGAGGCGACGCCCGATAGTTCAGTAGGCCGATCTCCGGGTCGTCAAGGAGGAGCAGACGTTTCGCTGTCTGCACAGCTCGCTCTGCCATGCCGTTCTCCTGTGCGAAATATGGGTTCGTTGTCTGTTGTATGAACCCCCACGATTTGGCAAACCGACAGAATTCATTCGAAATGAACTGTCGGCCGTTGTCTGACACGACGATGTCCGGAATGCCGTGTGTGGTGAAGATAGCCTTGAGACGAGTAATCACACTGTCAGACGTTAGGCTGGTCAGCTTCTTAATTTCTATCCAGCGTGAATAATAGTCAATGACCACCAAGTAGTCCTTGCGCTCGAACGTGAATATGTCCATTGCGATCTTCTCCCACGGTCGTTTTGGGATTTCGACAGGGCGCAGAGGTTGCTCGCGCTGTGACGGCCTGTTCCGTCGGCATGTTTGGCAATGCTCGACGAACGCTGTGATGTCTCGGCTGATTCCCGGCCACCAGACGGCGCCTGCTGCTCGTTCTCGGCACTTCGAAACACCCTGGTGGGACTCGTGTAGCCTGTGAAGTATGTCGTTGCGCATTGTTGCAGGTATCACGATCTGCAGTTTATACACGACTACTCCGTCGACGGCTGATAGTGCTGCTCTCTCACGATGGTACTCTCTTACCGTTTGTGGGACCGATCGTTCGTGACGCGGCCACCCATTCTTGATGAAGTCGAAAAGTGATTTCATTGTCGGATCGCGTGACGTCTCGATTCGTATCTCAGTTAGACGATCCTTGGTCGCGGGCCAACTCTGTTCGATGGCGCCGACGTAGGCTGCTATCTCGTCTGAGAGTTCGATGTCGTCGCATTGAGGCTTGTATGCCTCCAGTGGTTTTCTCGACAGTGCGTCTGCGATGACCAGTTGCTTGCCCGGGACGTATTCGACTATTGGATTATACTGCATCGCTCTCATTAGCAGTCGTTGACATCTGATTGGTGTTTCGTCGATGCGCTTTGTGTTCATGAGTGGTACCAGTGGCCGATGGTCTGTCAGTAATTTGAATTCTGTTAGACCGACCAGGTACCTTGAGAATTTTTCACATGCCCACACTCCTGCGAGACACTCCTTTTCGATTTGCGTGTAGCGTTGTTCAGCGGTCGTTAGCGTACGCGATGCGAAGGCCACTGGCTTCAAGTCGCCATCGGTCAACTGCAACAGAACTGCTCCGATACCGAAGCTGCTTGCGTCCGCGCTTACTACAGTTGGTTTGGTAACGTCATAGTATGCCAGCGTCGGAGTGTTGACGAACAGTTGCTTTGTCTTGTCGAATGCAGTTTGTTGTGCGTGATCCCATGACCAGACGACGTCAGACTTCAAGAGGTCTGTCATCGGCTTCATCACCGACGACAAGTCGTAGGCAAATTTGGACAGCTATTGGAACATCCCCAGTACTGTTCTCAATTCTTTGACGTTGTTGGGTCGTGAAAGTTCCAGCATTGCTGTGACCCTCTCTGGGTCGGGCCTCACGCCATCTTGACTGATGATGTGGCCAAAGTATTTCAGTTCAGTCTTTCTGAATACGCACTTTTGACAGTTGAGTTTCAAGCCATACGCATCGATTTGCCTCATGGCAGCGTCCAGACGAGTGTCGTGTTCCACGACGTTGCGGCCGTAAACGAGGATGTCATCCATTTCCGCTGGAAAATCTCAGACGCTGACGAGATTCCAAACGGAAGTCGGCGGAATGCGTACCGCCCGAATGGCGTTATGAACGTGGTCAATAGCTGAC
Source organism: Paraescarpia echinospica (assembly GCA_020002185.1). Taxonomy (NCBI): domain Eukaryota; kingdom Metazoa; phylum Annelida; class Polychaeta; order Sabellida; family Siboglinidae; genus Paraescarpia; species Paraescarpia echinospica. Next base: position 42,296,329 of record CM034535.1, on the reverse strand, counting down.
TGGCCTCGTCGAGCGGAATTTGCCAAAACCCGCTGGCTGCGTCTAGCGATGAGAAGACCTTCGAGTCTGCGAGTCGCGGTGATATGTCATCTAGCGAGGGAAGCATCAGGTGTTCACGACGAACTGCGACGTTCAACTGCTTCAGGTCCACGCAGATGCGCACCGCTCCAGTCTTTTTGAAGACGGGAACCATCGCGGAGCACCAGTCTGTAGGTTCCGTGACCACTTTGGTAACGCCTGACGCGACCATGCGGTCAAGTTCTGCCTTCACCACTTTCATCAACGGGAAAGGGACACGCCTCGCTGTTGGCAGACAATGTGGCTCGACCCCAGGTTTCAGAAGCCCAATCGATTCGGAGTTTGATGAGCCGACTTCATCGAGCCGACTGACTAGACCCATGTCGACAGCCACGTCGCGAGCCAACAGGTTTGAGGCGCTGTCACCTTCAACCACGATTACATCGAACCGATAGACGGCGTGTTTGTGCCTAGCGGTGGCGCTAAATTGTCCGCAGGCCTTTAACTGCCCTCCCACACTGCTGAGGCAGGTGGTGGTTGGTTCCAGTGTTGGTTTCTCTTTCATTGCCAGCCACGTTTTTTTCGATATCACTGAGACGTCGGCACCTGTGTCGATCTTGAACCGCATTCTGGTTCGCTTGACTGTCAGGTTGACGAACCAGGCCTCGTTGCGTGTCGTACAGTCGACGACGCCGAGAAACGATTCTGCAGTGTCGCTTTTCACTTCGTGCGATGAACGTGGTTCAAAGGTCGTACTTCGCTTCGAACGACAGACAGAGGCAAAGTGACCCCTGACATTGCAGATCTTGCATTTTTGCCCCAAAGCCGGACACTTTCCCTCGCGACCGTGTCGCGCGTAACCACAGCGGTCGCACGTTTGACGCATGTTTTTTGTGCGCGACGAGTATGGACGTTGTTTAGTGTGCCGAGCACTCATCTTTGCTTCGGCTACATGTTCATTCACTTGAATGGTGTGTACTTGTTCACGCATTTGCGATTTTACTTGCTCATTTTGGCGAGCAATAGTCACAGCCTTGTCGAGACTGAGCTCTGTACACAACTGCAATTTTTGTTTCACTGACGAGTCATTGATGCCCATCACAAAACGGTCTCTGACCATCTCATTCGTGTCCGCATAGCCACAGTGCAACGCCAATGTTTGCAGGTCTCGTACGAATTATTCGATAGACTCAGATGAATGCTGCACTCTGTCTTGGAATATGCAGCGTTCGTGGATGATATTTCTCTTCGGGATGAAATACTCCGTTAACTTTGACACCAACGTGGCGTAATCTGTATCTGTTTCAAATTCAGGCGACACGAACGTCAAGGTACGAAAGATGCGATTCGCCTCACGACCACCCATGGCATAGCATACAGTAACGAGTCGCGTTGGACTTCGCCGTCTTCTTTATGTAGCTTAGTCGCCGTTCTAAATCGCCCGAATTCCTCGACCCACTCCAACCATTCACTCGGCTTGAACGAAAACTTCGCTGGCGGGTCGAATTTTGCCATGTTGGCTCAACGTAGCTGTAGGCGTAGCGCTGTCTTGGCGTAGCGACGGACTTGTCGTGTGTTCGATTTCGCGACGACAATGTCGCTTTTCGTCGATGTTGCCGTACGTTATAACTTTTTTCGCTGAGTAAGTTAATGCATATTGCGCTTAACTCACCCGCAAACCGCTTCAGACACCATGTAATGTAACGTGTATGGGTAAACGTAGGCTTTATTAAACACGAAAGTATACAGGCCAACGGGCTGAATAACCGGGAGCTACGAGGTGTCTCGTCGAATGATTGTCCCTGTAATTAGTGCGTCGGAATTATAATGGGATGGCATTATGACAATAGTAACCATATAAACGTACATAAAGTGAAAACTGTAACTAAAATATTAAAAGACATTCACAAATAACATCCTTCAACTCGATTACACGTAATCGCGGCTTTTTGGTTCTGTTTTTCTTGCGTAATGATGGCATAGCATATTGTATTAGGGCGGAAAAAACGACCCCACATCACACAAACCGACAAGGCCATAGGACGTTATTGAACATAGACAGGTCCTCAGCCCACCGTGTGCGTAATCATCCAATATTTCAGTTGTTATCACAAATACGAGGTCTACTGAATCAGGATATGCATTATGCCATCTTGGCGATCTTGAGAAATCTTAAATGTCTAGGAAGAGGGGTGGAAATGTACAATAATTAATCTTAATTCCAATGCTATTCTGCCTAGACACCGATACTAATGTTTGTGTTTACGTCATTTTGTAGGCATCATGCATTATGTTTGTCTCCCTTTGTCTTGTGTTATCACCAATGCTCCCTTTGGAATTAACGGGTGTAAAACATATATTTAGACAGAAACGTAAGTATATAGATGGTATTGCATTGTAATCAATATCTGTATATGTTCACATATTGGCGGCCATCTTGGATATTTAAAATTCCCCATGGATGCCACAGTAGCACCCTTCGGTGCTATTTCTTAATCAGTAGACACTATATAGTTATGTAAAACACCAAACATTGGGTATACTCCATTATGTTGTTTGGCTTCATGACTACAACCTACTCAGGTGCATTTCACAGATACACTGCGTACAGGGGATGGCGTCAGACCAGATGAGTACAATATACGTATAGGTGGGGGGGGGGCAAATTTCCTCGATTTTATGCAGACCTAATTTGTAGATGATGTCATAACCCCACTCCTGGTCCCGTTGCTTGTCTATAGTATGGTTACATTTACGAGGTGCTGTGTCGCGGCACGGTGCTGGGACAACGGTAGGGGACACAATAATTGGTCGTCAGCAGGCATTCGTTTGAAACATGATAAAAAATACATAAAAGAATATCGCTTCTTACAACTACACGCCGCTAATGTGTGTTAAACTAAAAGAGCAACTCGTTGGAATAGGTATTTTACTTCTGTCATAAAAGGTCCCTTTCTAAGGCAAGAGAGAAACGTTTGTTTGAAACCTAATTATTACTATAGGTATAATGTTGATACCGTCATACCTTACTGTACGAGGAGAAATGACAAAACGAGAGCTAGATGGGTGGGTGCGACCAGTAATACAACAATGGGGACAACGAACTAGTAAAGTTGAGAGAAACCATTAGATATATAAACTGTTGGAGACAGCTCATCGTGTCACCAGAAGACATACGGTTTGACAGAACATCACGTCATTTAAATCAAGAGAGCTTTCGAAAATTGGCAAAGCACACGCAATAAATTTTTTATTATAATGCTGTTATAGTGGCCTACCTGCGCGGTTTCCACATGACTCTGGCGTTGCTTGCGAAGTAGAAGACGAGTTTGAGCTGCGTGCCTCCCGCGTGTTGGTACAGTTTGACGATGGGTTGAGAGACGAGGTCTAGAAGCAGCTGGTCAATGGCCGGGTCTGTCGGGTCGTACAGTGAGTATTGACTGATGTGGTTCTGGAACGACTTCCACGCCGGTAGGCCGCTCCTGTGACAGGGCACAACTCAGAACAATTAGCCAGTAAAAGTAAAACTGTTAATATACGGAATCAGAGTTGTGCTATTTTTTGTTGGGTGAAATCCGTATTTTTGACCTGAAATTCTGCAGTCAGCATTATGGTTTTCATTGGTTAATCGTCGCCATTAAATAGGCTACTACATAATTATACATAGGCCTTCCCTCAAACAAAATACCGTGCCTAACAAACTGACATGTTTATCATTCTTATTTATCATAATAGTTCAGTTTTTAAGTATCAGGCTAAAATAATTAACAGTAAACAAAGACAATATATTTTCACTCACCACGAAATCAGTTTCGTTGCACCAGCATTCTTTTTGAGAGACCGGCCAGAAATTAAACCGAGGGTCGTCTTGTTGATTTTGGGGTTTTAACTGTCGCTAAGAAATTACTGTATAAAATACATTTCCTGGAAATTTATTGTTTTACTGAAAACATTCGAACTCAAAATGTGTTTTTCACGTAAAGCACCTTCACGCGAAAACGGGAATAATCCAGCTGTTAAATGAACCAGTCAGTTCATCTACCCGGAATCAGGCATGTAGTAATTTGTAACAGGACGTCTGCTGTGTTGAACACGGGACAACAGTGAATGTCAAAAGGTATTGAGGTTAGTTCAACTTGCCTCGGCATTATTGCCGATAATGTTTGTTTTAAAACTGGATGTTTTGTTTACTATTTGAACATGCGCCGGGATCGTATCTTCCAAACTGCGAACGTTGTTACCGGTTTACAAAACACAATTTCGCGGGCAGTATGTCTTCAACATATTATTATAGTCTTTGGAACATACCGCCTCCCCTTTTTACAGCTGGATTTCTCAGAAATGTTTTTCTAACGTAAATGTCTAGTTAAAAGCCATATATCATTATATTTTACGTTATACCAATAACTACAAAACGACGGACGGTGCATTGGCACCAATTTAGTGGTGTAGAATTTCATATAACAGCGTGGATGAAACGACGTACCCGTCATGCGGCTCACTGTCGTACAAGTTCAATCGCGGAGTGTTACGCATCGGAAAACGTCGATGTTTCTTTTCCATGGCAGCCACTATCGTTTCCAGCCGCTCTATAACTATCGGTGACAGTTTCTCTGGCGAATTGTTGCCTTTCGCTGAAGAGACAGGTCCGGCCACGTTGCTGTCGTCGCCTTGTGAGTTCAATGCATTGTACATGTTCATATTCTGCATCACTCTGTTCTGGTTCGACTCGAGAAGATGCGCCACTCGAATGATGCCGTCGATGGCTCCTTTCTTCTGCATGTTTCTGTTCTTGAGAATTAGTTCCAGCAGCTTCGAGTCCGTCAGGTTCTTTTTGTCTATCTCGAGACTTGCGTAAGCGCTCAGGTCGAGGTCTTTGCGCATGATCGAAATATGCGCCCGGATATCCGGCGCCTCGGCAGTCAGTAAGGTGCTGGCTGTTTTGTCACCGCGACTGTATATACGAGGCCAGGTGTGGTGATATCTGACTGGCGAGGACACTTCAAGCAAACCGAAACAGTTCGTCTGAAAGGCTACGAGTAGAAGCACGGCAACGCCCACTGTCGCCATAACTGATCGTTGTTTCAGCTTCATATGTGTCTGTGCACAGAAGCTACGTCTCATCCGGCCTGCGGAAAACAACATCAACAGCTCACTACCGTCAGTTTTAAGTTACCTGGAGAAGAAATGCATTCAATGGTTCATAACATGTTATAAGGTAGTTTTAGGTCTATACTTGTTTGTACAAACAGTTTGCATAGAAAATGTCCAGTGGTGATAGAAAACCACAGTGCGTAGACCTGGTTGGTATATGGCGACTTTCAAAATAAGCAAGACCTGTTTTTTGCTGTTGTTTTTATTATAGGTAGTTAGTAACATATGGTAGTTAGTGTTAATTAGTTGTGATTATAAGTTTAGTCGTTAATAGTTATATTAGTAACAAGTAGCATTACTGATATGATTGTTATTAGTACAGAACGTTTGGAACTTTATAAATCCATTTACGAGCACCATTTACGAGCAATTGCCAATGCAAATTACATTGGTATACAGACAGCTTCGTTTCATTCGTGTGTACAAAAGAAAGGTTAGACGATATCAACGCCAACACTCACTTTCCTTTCGGACAGCAATCGAACAGGGATGTTAAACCACAGAGTGGACTTAACTGCGAGAATCGGTAAAAGAGTCGGTTATATGAAGACATTCGTACCAAACAAATAGTATGACTGTTTTGCGGTGTGAGGTCTCCCCACACACTCCAGTTAAGTGAAGGACTTCCTACAGGCGAGACACAGTGGTACTTTTCATTCCGCCGCAGAGCCAAACATTGCCTGAATCCGTGAGTATCAACAACTGATTAATCACGTGACGCTTGTCGGTGTAGTGGGCAATGTGATGATGGTTCGGCACCAAATAATTCTAAATAGTTGACTAGGCTCACTAGGGGGCGCTCTGGTTTCTCCTTTCTCAACACAGTACGAAATCGAATATCATTTGTATTGTGAAACGTAACTCGCTTTGAATTGATTATATTGGCAAAATGAATAATGGTTTCTTGTGTCGAGCCAGTAGACTTGGTTATGTGTACCATGCCTATTGTGTGACTCCAATTAATGGGCACCTTTCATCCGAGTAGGCCTAATCTACGTGTAGTACTTAATGTGGTTAAGGCCGGTTGCTTCGTAATTGCTGTAAGTAACGTGCAGAGTACTTCTGTATTACTCTTCCCCATGTGCGTGGTCTTTCATTATAATTAAAGACGATGTTGAGTGGAGCGCAGTGCTTCGGTCTCTTGACCCAGAGAATCCGGGTTCGAATCCTGTGCTGCTGTGTCGAACCTTGGGCAAGTTCGTTCACTCTACGTTGCTCCAGTTCACTCACCTGTATAAATGAGTACCTGGTCATAGACAGTGGTGTATGTTTGTGTAGGTGTCGGCTTCGTGCATTAATTGCAGCGTGGCTGGATGAAGTCTAAATGTTGTTTGCTTGAACAGGTCTGCCAGAGAGTAAAGTGTAAAGCGTTTTGAGCAGTCCTCGTGACTGGATACTGCACTGTATAAGAAGTTACCTTTATTGATGAATTTGGAGCCGTAGTAATTGAGTGGGTCTTACATTGTTATGTTGGTACACTGTGATCATATTTGTGACGAACAGGTAATTCAGAAACGTGTTAATATATAAACATTAACGTTTACACCCGGGGGCTATGGGCTACTGACACTCAATTCTTACACCTTGATGATAGCACGGCCTGGGTTACTGCCACGGGAGCTATCGGGATAACGCCATGCTTGCAGATTACGACAGGCATGGTTAATGTTAGACATATCGTTACCAATACTAGTTTCCTGTATTTCTCACCCCGGCGACCAGCACTATACCTGACAATGTTGGTTGGTCAGTTTTGTGTAATCTTCACCAAACCGTGTCAAACAGAATACGTCTGGTTATCTCTGGTCGCGACTGTTGTAACGAAGTGTGTTGGCAATGTAGACATACCGAACTCTGTTCTACTCGGTGACCAGTGGTCAGTTTGAGCTATTCATGGCGGCGACCCACCGGTTACTATGACAAAACGGACATAACTCACCTGGAAACTCTGCACACCCTACTAGTTGTAGCGCCGGTGGTGTCACTGGGTATCACTAAACGAGAAAACAACATCAGCAAACCTTCGGGACGTGCCTCGTTGTCGGAATAAACACGGGTGCACAAGCCACCTTGTTACAGTGGGTTCACGCAGAGTTCTGTGTGCAGTCACCCGTAACGTACGCTCTGCTCACAGAACATGGCGCTGTGTACCAGTGTGCAGCCACGCGTGACCGGATTACGTCATACGAAACGCCGGGGTGTTATTCAATTGCTCGGAGTTTTGACAAAGGGCGATGTGGCGCCTTTAGGGTCAAAGCACCAGACCTGAGGTCAATTACATTGCAATGTAATACATTACTATTACTTTGTTTCCGTCCTATTACTATTACTGTTACATGCTGAACTCTTCCTATTACTATTACTATTGCATTTAAAGCTATTACTATTATTATACAATTTTCATCGGAACATTTTATTGTATAATGCACTGTATGCATAAATACAAGTACAATTGTTTGACTCACAGTCTCAAGAAGTTAAACAAGACAGGTGAATAACAAATCTAACTTGCCATTTATTGATACCCATGTCCAGAATATTTGAAATAATATTTGAGAATGTCAAGTATTTTCATCATCATCATCATCACCATTAGGGAAGTATTATAAAGTATAAAATTCATAAATATTTACAACAAAATATATCTATATCGTATATACATTAATATTATGTATTTTAATGAGTTTTATAGGCGTAGGGATTTTTGGCAATTTTTCTACAATGATACATACGGGCAGCACAATATATAGATTGTTTGCCAATATTTATGGGCATCTAACATCGCGTTTTAAAAGAGGAGTGGAGGTATGTGATTTTGGCGAAACTTGTTCCACATAATAAAACCTTTTTTTTGCACATTCAAAATTACAATTGTACAATCTTTAAATTACGGTTATTTCAGTAAGTATACTGCTAACATTGTCATGGCATAAACATTATATGTTTTAAAAACATACGTAATTTCAATTATTTCAAATAAAACGTTCACATGTGATTTTGTTTTGTTGGTCAAACGCCCCGTCACACGCGGCCAATACCATTAGCAGACACGCCAATGTGTTGGAAAATATATTTTTTGTGCAACACTCACTACTGTTGACAACCAAATCAGAATAGTATTTATAAAAAACGCCAATTGTGTGACCCGATCTGATGTGACCTGTCAGCAGTAAAGATTTTGTTGCTAATAATGGAGCAATGTTTTGTGGTAGATATGTTGCAGTTTATTCATAGTCACCTAGTGTTAATCTAGCAAACTACCCTCATTAAAACACGATTGGAAGATAATTATGTGTTGATTAAAACAGGAAACAATGTATGCCTTACTCGTGATGATAAGTTTGATATTCAAGTACTCGTCATACTGTAACTGGTACGTCGGAGGACGTGTTCGTTACTCGTGCTCGTAACTTTCAAATGCTCGTACTCGCATTTACCTTCAACTAGGATAACTTTGAACAGGGGGTAGATTTGAACACCAATTTATATTGTTATCTTGTCAATATAAAACATATAAACTGCATAGAGGACATTTTAAAATAGTCTATGATATTACTGAACCATTCTCGGTAGACATCAAACAATATTGTGTCAATATATTGGAATAATTGTTTTTTATTGAAATCCAAAATGGCTGCTCCAAACATTAAATAAAAACTTGTCATGAAACTTCTAGTTTGACACTGGAACACATACATGCCACATATATCAAATTAAATAATACCACCGTGTAACATGTGTTGAAATAAATTAACATAATGGGTGTTACAATTATTTTTGTAAATAAAAAAAATAAAAAAATAAAATCAATGTTGTCCAAAATATGGGGTTACATTGAACAGAGTTAAAAGTAGCCCAAACACCAATATTTATTGGTCTCCTGGTTTAGCTTATGCATTATTTATTGGTCTCCTGGCTTAGCTTATACATAGTGAGTACAGTGATGGCACACACGCACGCACGCACGCACGCACGCACGCACGCACGCACGTTAAGCATATTGTGTACACACACGTTGTCATAGTATTAGTACTGTAGTACGAGACCTTTTGAACTACCTCAAACAGCCTGTTGGAATACGTCGATGGGGATGTTGTTCCCTTCAGTTTATACGTCGAAGGGGATGTTGTTCCCTTTAGTTTATACGTCGATGGGGATGTTGTTCCCTTTAGTTTATTCTACTACAAAAATGCTGCAACGTGTAGGCAAAGAAACATGTACTAATATAATGTTAGCGTAGCTGCTCTATTTGTTCACGCATACGTCAAGAAAGATGTCCTATAAATGGTTCTGGTCCAACAAAATATATGAGGGATTGTTTTCACTGAGTGACGCCGTGAAGGATCTCAAACAGTTTATTGAAATGAGACAAGGGGTGTTTAGTGTCCCCCGTCTAGTCTGCTATAAACATTACATACATTCGTGACACATGAATATTAATTATTTAGTTACATTAACGATCGTGATTTTTATGACATTTGAGGTGATATCACTGATACAGTAAGCCGACCAAATGTGATCAATCATGGTTTTGAACAATGAATACTAAAAGTTTTCGTTAATGCTTGAAAAATAACTCTTTTAAATACATCACAACGTTCAATGTATTCCATGTGACGGGTTTACAATGAGCTATCGTTAATAATGTATAGCTGACGTAGCTGCAGCGTAACTTTGAACTGAAAACTTGGTCTCATTGATTCATATATCCTTATATTTTGATACTAAACCAATTTAATTTCTTGTACCATTGGTATTCACAACATGAAGGATGACGCAAGTGGAAAGGTGCAACTGTTGATCAGTTACTCGCTAGAACACCGTTCGTTTTGTTTGGTGGTTGGTTCGCATTAGTAGTGGTAGGCCTCATCATTTAATTCGACCAAAAACACAGATATGTTATACATATTTAATGTTTAAAAACAGACAAGTATAATAATAAAATATTATCAGGAGATTTATCAGGTTTCACATCTATGAGAAATAGTGGACTGTTCATAAGCCAAAGGTTTCTCTGTCTATTGTATCATCTGGGATCTCTGGTATGGACGGCAATCTTGTTTAGTCTGGTTGTTAAATCTTGTGAAATGAATCTCTGCAGTTGCTGTGGTGACTGTGTGCATACATTTTTCGAAAATAATATTGATTAATAAACATGCATCAACTATCTGTTGCAGACAGTGACAGAGTTATTGTACTGAAAGCCAAACATATTATTGTGGAATACGTTGGTACACTTAGTTTGTACTCGACGACACTGTCATTCCTGGACACTTGCCATAAGAACTTTGCCTTAGTTGTTTATAATGTCCGTGCCGTCACTGCCGCAGATATGACAAAACTATCAATCACCGGGAGGTAGCATTTCATATAGTCACTTTGCTACATCGTTGTCCCGTGTCTGTGTTGACAATCTTTCGTGATTGTGATTGATGTTTTAAAAGGTTAAAGAAAACGGGGGCAAAAAGTCCTCGACGACAGCTCAAGTTCACCGACTCAGCTGTATAAATGGGTACCTTGTGGTGGATGTGTGAAGGTGTGACATTTGCCCAATAATTGCAGCGCGACTAAAAGAAAAGAATCTCCCAACGAAGTCGAGATGGTGTTCGAATGAACAGGTCTGCTGTAGGGAGCCGTGTAAAACGCTTTGAGCAGTCCCAGTGACTGGATATCGCGCTGAATGCCTTATTTAGACTTAACGCCTCCTGTGTCTACACTCTCTAGATGCACGAGGCTTTCAAAACACTCCGCCCAGATATGTTTCTCACTAGCATTCTGACGTCAATCTATCTTTTTCTGACCGGCTGTAGGTTGCATGCGATGGTCTGGCACTAGTTCATTCTCGGTCGTCCTCGCCTTCTCCGACCAACTGGTGTCCACCATAGTACTTGTTGGGCAGGTCTTGTAGGTTGTAACCTCGTGACATGGTCGACCCAGCTCATTCCAGCTAAATAAGAACTGACCTTGACCCTTTTAATACTATTAATTTAACAACTAAAGCAACGTCACTGACAATATTTATGACCTACAAAGGTGTAATGATTATAAACGTTTAATATATAAGATAGTGTGGAAGAAAATAAAGGTAAAGGTAAGTTCTTATATACTGCAGTATCCAGGCCTTTGAACTGTTCAAAGCGCTATATACTTTACTCCCTGGCAGATCTGTTCAATCGAACGCCATCTTAACTTCTCTGGGAGCATTCAGCCACGCTGCAATTAATATGCGAATACTATTCGTAAACAAATATTCACCACTGTCTGTAGCCAGGTACTCATTCATACAGTTTAGTGAATTGGAGCAACACAGCGCAAACAAACTTGTCCAAGATTCGACAAGACAGCACAGGATTCCAACCCTGGTTCTCTCGATTAAGAGTTCGATGCTCTATTCACTGCGCCACTACGCCACTGCGAAGATACGGATCGCCCCCACCGCTTTACACCGAGTACTCATTGAAATCCAGTTTCTGAGAAACTCATTCACCTGGTTCTGCTCGTTGTGTATTGTTGAGAAACCATCATTTCTCTCGAGCAAGCAATAAACCAAACCAAATAATGTATGTGTTGTCAGCGTCACATTAAGCTGTCCCCGTCTGGTGCAGACACTTTGGAAGCAGAATGTCCCCTGCTGGTAGGACCTACGTAGGTCCTCTTTTATTGAGTACTCCCGTTTAAAAGACGTCGCGTTATAAAGCCGTAACAGTAAAATACCTCGACTGGAGCGTCGGACACATGTTAAGGCACATGTCATTATTATCAAGTTTGATTTATTGGGAATCATGGTAGATTCAGCGGTTCTTGACCTGTTCTAGACGCGACCCAAATTCCTGTCGCGGGATTTGCTTGGCGACCCATGCCCTTAAGAAATTAACTTATGATAAATTATAAAATAAATAATGTTGAAATAAATAGGCATTACAGAATAACTGAGAACATTTATTAAAGTTGCTTGCTGAACACGAGGAAGCATCACTGAGACAACGCCGCTCTTTGGCTTATCGACGAAGGAAGAGATCAATCAAGGCGGACGGAAACGGGAAGATCGACCAGGTTGGACATATATTAGGTCTAAGCTAATTAATATATTTCATATGCCCTACTTGTGATAATGCAAAACAATCCAATAGACAATATAATATGCTGATTAAGGCGACTTTTGACCGTGAAAGTGTATTTTGAATGATTCTATATATACTGAATCGAAAACGGCACCGATTTTATGTTGTTGCGCATGACGCAGTTTCGGCAGTATCGTACAGAATATGACTTGCCCATACCAGGCGCATCCTTGACGAACAACTTACCCCAGATGTTGCGTTAACTTGAATTGCTGTACATCACACGGCGTTTCAAATTCGTAAACAACATTTGGAATAAAGCATTCGTCTCGCATGCAACTAACTGGCAAGCGGGACAATAAAAGAAAGTTCGGAGTCACTGGAGACTCGTGGCGACCCACGCAAAATAGTTTGGCGACCCAATTTTTAGTACCGACCCAGGGGCTAAGAACCACTGCAGTAGATTGAATTATCCCCAGTCAGACAGGAAATGGAGAGCGAGTGCGAGATATGGAGAAGTGGGGATGGCAGTGCGGAATCATGGATAGCAGGAGAAGAGGAACAAACAATCGAGGACCAGTATCGACGCCAGCCTCATCCCGAACCATACGGAGCCACCGAAGAAAACAAAAACACTAGCACCAACTGTCACAAATCTACAGTTTTAGTATACAAGAACAACAATTATGCCTTCTCGTAACTTATGGTGTGGTGGTGGGGGTGTGTGAATTGACAAGACTCATGGTCGAACTATGTCCAGACTCACCACAGAATGACGTCCCTAATCAGGTGCTGCGTCTCGCTCCCGCTTCCCCGGTAACTCTGACCCGCTTCTGTCGTCGGCCTTCATCGAATGACTCCGCCGCTACAACGACACGTAGAATACGGCGTAGTAGTACATTGCCGATCAACCCTAGTGACACACATTATCGTAGTCATACCCTGGGTACCATTCTGAGCAATGAATATACGCGTCATACCCAGCAACACATCGACTAGTGAACGCGATTAATTACACTGCGTGATTTGTTTAGGCCTTATTTGTTCTAATTGGATTTGGTGTTAGTGTAGTGAAATACCTACCTCTAGTCTCCGACACGTGACATATCTCCTGAGATGTAGGTCCGCTTGCAAAATATGTCCGCGTATGAGGCAGATCCGTCGGCGAGGTAATTGCGGACGTGTCCATTTTTTACGTCTAAGTACATTGTAGATTAACGGTGATCATGAGATCACTTTTAACAGTGATATGGACATACTTGCATGATACGAGAATTGAACAGTGCACAGACTTCACTTTTAAAGACTCACATGGACTCGTAGAAACTGCGTGGACTCTGAACAAAAGTTTCTAAAACATGAGCGATTATCTTTTGACGGGTCACGCGGTGTACCGAGCTAACGGTTGGCCTACATGGGCAGTTTATTATTGTATTGTATGTTGGATGCCAGTGAACATTGTGAGAAAACTACAAAGATTTTACAGAAAGTAGCGTTTTCTAATGGCATTTCTTGTTTGTGTTTTGTATTTATCTAAGCAATTTATCAATACGTAATTTCCTAAATATTCCAATATCTCACAAGTTTTGCTAAGAATTGGAGTGTGAGTAAATGTAGTTATTCTCCTATTACGACAACGTTCATTTGGAGATGCATCTATGTATCTCCTCCGAGGCACGTGTTTCTTTCTATGTTCTATGTCTTCATCGGATCATTGCTTCTGATCTATCAAACGGTGAAGTATTTAAAAAGTACATACTGTACATAGTTATCTCTCAAGAAACTTCTGTTTGGTGATCTGTGTATTTCGGCCATCTCGCGTGGCCTTCTTCAGCTGACTGAAGTCACATTCTCCTATGCGGACCTACCTTGCATGCGGACCTGCTTCGCAAGATACGGATGATGAGTATTTCATTACACGACCTGGAGCAGGTCTGGTGGAAGCACCTGGCCAACAGCTTTGTTCAGTGAAGGCTTCCCTCTGTGGATGTTGATAGCCTCCTTTCTCTTTCTCCTGTGCCAGTTCTCCTGGTCTAGTATTTTGACGTCCTTCATTGAGCACTGTTGGCCAGTGTTTAGTTCGTGTTCTTATAGTGGTTGTCGATAAAATATATGTTCTTTGATTCTTGTGCCAAGTGGTCTAGTTGTTTCTCTAATATAGTGCCTGTCACCTTCTGGACACTGCATATCATATACTACCCCACACGTTGCTGCTTTTTGTTCTGTCCTTCGAGTGAACCAACAGTGACTTCAGGGTATCGATAGGTTTGTGGCACACTAGAATGTCGTAGGACGTGAAAATCCTTGCTAATTGTTTTGGTAATTTACTGATGTAGAGCAGACTATGGTATGTTGTCTATTGTTCTGTCGTGTTGGTTTCCTTTTTGTCCTTGGTTGCGAGATGTTAAACAACCAAGGTTTGTAACCATTGGCTGTCAGTACTTTCTTGATATGATCCACCTCTGCGGTATTGTCCCCTTCTTCTGTTACCAGGTATTTTGTCCTTTGGAGGAGTGTTCTAACCACTGATCGTTTGTTTTCTAATATAAGTGATGATTTGAGTCCCAGTTCAAGTGTTAGCCAATGTGTGTTGCCTTCCACTACACCTTTATCTTGGTTGATCCATCGTTCGTCAGACATATACACGTGTCTTTAAGGCTAGCATACTGTCCTGTTCTGGTTCTACCGTGAACATGAGTTTCTCGTCCATTGAGTACAGTTGTTATGTGAAATGTTCCACTTCACTCTCTTGTAGCACCGTGCATGTGTCATCCTCGTATCTCAATCAGATGTCTGGAGGAGGAGGTGCTTCCCCGATGACTCAAAATGTTCATATACAAGTACGCCACTATCGGAGACACCGGTGAACCCATGACTGCGCCCTTCTTCTGCTTGTAGAAGAAGGGCGGAATATGTAGTGTTCAGACAGATTTCTAACAGTGTGATGATCTGGTCTACTGATAGTTCACGTGTGTTGTATCCTGGTTTAAACCGTTCTTCATCATTGATACGGCTTCTGTCACGGAGATGTTGGTGAACAGGGCTGTTACATCAAGACACAATTTTTCTTCCCGGTGGAACTTCCAACCGTTCGATTTTCTTTACAAATTGTGCGCTGTTTTTCACAAAATGTTTGGTTTTCCCACTTGTGCGCTCAGAATGCTGGCTCGGTACTTTGCCGTCTTGCATGTTATGCTGCCTATACTTGACATTATAGGTCTGACATCGTTCTTGTGGATCTTAGGCAATGCATAGACTTTTAGAACTGCTTCTGGTGTAGGGTAGGGCCTAGATCCTTGGAAATTTTTCGCCGCTGCGCCGCTGTAACTTCGGCTTCTCCGCTGTCTCGGTTGAAATTATGACATCCAAAGACGGGGGGAGGGTGGGGGTGCTTTGGAAAACATTTTCGCCGCCGCGCCGCATATTACTGGGAGGAGGGCAAACCATGTCTGCCCTCCAATTGCACAAACCTTTCACAGTCGACAAAAACATTAATCGTCTTATAAAATTTAGATTTCCACCCGCCATGGGGGCAGCTACCCCCCTGTTCCCGCGCCTATGCTTGGTTCTTTTCCACTCTTTCATGGTTTACTAATTTACTTCTGTGAACTTAGGTGTGGTCCCTCTCTTCAGTTTTCCGTAAGTGGTGACATTTGCTAATTACCCTGCTATCTGTGTCATATTTTGTGACCTTCGTAATCACCGTTGCCCTACCTTGTCTGGTGGTATGATCTTGATCGTCTTGTCCCTACTTAACGTTTCAATTGCTTTCCCCTCTTCCAGTGATACGATCTGTTCTGCTTTGATATGTGTTTCATCACGGCTTTAGCCATATCGCTTCTCATCCCATCGGTCCTGTTTTTCTATTTGATGTTCTTACAAATATACAGATCACCGAAAACAAGTTTCTTTAGGCGTAACTGTTTACAGTATTAACAACCGAGAAACCGGATCTTCTATCCATTCAAGAGGTTAGGCCTACAAGTGTATTTACCTTTTTCACTGGACAGACTGAATGATGAAATTAAGATCGAAATATTGAAATGGTGATAACAGTTGTCCTTGCTTTGTTCCTCTACAGGCGGGTGAAAATCTTTGTACAAACTGAAAGCGTACGTTACGGGATCTGCTTGAAAGAAGAGCTCTATGTAAAGGCTTCTCTTTGCCTTTGCAGGAATGCACCGCAACCTTTCGCCTAAAGAAGACAGGCTGCACATTTTCATACGGCTGTACGTAACGATCGACACACCAAATCGCTCACTATACGATACCCGTATCGAGATATGTCTCACGGTACGATATGTATCGCGATACATAACGCTATTAATTATGCATAGTTTAAAAAACTAGTTATTTGTAAGTCATTATACAGAGGTATACAACAGTTTTACGACTCTTTAAAATAATTAAAACATCAAAGGGAAATATTCTTAACATAGGTTAGTATAGACTAAATTAATTGGAGGTATAGGCTTACTGCCCGCCAAATTGTGTTTAATGTCCTGTTCGCTGGGTCAGGTCACATAGAATGGAACATGTAAGGTCGATCCAATAACTGCTACGCGACGTCCCGCGTGCTGTTAGTAACGCACGGTGGTGTTTTGATATAGCCCCTCGTGGCCAACGATCCTTGCTAGCCAATTCCGGGGTCAGCCAGCGAGAACACCCGGCAACATTGAATCGATTCTATCGCCTCCTACAGGCGGCAACTGTTGGAATCTTACGACCAGTAATGTTAGTGACACAACAGTATTACATTGGTTTAATTACCGTTTAGAACTGCCAAGGGTTCAGACGCGACACCTACTCACCTCCGGCGAACTTTGACCCCAGTGAGAATGGGACTGAAAGCGTGCGACAGGAGATTGTAGCGACACCTACCGTACTGTGATGTAAACACGCTACCGCATCAGCTAAAACACAAACAGGTGCACACAATATTTTCGTTACTAAATTAGACAGAACCAACCACTGTATTCCCTGTAATCGTAGTCTACCAGTGTGCTTGCATGTTGTTGCACCGACAGATGGCGCTCATTATATGCGGCCGAGGACTGTGCAAACACTGTCTATAGGCCTACCGCCCCTGTTCTGGTTACTTTATACTGATCGTACTAAACCTATAATCTTTAGGGGAGAGTCATATTTAAGGGGACAAAGGTGGTGTCCCAATGGCGGTAGCTGTGTGGTCGGCCGGGCAGGACTGGCGTGTTCGTGACGTGTCCTTAGCTGCACGGGCTCACATAGATATACTGATCACAATGCTTCTCCCCACTCCAAATAAAATATCCTGTATACGCTTCTTATATGGGGTACACAAGTTGGAACTCCTTGGTAAAAGTGCCATTTTAAATCATACTTGTTTAGAAATACGATGCGGATTGTAATAATTGTTTTGGCTTAGTGTCGTCTAAGCCCCGGTCTCGCCCTTCTACGACCTGTTTCAAAAAATATGCTATACTATGTACAATTGGATGAACAGTCGAACAATTTCTTATGTCCGCCTAATATAAATCGCAACGATAGTGTGTGCCATGTTTTATATAACATAACTAAGAGGTTATTTGCACAGTTCCACACGTAACTACGCGGTGCTTAGGCCCTATACGTAAGGCTTCGTGAAACCGGTACCTGATTTTATGCGTATGAAACTGACATATCCATCACGTGACCTGCTGCCGAGTAATGTCCATGAAGAGGCAATAAATATGGATGCCGAATTTGTGGGGCGTCCGGAGAATCCACAGGGGCGGATCAAGAGAGGGTAGTTCGGGGGGGACAAAAGCCTCTAATTTCATCCCCATTGAGGCTCGCAAAAAAACGGAACCAAATTAATATTGGATGGGCTGAGCCGGTGCTTCAGCATGACTCCGCTGTCGGGTCATGACATCGGAAGACGGAGGGGTACTGTTGAAAATGTTTCGCGGACATTAATAATTTTGAAGCTAAAGAAACCTCCAATTGCACCCCCTAAGACTCGCCAAAACGGGGTTTCATTCAAAAGGTCTGGGGACAGGGAGCACGTAAGGCTTGCGTTGGCACAGCGCGGCCAAATTCCGATGGTCTAGGCGTGCTTACCAAGCCCCCTGTATCCGATCATGTTCCATTCACATATATACATTTTTTTTAAATTCAAAAAACAAAACAAGGTAACGTTTTGAAAGCGACAATTGGACGCGGGAATGTTTTCACGGGTCCGATACATCCCGGTTTGGCAACCACACACTCACATTCATGCGCGTGACATCCGTCAAGCTAATCCTTGCTAACAGGGTTGACAACAATAACATACGTGCATTATATTACTAAGACAACATGACACCTGCCAGACCAAACATGCTGCATACATTTGTCGCTAAAAACTTCGCTTTATGTTTTTGTCATAAATAAAAACGTTTGGGGCCAGATTTAAACAAAATATACGACGGAATATCCGAACGCTCACGTGATCGGCATCAAGTTTTGATGGCTTGACGGATATGTTGCTAGGCAACAGGTCATGTGATGGATAGGTAAATTGACGGATCCAATATATAACGTCACCATCAAAATTATACTCGCTTAAACAACATTTCGCTATGTATTTGTTGCAAAGAAAAATACTTGGGGGCAGAACTAAAACCAAACCCAAACAATATACGATGGAATGCCCGACAGCACTACCATGTTCGGCAGCCATTTTGTAAGCTTGGTGTACATTGTTGTTAGACAATAGGTCACGTGGTGGATATGTCAGTCGGCGGATACACTACTTCATGTTGCCCAGCAACCAGGTCCAACAAGCTTTCTAAGTGGCCGCTGCTGCAGTGATGCTAACAGGCAAATCGTCGTATCAGTTTGGATTGTAATTATGGCCCCAAGTATTGTTATTTACTACATAAACAAGTTGCTTAATCGAGAACAGTACGCAGGAAAGACTAATCTGGTTGGTGTATATCACCTGGCAATGTAAACGCATACATGTTACAAACGCTGTTGCTAAAACAAAGCTCCAAGGAGATAACGCTCATAATTAGACTCGTGACGTCAGATTTTGGATCGCCAAATTGTAGATGACCCATTAGTGATTCACGTGGGGAGTAGTGCAGAATACTGGATTTAGTGGTACTGTATTTTACGGTATCTTATACAACTGACCAAATGACTAGTTTGTTTTTATTAAAATGCACATGAGATCAACTGTCGCAATGTTAACCGTAACCAACGCTGTACGAAAATAGTTACACACACACATGTATATATCCCCGGTATATTACTAAATACAATAGCAGTAAACCAACTGCTCAAAGAAACAACAACATAATTATCAAATAATGTTGAAAGTGTATGATACAATAAAATGCAACACAATTTTCAAAGTCACATTAACAACCTAGTTAACATTTTACGCATAACTGTTTGATGGTGTACACAATAAACCGATCTGAATGAAACGCCATTACAATACATGTAGTAGACGGGATGGCAATAACCGTGCGTCGTGTTTCGGAAGATCTTCACGCAATCACACAGCCGCTGTTTCATACACGGGCGGTATTGTTTCCGCTGCTTCCAATGTGTGTTTGGCGACGTCGCCAGCTTTGTCTGGGCATTCACCCTCCACTGATACTTCCTCACTAGCAAGAGTCTCAACAGCCTGAGGTCCTGCCTCGGCTTCCTTCCCCCCTCCATCCCCGCCTCCCGTTCCTTCTTCGTCACCGTTCGTGTCCTGCTCAGTCTTTGTCACGTCTTTGGTGTCTTCTGACCCGTTCTTCTCCTTCACTGCGACAACCTCCTGGATGTTGTACTTCCTGAAGAGCGCGAAGTCTTTGAGCACGCTAATACAACAGACGGTGCGTATGATGTCGACGCAGACGACGAGTTCTGGAGCGTCGAGGTGCACCTTATTGGCCGAGCACAGGTCTGCGATGATCTTACCAATTAGCGGCAACACCGTGTTGCGGCCGATCTTGTTGTTATTGCGCACTTTGAAGAGAATGCTGAAGGTGTGGCCGCCCTGCACCTCGCCGAAGAACGCCGGCAGCACGTCCTCGGCCATCCTCTCGATCTTGTCCTCGTCTGCCTTACACGACGCAATCACCGGCTGCAGACGCATGATGAAGCGAGACTTAGTCGTCTGCGTCTTCTGCACGTCCGTGAAGATGCAGTGCACAAGTTCGTCGGGTCGTGGGATGGTCGTACGGATGAACACGCAGTTGTTTGCGCCGCTTCGCACGACCTGGAATCGACGCTCGTCGGACCTCGCCTCCTTCTTCAGGGCGGTGACTTCCTTCTTCAGAGCAGCCTCCATGTCTTCCTCCTCCTCACTCGACGCCGCTTCTCCCCCTTCCACATCTGTCGTCTAACAAACGTAGCACAGCTTGTTACATAACGTTGCAAAATAAAACTATGTTCATGTAACCGACTAATCAGTTAAACCTTTATCTTTAGTATACCAACATTTTAAGTACTCTTGTTCTTACTACTTTCGATTTGTTAAATCTGTAGACCCCATTTCAGCAGTGTAGCATCTATGGCCTGGAAAAGCCTATAGGTCAGCTTCCCTGGTGGTGTCAGTTTCCCAAGCGATCACCAAGCAGGGTGACACCCTGGTCACTAAGCTAGGGTTATGCAAGCAGGATGCCATCATAGATTTCCTGAGAGAAGCTGGAAAAATATAAAGCTCCCATAGTATTTTCCCATGATCATTCATTTTTTCATGCTGTCTAAATGTCTTCATGGTAAACCCCCGTTCACATTCATAAGTCAAGAAAAGTCTATTTTACTTAAATGACTTTATAAATAAAACATCCAAAGATCAAAAACAAATATGGATATGATTGACCCCACCACTGCCAAAACAAAAACAAATCAGAAACTTGGAGATAATATGCATTGCCAAGGCAATGAATGGAAAGGCGATTGTTACATTACACCTGCTAAATAAGCCTTTTCAAATAAGCCCTCCACGCAGCAACATCCACCTTTTTTTGCTTGATTACTGAATTTTTTACTTAGAAAGCCCATGATTTTGTTCTACATGGCTACCACACTGTGTTAGCCATGTAGAAGCCTACAAAGTCTACAAGACCTCCCCACATTCCGATATGTATCCACCTTATTCTCCGGCCCGAACAGCTGGTCGGCGTACTCATTGAGCAGGTTGTATGCCTCCCTCACTGCTTCCTTTTCCCGATTGTTGCACGTGATAAGGAATCCCTTCATCCCCGGCTCGAGGGCATGTAGTCTACTGGCGCCCTTCTTGTTGGCGCTCTGGACGTAGTACGACTTCTTCCTCTTCTGGCCTTGCTTCTTGTTCTCACTCATGGCTGGATGCTGCAGTGTCACTGGAACAGATTATACACAATTATGTTCACTCTTTTGGATTATATACCTGTCAACTATTGAGTTTCAAAATTCAGGAGGTTCAAGATTTTTTCGTGCGTCTCACCAGTCCTGTTGGATTGGACTTTAGAAAACTGGGATGGGGCACATGTTGCTGGAAATTTTTTTATTTAGAGTCTCAACACATTACCCCGGTCCTGTCGAATTGGATATTGAAAGACGCGGTGGAGGTTCTGTTGGAGGTCTCAAGAAAAAATCTTGGAGATTTGCTTTCTTCCAGGAGTCTAGGAGATTCACAACAAATGGGTTTGCAGATCTATATCCCATAAATTATTTACTTACTTTTTATTATTAGTTTTTAACTGATAATTATACTGTTTGTGTATCATAATGTGATTTTTAGTTAGAACATATGAACTTTATGATTTTACATCTGATTTATATAATCAGTTATTGTTTTGGCACACGTTACAAAAGTGTTGCGTCTTAGCGCACTTTTGAGACCCAAAGGGCAATACAGTTTGCATCAACACATGCTGTTATATCACTCATTTAGGAACGCAAGGCCGCAGCAGTGCCGACCGACACAAACCTGGTCGTTCTTTGGGCGTCAAAACTACATTAAGACACAATATTTTCGTTACATAAATATGCCTGGTATGATGTTGAATGATGGAACTACCACACTGAGTACAAGATTTAGGCAAAAATGTCAAATGCCATTATTTTTTTTAAGTTATTGATATTTGTTTAGTTCTAAAATAGGCAGTTTTACTGTTTTATTGTCAAGGAATTTAAGAGCCTATCCTATGCCGTGGCTATTGCAAGTTATGGCATGGCATTGGCTGTCATTTTGCAAAACAATTATTGAATTAACATGTAATTCATTGTAAATTGTAATTAATGACAAGAAATTATGAAGTAGTTTGGAATGGAAATTTGACTATTGTTAATTTAACGTCACATCAATATGTGTTACTTATGATAGTTAAAACATAATAAATTGATAAAATAACAGCGCCGATACTTTGATACTATGAGTATGACGATAGCCAGGGATAGGCGATACGACCAAAACATTTCTGCCGAAACGACCACGAACGCAAAAAGGAAAGTAACATTTGTTCGCGCCGTCTAGACGGAGTATTCAGTTATGCACAGCACTACCCACAGCTAACCCTGAGCACATGTTTACTGTTATGATAACCTGTTAATGGAGCCAAAAAACGAACGACTCTCGTTTCTGCTGTAGCTCCTTTAATATCGTTCGCACAAAAACGTGTGTGTGTCGCAATACTCACCAGATGGCGCTGACCGAGTAATACCGACTCGGGCCCGTTAAAACTCAACAGTAGGGTCGCGTGCGTAATGATTTGAACCAATAAGGCTAGTGCATGTTAATCTCATGATTAGTTAGAGTTAAGGTTATTAGTATACATATTTGTGGTTAGGGTAAGTTATGGTTAGGATTGGTTCAGTAGTAGAAACTAGTTAGGGTTAGTTATGGTTAGCTAGCAGGGGCGTACCCAGGATCGATTGACATGTTGGGGGGTTTCCAAACGGGTAATTACCAGTGGCGCGGGAACGAAATTCATATTGGGGGGCTACCGGAGCTTCAGCACCACTGAAAAATGTTCGCCGCCGCTCCGCCGCATATCTTTATATCTTCCTTCACGTTGTGGCTGTCTCGGTTGGCTCGACTGTGACATCGGAAAGAAAGACGTAGGGGGGGGGGCTATTAAAAATAGTTCGCCGCTGCGCTGCTGTAACTTCAGCTTCTCCGCTGTCTCGGCTGTGAACTCATGACATCCAAACACGAGGGGACACTGCTGTTCAAAACCAAGTTATAACCCTAAACCTGTTCCCGCGCCTATGGATATATTACCGTCATCTTTCCGTATGTGTACTCACGCACATTGCCATAATTTTTATCATACAGCAGTGCAGAAATTTGGAGGGGTTTCCGGCCAACCAAACCACCCCCCCTTGGGTACGCCCCTGCTGTACGTTACCGTACGGATCATACAATAGTGAGGACTTTTGGAGGGTTTCCGGGCAACCAAAAAACCCCGAGTACGCCAGAGGCTATAGGATTAGGCTTCCAATGATTACGCAGTCGATCGTCCCAGAGGGAAAAAAATATTACCACCACGTCACATATTTTTATTTTCCTTCCGCGTTCTTGTCATACAAAGTTAGGGTTATTGTCACTTATGTTTAGGGTTGGTTTAGTAATAGAAAATAGTTAGGGTTAGTTATTATTAGGGATTTGGGTTAGGTTTCTAATGATTACGCAGTCGATCGCCCTCCAAGGAAGAACATAATCACCATTACGTCATAGTTCATTATTTTATTCCGGGGTTCTTGTCTTACCAATACAATATTAGTGGTATTAATACGATACTATATATTTTAAGTTAGCTTTGCACTCTGGGAATAGCTGTAAACAGGAAAACGCTACATTGGTGGATTCCAGGGGCGGATCCAGAGAGGCCGGGTAGTCTCTGGGAGGGCCGAAACCTCCAATTGCACCCCCTATGAGGAAGTCACGTAATGGTGGCACATTCTAAAAGTCTATAGGGCACGCAGATATAGCGTGGCCACATTTCAAAGGTCTGGTGTACACGTGCCCCTTGTAAATTGCTCCACTTGACTCAGCTGTATGAATGAGTACCTGGTTGTGTACAGTGGTGGATAGTTGTGTACGAATCTAGCGTTTTTATGCCCCTGAAGCACCAATCATAGCGTTTTGGTCGAGCGGTCGGCAAGGAAACATACGGATGCACGTTCACTCACTCAGTCACACTAATGATAAGTCGGATTATACGTTTTTATAGTTTATCGCATGAGCAAAATACTACCAATACAGATTCTAATACCTAATTTATACCTGTTATAAATAGTACTGGTGTTGGATTCGGAACGATAGGTTCCGACGGCGGCGGCGTTAAATCGCAGCCGGAATAAAACCAGGAATACGCTATAATATTATAGTCAGCCAAATTTACGTACAACTCACCGAGGTTTCGGTATACTGCGACAGTAGTGTTGCAGGGCGCTCTGGGGCAATGCCCTGACAGGAATCGTCCCTCTGTCAGTGTTCTCCCAGTACAGTCGCCCAGATTATCCACAAGCCCCTTTATTTATACGGTGAAACATGTAGCCTAGGGACAGACGCTGACTCTTGGTTGAGTTATTTCCCAACTCTAGGGGTGTCTAGAAAACTTGGCAGGGTGCCAGTGAACGTACAATAACCCTCTGAATAGTGGTATTCTGTATATATGGCTCTTGCCTCCCCAAAACCAAATGGCCTCAAATGTAAACAAATCCCCCACCCCAGGTACAAGGCTAGCGATTTGCATATAGATTGACTTTGGTAGCACGTGAAAGATTTAGTGATTAAGAATATCTATACTACATGTGAATCATCGTTCTAAATTCTCTACACGTGTGGATAGTCTTCGTGTATTAATTGCAGCGTGACAGCATGGATGCGTCCCAGTGGAGTCGAGATGGTGTTCGACTGAACAGGTCTGCCGAGGAATAAAGTGTAAAACGCTTTGAGCAGTCCTGAGGACTGGATACTGCGCTATATAAGAACTTACGTTTACCTGTTGGATGCCGGTTGGCAAAACATGTACGTGTCAGTGACGTAAGGGCTCACACGTACAACTACAGCATCTGATCGGTTTGGGCAACAAATGTCACAATTATATCAAACAAAGTTATAAAGGCTACTGCAGATCAGTAACAAAATAAATATCAAAGTGCATACGTGTAGCATTGATTAAATCCGAAACGTAAGTTGCGGATCCTGTACGTCGCAGTTTGCTTACATCACCCTATGCACTGGAACTGGGGTGCTTTGGGTTGAGTTTATTATAAATTATACCCTTAAGATAAAAAAACCCGACTATATTAATAACCTCATATAAATGTTTTATGGTGATATATAAACACCCAAATAGCATTTATGGGACATGGAAAAACATAGAAAACTGGAACGTCCGTGACGAAAATGTGGTAATTGAACAAATGATACCAATATAAATATTATTTGATTCAGCAAGACACGATCTCGAAATTTAAAAAGTAAACATATGTAGCACTTACAAAAAAAATATTTCGTACTTTAGATTGTGTCTGTGACTGTTTACTGTCAAATGAAAAGTTGACTGCTAACATTTGATGAAGAAATTGTGCCGTGTGAACCACCTAATAAAGCAATGAACGATAGTAGTGTTTATTCGTTTTAGGGTATGGATACCATATGTGTTCCACATTTAATAGACAAGAAAACAATAAATTACAGAAAATATAAATCATTTATATGTTGGTTATCTTAAAGGCAAAGTGAAATTAATAAAAAAAATCTTTGAAACTTCGTATACGTAAACTTAATACTCTTGTCGAGTAATGTGCCAACTACGAAGCCTATTCATTGCGAACTCATGTCACTAAGCTGGCTCAAACGTGGTCATTTGCGTGTGACAAAACAACCAGCTCATCAGATGTTGCTGACGTCATCGGAGGCAATGCCGTTGAGCGCGCCCTATCCTTTAGCTCGGCGAGCGGCTGTGCGGCTTAATTGTTGCTTCAAATTATACATGAAATTGCAATTGCGGAATAATAATTTTTTATATCTTATCTACAAGTATATCGCTGGATATACACAGGAATTATGTTCACTTTTTGAGTTATTGCAAGTTTTAATATTCGCAATTTTCAAACGTCAATAACCCAAAAAGTAAACAATATTCCTGTGTGCATCCAGCGACACATTTATAGGTAAGATTATTATATTTAAGGCGACATGCTTACTTAAACTTAGTTCATCTTGTTCTTTTCGGGACATCTGGCGATGAGCTTTCTCCGTTTATATTACCGTCTTTCGCAATTTCTTTGGCCTCATTCCAGGTAATTTCCATTTCTGCCAGATTTTCTTTAAATGTCTTACGCCAAGTCTTAGTCGGCCTTCCTCTTCTTCTGTCACCACATCCAGGCACCCACTCCATCGCTACATATGCTATGTTATCTATTGATGAACGTAGGATATGTCCCGCCGGTCTCCGTCGTCGAGACGTAGCTATGTCATGCAGGCTATCCAGACATGCCTTCCTCATCACTTCTTCATTGGTGATGTGCTCTCTCCATGATATGCCCAATATGAACCGGAGACATTGCCGGTGGAATAAGTTTTTTTTGATATCCTCGCCGTGTCCTTTCTGATTGTGGTACTGGACCAAATCGGACGTAGTCTTTGAAACACTGCTGATGCCGTGCCTATCCTCGCTCGCACATTTACTTCCGCGTCGCCTTCCCTAGAGATGTAACTTCCGAGGTAAGGGAAGTTCTCGACGCACTGCAAGTCTTGCTGACCGATTACAATGTTGGGGTCAGATCCAATACCTACTGACAATGTTTTTGTTTTCTCATAGTTGATTCATAATCCGAACATCGCTCCATTGTCGTTTAAATGATTGGTTATCTCTTGCAGGATCTCCGGCGTGTGGCTGAGCAGTGCAATGTCGTCGGCAAAGTCAAGGTCTGTCAATTTATTATTTATCCACTTAACACCAAAGTTCGGACCTTTCATCGTTTTCTTCATGGTGAAGTCGATAACAACAACAAGGAGGAAAAGGGACAGGATGTAACATTGACGTACACCTGTATATATATGTTGAACGTGTCTGTGTATATAGCCATCGTTGGTCTTGATGTAGCAGTTGGTGTTTCTGTATAGCGATTTGAAAATGTCTATATATTTGTTTGGTACGCCGTACAGCTTCAGGATTTGCCATAGCGACTCTCTGTGGACACTGTCGAGAGCCTTTCTAAAGTCAATGAAGTTGACTAAAAAAGGTATCTGGAACTCTCTGTTAGTTGAATATCAGGACACTATTTTTAGAGTATATTTCATTCAGATTGGGAATAAAAAGGTTCATTTCGCTTAGTTTTTAAATAACCACGGACGTTTTGATCGCTTTTCACATTACACATTCATAAAGCAGTAACTATGTTGAACACAGTCCGTACGTTTGTTGTTTTAGGCGTCCAGACATCTACATTTGATGAAAAACGTAGAAAATAACTGAAAGGTTTATTTTAATGGTTCATTTTATCCAAGTGCTCCCAAGTTCTGAACATTACCTATATATGTGCATTACGTAAGTCGTTTATTTACTACTGCCGCCATATCATCTGCTAAGGCAGCACTTTCCTTGTGTAGTTTGCTTGGATAACGTTGGCTTATTTTTTGTTATAACGAAAACCTGCTGGGGACTAGACAGAATTACAACATATACGATAGAATGTTTCAGCACTCCATGTGTTCGACATCCATTTTGGATGGCTTGACGGACCCATTGTTAGGCAACAGGCCAACTGATTGATACGTCAATGTTGTGCACAATGTGAAATTGCCTGACTGCGTTTAGAAAACAATAGTAAATTTACACCATACGTGTATGCCTATGGATATTGTTAGACACGTGTGGACCTTAATTTCTTCTTTTTAATTAACAGTTACTGTTTAACGTTAAATTTGTTTTGTCATAGGTGGTTCCGCTATAAGCCCTTGCGGGTTTCTTAGAAATCTCCTTAGTTGCACTGCAATACTATACTGTATTACTTTGTCTCGTATCTTTGCAACTTACATAAACTTATTATTATTATTTACACACACGGAAACGTTTAAATAATAATATTCGAGGCCTTTAATATTGGGCATGGATTTGTCCGATTTGGTTTAACACGGTAATCTCATTCGACAAAATATACTGTACTATAAATGGCGCGACATCTCTAGAATGAACACTGATGTCTTAAAATAGGAAGACAATTATCAGATTGTGCACAAATCAAGCTTAGTAATAGTTGTACGTATGTATCTATGGTGTAACATTACAAGATTCATTTCAATGCGAAACTAAAAAAAAACCGCTGTAGGACAATTTATTTTGTCGTTACGCTACGGAAACACGGCCACGCCATGGCGGATGTTTCGCTTGACGAGTACATTGCCAAGAAAAGAACAAATTTTCACAGACCAAACGGGTAAGATGACATAATGTAACAACGTGCATACGAACGTTTATTTATCGACAACTATATTTGTTAGTATATGTTTGAGTAATGAATCACTTTAAAGTATATATATCCGTGACGGTGTAAATACAATCAATCCGTCGTAGTCGTTTCGGACTTTCGCTTTGGTTTGGCATGTTGGATACCCGGCGTGTTCATGTTGACATCGTGATCGGGTCTATTCTCTTAGAGATCATTCATTTAATATCAGTGAAGACTAGCAGTTGGTAACACACATAATTCAATAGGGAATATACAAAAATCGGTTGCAAAATTACAAATGAAATGAAGGCGCAGCCGTACGGTTCACAGTGATCTCGGCCCTTTCGGTGAACTCGGCCTGTGAGAACTCGGCCTGTGAACTGTTTCGGTGAACTCGGCCTGTGACCTCGGCCTGTGCGGCAGTGATCTCGGCCTGTTTGAGGAGTGATTTCGGCCTGTTCGGGGAGTGATTTCGGCCTGTTCGAGGAGTGATCTCGGCCTTTTTATGTGAGTAATGCTAACCAGAAATAATGAAGTTGCATCCATCTGTATATTACAATATGCAATGGCAATAAAGATGTTTTGACGATCTGTCGTGATCTTATTCTTACTTCCTACCTTACCGCAAGTGCTAATCCCATGAAAGGTCAATAGTTGTCCAAGTTTGAGGTCAATAGTTGCTCAAGTTTGAGCATTGAGGCTGTCTCAAGTTGTAGTTTTCTGTAGTTGTCTTCCCAATTTCTAATTAATTTTTAGGAAAACCATTTTTATGCTATTGTTGTTATTGCTAAAGTCACAATTACGTAACCAATTTATTATTACAATACACAAGAATCAGCTTTAAAATATTACATGTATGTTAGAAAGGGTAGGTGTCATGGTAATTTGCTTCATAATCTCCTTTAGTTATCTTTTCATGTTAACCCTATCTTTGATTTGTGTCCGTTAAGAAAGTGTGAAAGTGTAATTGGCTTGCTACTCCTGCATTGCTTCACTGAGCAGATGATCTTTTCATGTTGTTTGTCTTTGATTTGTGTGCTGTGAGAATGTATCAGTAATCAGCTCTCTACTCTTGAAATGCTTTATTGAGCAGATTTCTTAATTTTGCTTGTCTTTGATTTGTTAAGACATGAGGAAGCCACGACAATTGGCTTGTTAGGCGTGTATTGTTTCACAGAGCAGGTGCTTTGTTTGAATGGTGTAATCATTGTATGCAAGGTCGACTTGTTTACTAGTCACCGCCTATTACCAAACATATAGATCAGAAAATTTAGTTGGAAACAGAAAACATGTATGACATACAGATATACGGTACCACACATATATACGTCCTAGTGAGTTCCAAGCACGAATATAACATTGTCCTCGCAAAACTTCTGAAATATTACAAGAAATTATAATTATGTGATCATTCAAACTACAAGTGCACTGGCATAAAATTGCAAGCAATATGAATGTTCAACTTCACACAGATGTCTAATGCTCACGTTTAGGAGTTCTATGACAGAAAGTATCACATTATAGGAACACATCTAAATTTACCCCCTCAGAGCTGGATATAAGACAGCAATGCAGATGCTGAAGACGTTTGCCATACTGTACGGGCCGGTGATGCACTGAGAACGCATCCTACAATGCACCAACAAGCTAGCCGGCAGCACACACGCACGCACACAGGCACGCACACATACACGCACCTACCCTCACCCACGCACACTCACACACATTCATATTTTAGCACTGGTTTATATAGCTATTGTGTTCACTGTTATGTCACTACATTTATGCATTGTTTTTATTTATGCATTGTATCATGGGGAATTGTTGCATGTGCTTAATAAAATACAAACTGTCTACATTATGCCTTGTGTCTTCTACAAACTAGCCACGAATCATAGTCGGAACATTGTGCCACACGATAGGCGTCAGAACGTTATTAATATTTGGAAGCTCACCAAAATCTTTAAACAATACCCCCTAATGTGCCAACAAATAGCATGTTATCGGTGACAAGACCAAGAAATCATTGGAAACAAAGCTCAGAAGCACATAAAAACAAAAGGATTGATCAATCTTAAAATCCATAAGCAGTATTCCAGTTGTCAACAGACGGTAAAAGGCACGATGTTAGCATACTGATCTTCCCTACTACGCTAAGCATATAAATCCCGTTATTATGCAAGGCGTAGCCTATGTGTAAATTTCAATTGGACTTTGCAAGTCACAGAAAGCCTATTTGCGGAAGTCACGACTTGCAGAATTAAGGGAAACGATTCGATTGATGTCGGCGCAAAACAATGTCAATGCCTCGCACCACATTTACTGTTGCCAAAGATTTGACAATACTCACACAAACAAGTGACAGTTATCACCGCGTTAATATAGTTTACCGTAGCTCTAATTTGTTTAACTTAAATACGTTTAATGAAATGTTGTTGATGGGCGGAACGCCATAAGGCGACATAGTTCAGAAAAAAAGTTACGAAAATATATCGCGGAAGTAAATTAAAATAACAAGGTAAAAAGTAGCGTTACCTTAGATAAAACTACTTTGTTACAAGTTGAAGTAGTTAATATAAATGTTTATTACATGACACCCCTGCTCACCGAGGTTGCTGGCATGATATGCTGTTTCAAAATACACGTTGATTTACCAATAATGATTAAGTCAGTTTTATTTGCATTTAATTTCAATTTGCTGTCAGTGATCAGTGGTAGATATCTTGGCGTCAATCACTATAATACTAGTACACATCACGCAGAAATTGCCGATGATAATGTCGAATTGCTTACATAAATAACAAAACGAAACTATACATCAATATACACACAACAACTATGTGGCTAACATCAATCAAACAGGCCGAGATCACTGCCTCACATAAATAACCCAACAAAACAAAAAGACGTTATAAAAAACAGATCGCTGTCGAAAACAACCATGCAACATATTGGACATTATGTAGCAGTTATCACAATACATAATACAATGTAATTATGTTGTACAAAAAATGCTGGCTAACATCACTCAAACAGGCCGAGATCACTGGCTATACAGGCCGAGTTCACTGCTGCACAGGCCGAATTCACTGGCTGACTTCATGCCGCTATCGTTTCTGGTCAACAATATACCCCCGAACAGGCCAAGATCACTCCTCAAACAGGCCGAGATCACTGCCGTACAGGCCGAGGTCACAGGCCGAGATCACTCGGGCCAAGATCACTGGGTACCAGCCATACTAGGCATAGACAATAAGTGAAAATTAACTAAGTAAATTGTTAGAATAAAGACATCACATGCACAACTGTCAAAATTAAAAACATCATCACAGATCAAATGTCTCATTCACCCACCTGCTTTCCTAACCAGTCCATATCTTCTGACAACTTTGATGATACATGGAGGTGGTCTCATCTTCTAGAGAATTATCTTACTTGTGTGATTGGATTCCGTAATGTATCTGCTATGCCTATGCACTAGGACTATGTGTGTTTAATACATGGTTTTTGTATAGCAAGTTTTTGAAAGAGGCTCTTTGAAGATATCAACTGACAAAGTGTTCGCAGATTTATGCAGTGCTCATTCCATACAAACCATCCCAAAAGCAGTGTTTCACATGTTTACTTTAAAGTTGATTAATATATTTAGAACGATCTTGTGCAGAATTCAGTTATCTTTAAAATAAATACAACTTGCATGTTAGGAAACAAAATACAAAAGAAGTTACAGGTCAAAAACTAGGTGGACCCATATTTTGGTGATTTCGTGCAACCTCTGCAGGAATACGGAGCACATTTCATTAGAATAAAGGGCACACGTCTAAAGGGTTAAGTCATCAGTTTTATTTTGCCTTCAAATGTCGTATATTTTGAAGCTGTTGGTTCTTTGTTCCAGTCCAAATCAGGCACCGTTTATAACCAATCCAAAGATGAGACCACAGACAATTGTAAGGACATTTGATGCCCGCAACAAATTGGGCAGTCGGACGAATGTGAAGGTTCAAGATGCGCGGCAGAAACTCGTTCAGAAGACTAAGTTTGTTGATGCTCGTGTACGCATAGAGAACAAAGCAGCCATGAAAACCCCAAACCGTTTCACTGATGCTCGCCTGAAACTGCAACAGAAGAAGGTCATTCAGAATCCGCAGAATGCAGATGCTTGCTTCAAAATACAGATTACTCAGTCGTCCAAGTTTGACGCACGTGCCAAGATCGTGGCAAAGAAAGGGCCTCGTATACAGGTCTCTAGCACAACAAATGCGGGCGGTGCATCCGTGTTTCAGGCTGGTGGGAACTTGTTGAAGGTTGTCAGAACAAATCAAGTGGCGGGAAACACCCCGAATGTTGAGGTGATGAATCAGATTGGCGAGTCAGTCGGACTAATCAGAACGGTAAGTGTAAGGTCATCTCGATGGAATGATTTAATATTTGTAAGGATACAGTACTTAGTGATTATTAAGTCTGTCATGTGGTAGAAGTTGTGATATCAACTTTTTATGTGAAGTTGGTAGAGCGCAGAACGTGGTACAACTTTTACATTTGTTTTATTGTTGAAGAGACAATATTGGACTGCTGTTGGGTCTGTTACATCTGAGTAACTGTAACAGTTATTAAACTATTGCTACAGTAGTCTTGTTTTAGCTGTCTGCTGCAGAGCTATGTACAGTTTGCAGAACAAGTTGACACACATAAAATTCATGATGAGTTGTGTCGTTGTCTGTAGATCCAGAACCAAGGTGTAGTGCAAGGGGACCTGCAACAACAGCAGCAATGGCAGCAGCAACAACAGCAGCAGCAGTGGCAACAGAAACAGCAGCAGCAACAGTGGCTACAGAAACAACAGCAGCAGCAGTGGCAGCAAAAGCAGACTTGGCAACAACAGCAGTGGCAGCAGCAGCAACAAGTTACAAGAGGACAAGTGTTGATGTCAGGGGACAACATTCACGTGATATCTGCTAACACACAGGTGAACCAGAGGGCACACGACAGTATCTATGTACTTATACGCTAACTTTGCATCACTGATCTCCTAGGTGCCGAGGTACATTGTTTCCTATGTTCATTCGTTCCTTGCACCGTTAGTGTCTGAAGTAACACTTGGCAATGTATTTAAGAAAACACAATAGTTAGAGTCAGTTACTTACATGTTTACTTTTCTAGAGGGCCTTTCACCTTAGACAATTGAGTGGTGAGATGTTGCCAATTTGTGATGTAAACGAGTGGTTTTTTTGCACGTTTAGTAATTTAAAGCCATGCGTTTAAGCAATAAGAATCTGATGTGCTGATATAGGATGCTTGAAAAGTTTCACGGCTGCTGACACTCGGTGTTCCACTTGCAGATGAACTCTGCAGGCCGACCAACCCAAGTTAACATGGCTCGCACATTTCGTCAGACCAACTTCCGCCCGCAGCCAGTGCAGGTGCTGCCCCCTATATATTGTCAGTTATCATGTGTAACTATTGCAGCAAGAACTCGTTCATTTTTTGAGGTGGTGGAGAGCACTGGCTGCCCCGACCTACGGCATGCTGTAGTCATTAGGAATTGTTACATAAGTTCACAAAGTCAAGAAAACATGAAGCATTTCGTATTTGCTCAAGCTACCGCCCACCCCCACCAATGCGTGGTGTTGCAGTTGTGCTGCCAAGGGTCCAAGGCAATGGTGAAAATGTGCATTAATTAATATGTGCTCCACTCGATAGGTGGTGCCACTATATCAATTTATTTTCCCTGCGATATACTGTGATGACCGACCTACCACCGATCCATCAGTAATGCTAAAAAATTTCTGGGACTTTGCAAACTTACGCAGCTACCCCAAACACATTTTAATTATGGTTTGTGGCATTTAATTACCCTAATATGTCTTGCATGGAAACATAAAATAATAAACATAAGTATAATTTATTTTTTTAAGTGGTGCTTCTACAGTTTTTTTCCACTGGGGTGATTTGGGAAGTGGACATGTTTGGCTTTATCATTGTACACAAGATACTCAGTGATAAATCGACCGTTGTTTATAGCAGCTGTTGTCATCAAACAGCAATGTGGCGATGACACGGAGCATTAGTAATGACATCTACCAGCAGCCAGTGGCGGTGCACCCCCAGTCAGCAGGGTACAACCCCACTGCCCAGTGTGTCCGACAGCCGCCTTTCCAGGCGTGGTCAGACAGCCCAATGGACACTCCACAGGTTGGTCTGCCATAGTGATTTATTTTATTGTTTTCAACATGACCATATGGTGTCACATGACCAATATGACGCACAATTTATGTATCCACTACGTCACAGTTTACCTACGTGACAATCAGAATTATGCGCATGACCTCCGTCAAGCTTTGCTTTGCCAACAATGTTTATCAAAATCAAATCGTGACATTTATATTGTGCCGTTCCAACAATCGTTGCTGACGACGCCGTACAGAATGTTTGGGAAAACATTTTATAAAGTTTGTAATAGTAATATATGTGCATTACATTGCTAGGGCGAGATCAAACGTTCCTGCAAACAGTTGTTGCTTTAAAAACATTGCCTTATGTTTCTGTGATAAAAACAAACATTTGGGGCTAGAATTTAAGCAAAATATATGTAACTGATTTGTTTATGGCTTGGCGGACCTCTTGCTAGGCAGCAGGTCATGGGATGGATAAGTCAATTCATTGAAAATGACACATTTACTCCAAAAAAATAGTTTTGGGACTAGGGTGATTATAATTGCAAGGAGGCTGTGTTACCTAGGTTACTGTAAAGCGAGGTTTAATTGTATTATTGACAATCACGCAAACAACATCTTGAATGATAATGAGGTTTTATTATGAAACAGTTCATATAAAATATGTTTATAATCAAAATTTAGTCATATTAAACTAAGCATATAGGTTGACAGATGTAATCATAACCAAACATTTTATTGAATATTGGAGAAGTTAACTGCGGTTGAGCAGCTACAGTGGACCGTCACTGTAAAGACTAATGTGGACCGTTTCACTAAGATAATGAACTCGTCAGATACAGTGGACTGTCACTGTAAGGACTAATGGGGACCGTTTCACTAAGATAATGAACTCGTCAAATACAGTGGACCATCACTGTCAGGACTAATGGGGACCGTTTCACTAAGATAATGAACTCGTCAGATACAGTGGACCGTCACTGTTAGGACAAATGGGGACCGTTTCATTAAGATAATGAACTCTTCAGATACAGTGGACCGTCACTGTAAGGACTAATGGGGACCGTTTCACCAAGATAATGAACTCATCAGATACAGTGGACCGTCACTGTAAGAACTAATGGGGACCGTTTCACTAAGATAATGAACTCGTCAGATACAGTGGACCATCACTGTCAGGACTAATGGGGACCATTTCACTAAGATAATGAACTCTTCAGATACAGTGGACCGTCACTGTAAGGACTAATGGGGACCGTTTCACTAAGATAATGAACTCATCAGATACAGTGGACCGTCACTGTCAGGACAAATGGGGACCGTTTCACTAAGATAATGAACTCTTCAGATACAGTGGACCGTCACTGTCAGGACTAATGGGAACCATTTCACTAAGATAATGAACTCATCAGACACAGTGGACCGTCACTGTAAGGACTAATGGGGACCGTATCACTAAGATAATGAACTCGTCAGATACAGTGGACCGTCACTGTTAGGACTAATGGGGACCGTTTCACTAAGATAATGAAATCTTCAGATACAGTGGACCGTCACTGTCAGGACTAATGGGAACCATTTCACTAAGATAATGAACTCATCAGACACAGTGGACCGTCACTGTAAGGACTAATGGGGACCATTTCACTAAGATAATGAAATCTTCAGATACAGTGGACCGTCACTGTCAGGACTAATGGGAACCATTTCACTAAGATAATGAACTCATCAGACACAGTGGACCGTCACTGTAAGGACTAATGGGGACCGTTTCACTAAGATAATGAACTCTTCAGATACAGTGGACCGTCACTGTAAGGACTAATGGGGACCGTTTCACTAAGATAATGAACTCATCAGATACAGTGGACCGTCACTGTCAGGACAAATGGGGACCGTTTCACTAAGATAATGAACTCTTCAGATACAGTGGACCGTCACTGTCAGGACTAATGGGAACCATTTCACTAAGATAATGAACTCATCAGACACAGTGGACCGTCACTGTAAGGACTAATGGGGACCGTTTCACTAAGATAATGAACTCTTCAGATACAGTGGACCGTCACTGTAAGGACTAATGGGGACCGTTTCACTAAGATAATGAACTCATCAGATACAGTGGACCGTCACTGTCAGGACAAATGGGGACCGTTTCACTAAGATAATGAACTCTTCAGATACAGTGGACCGTCACTGTCAGGACTAATGGGAACCATTTCACTAAGATAATGAACTCATCAGACACAGTGGACCGTCACTGTAAGGACTAATGGGGACCGTATCACTAAGATAATGAACTCGTCAGATACTGTGGACCGTCACTGTTAGGACTAATGGGGACCGTTTCACTAAGATAATGAAATCTTCAGATACAGTGGACCGTCACTGTCAGGACTAATGGGGACCGTTTCACTAAGATAATGAAATCTTCAGATACAGTGGACCGTCACTGTCAGGACTAATGGAAACCATTTCACTAAGATAATGAACTCATCAGACACAGTGGACCGTCACTGTAAGGACTAATGGGGACCGTTTCACTAAGATAATGAACTCGTCAGATACAGTGGACCGTCACTGTCAGGACTAATGGGGACCGTTTCACTAAGATAATGAAATCTTCAGATACAGTGGACCGTCACTGTCAGGACTAATGGGAACCATTTCACTAAGATAATGAACTCATCAGACACAGTGGACCGTCACTGTAAGGACTAATGGGGACCGTTTCACTAAGATAATGAACTCATCAGACACAGTGGACCGTCACTGTAAGGACTAATGGGGATCGTTTCACTAAAGTAATAAACTCATCAGGAAAATCCATCACAAACTATAATCCGTAACTGAATTATTTTCAGGAGTATTTTCAAAATGCTTTCCACTAACATGCTCTTTAAATCCATCAAAAGCTAAGCAGCAAAATTTCCATCTAAGCTTTACAATGAGTGCAGTTTTTCAAATTAGAAGCTGCTGTATCACCAACTACACTGTTACTGTGATATGCCAGGAAAAAGTATGGAAACCTTTTGAAATTATTCATTGAAACGCTGCAATTAGTGCTTATGATCTCATACGAATCTTAGTGAAATGCCTCTTTGATATTGGAATGTGCCAAGTATAGATTAACACAGAGGAACATTAACACAATGAGGTGCTGTAGCATAGTGGTTAGAACATTAACACAATGAGGTGCTGTAGCATAGTGGTTAGAACATTAACACAATGAGGTGCTGTAGCATAGTGGTTAGAACATTAACACAATGAGGTGCTGTAGCATAGTGGTTAGAACATTAACACAATGAGGCACTGTAGCATAGTTTTTAGAACATTAACACAATGAGGTGCTGTAGCATAGTGGTTAAAACATTAACACAATGAGGTGCTGTAGCATAGTGGTTAGAACATTAACACAATGAGGTGCTGTAGCATAGTGGTTAGAACATTAACACAATGAGGCACTGTAGCATAGTGATTAGAACATTAACACAATGAGGTGCTGTAGCTAGTAGCATAGTGGTTAGAACATTAACACAATGAGGTGCTGTAGCATAGTGGTTAGAACATTAACACAATGAGGCACTGTAGCATAGTGATTAGAACATTAACACAATGAGGCACTGTAGCATAGTGATTAGAACATTAACACAATGAGGTGCTGTAGCATAGTGGTTAGAACATTAACACAATGAGGTGCTGTAGCATAGTGGTTAGAACATTAACACAATGAGGCACTGTAGCATAGTGGTTAGAACATTAACACAATGAGGTGCTGTAGCATAGTGGTTAGAACATTAACACAATGAGGCACTGTAGCATAGTGATTAGAACATTAACACAATGAGGCACTGTAGCATAGTGATTAGAACATTAACACAATGAGGTGCTGTAGCATAGTGGTTAGAACATTAACACAATGAGGTGCTGTAGCATAGTGTTTAGAACATTAACACAATGAGGTGCTGTTACATAGTGGTTAGAACATTGGGCTCTCAATTAAGAGAATCCACGATTAAATCCTTAACTGCCGTTTCGAACCTTGTGTAAGTTTGTTCACTCCACGTTGCTCCAATTAACTCAGCTGTGTGAACAAGTACCTGGCTGTAGACCGTAGTGAATATTTGTGTACAAATAATTTTCACTCAGTAAATACAGCATTGCTGAATGCTTCCTAGAGAAGTTGAGATGGTATTCCATTATACAGTGTATGTGTACCTGGTTGTAAAGTGTAATACACTTTTAGCAGTCCTGAGGATTGGATACTGCGCTATATAATAAATTACCTTGACTTGACTTTGTTTTCAGTGCAATGTGTGTTTCAGTACGCTGAGGAGATGGTCACAGACTATGATGAGGAGTTGGTGGACGTCGTATATGAGGAGGAGGTCCTGGAGGACGAGTCTCCCGCTGACCAGTGGTCAGCAGACACTGACCCAGACTATATGGCACCAGTCAGTCCTCAGATGACCATCCAGGCTCCGGTCAGGCAGAGGGAGGCCGATCCGGTAAGTGTCGACAGGATTTAGTCAGATTTAACAAGATTTAATAAGTTTTAACGTAATAATATTTAATAAGATCTAATAAGATTTAACAAGATTTAATCAGATTTAACATGATTTAATCAGATTTAATTAGATTAAACATATATATATAACAAGATTTTACAGTATTTAATAAAATTTAACAAGATTGCCATCCGTAACAAAACCCCCAGATGGCAAGTATACAAGGAAGCTATTGGCTTAGCGAGTTTCTAACTTTTTTCTCTATGTTTAGCCCTTCCTGTCTGAGATATTAGTCAATTTTGTTAAACATACACACAGCTAACATTTATACAGATTTGTTATCTATTTATAGCCCTCTGAGAAAAATGAATACTTTCCGAGTCAAAAATACTTCAGAGTCAACAGTGGTTTTGTGTTATAATAGACACATGCCCAAAAGAAAGATTTTGTAAATCAATCGATAATTTATAAAAATTATAAAATTTGTACATCTGTACAAACATGCACCATTAACCTTGTGCTGTGGCTCTTTTGTTGTAAGAGTGAAGGAAAGTAAAAATTGCCCTGTATTAAGCTGAATATCGTACACATAATCAAGTTAATTGAGTGGGTTAATCCTGATTCAATGGTATCTATGACATACTACATACATGTAGCATTTTGGAAAGCATGCACAAAGGTAGTTTTCAGTCGGTCAACTTGTGAGCTAAACTTGTGAAGCAGGCAGCCGTTGTAATGACACTCTCCACTGTTTACCAGCTGCCCTCTGCTGACGTCATCAGTCCCATCCAGGGCTTCCGCATCATCATCTCCAACCTCCAGCCCATTGTCAGTCAGGATGACATCATTGTGAGTACAACTTTACCATGTTTGTTGTATTAAGCATACATGCCCTAGTTTCCGTACACCTCATTTAGCAGCTTCTGACTTCGTGAAAGCCATCTCCAATCCCAACTTTAACTGTTAAATCCATTGTAATTTAAGGGGATGCGATGGTCAGAGCACTTTTTTATTATTATTGAACTTAGAGAGTTGAAATTTTCAGAGGTTGTGAGTCATGGTTAGAAACTGAGTGTGGATTTTTTTCAGAATTTGTTGGGAGGATTTTCCCGCGGTATGGTGGCCATCTTGGACCAAACTTTCGTTCCACTTCTCTCAGTAACCACTAGACATAGACAGCCCAAATTTAGTGTGTAGTTACTCCATAGTATCTCAATAAAAACTGTCAAGAGTTTTCGTCGATATTTCAAAAACTGGTTTTTTTTGTGAATGTTTGAAATGTTAGATTATTTTTTTGGAAAAACGGAGGGCAAATTTTACATTCAAAATCCATTATGCAAAAACCAGGCAATGTTTTCAGAAAAGTTTCTTAACAGTTTTCAAGAGCACACTATCAAGAAACACTGTGACAAGTTTCAAGCAGTTCTGTCAAGTAACAGCTCAGATAAATGACACGGAAGTCAAGAGGTGAAGGGAAAAACATGTTTCTGTGTAAATTGCGTTCAAAGTTTGGTACATTGGTACACACAGTTCAACATCTAAAATGTAACCTAGATGAACAAAACTTTGCAGATATGTTCTCCAATGTACACTCTAGCAAACACATAGTTGAATAATATGTGTACACGGAAATGTCAACAACTCGAAAATCATTTTTTTCTCAAAAATCTGAAAAAGCCGTTCATGCTCTGACCATCGCATCCATTAATTTCTATCAATGTCACACTAGAGTCAAGGCTCAGTGATGAAAAAAAATCGAAAGGTCTACCTAAATTATCAGACTTTAGTGTTCTGTAAATGTATAAAATTTGACATGTTTCCATGTCTCAAATATCTGTTAAGTGTATGCTTAATAGAACAATATGGTATGTTGTTTGTTGAAGATTTGTTGTCAAATACATTTGATCAAGTACATTGGGTCAAGTCCAAGTGCATTTCATTTGTGATGACCAACAATATATATTTAGGTGCCAATTTTGAAAAGAAAAGCTTTTGGAGCCAAAATTTCTACAAAATATATACGATGGAATGTCTGAACGCTCCATGTGTTCAGCATCCATTTTGGTGTCTTGATGGACCTTTTGCTATAGGTCATGTTATGGGTAGATCAATGATGAACATCGCGGAAACATTTTTCTTTATTAACTCTATATGTCAGCCAGGGTTGGCATGTTTCTACCCTCATGGTAGAAACTGTGCAGCACAAATGCTTTCTGTCCGTGAGGCAGAAATACCGTTCTCCCCTAGTTTCTGCCTTTAGGGCAGGAGCTCCCAAAATAGTTATATTTTATACTTACTTCACTACCTATATCCACTTTCCTATTTCCTTCTTGCACAATTACTGTGCATCTTATGGTACCAGCCCCAACAAGATATGAACACACCTAGCAAACATGGACCGCAGTAACAACAGCAAACTCTAGCAGCCAGCCTGGTTAGTTGGATGCAACAGTGGCCAGGTGCTTCAAAACTAGGCTCTCCACTGACCACAAGATGACCAGTGATAATTAGTTTTAATCACAAGCTAGCTGCAAGGCTGGTAATAAAACTGTGATACACAGGGACTGGGAGAGCAGAGATAAAAGGAACACTGAACAAAGGAATGCTGCAGTCCATGTGTTGTCAGGTGATAAGTCCTGTACACAAATGAATGCAAGTGGTGGGATTTTGCCACTAAATATTATGTCTGGTTACTATAGATCATTGACTTGAGTATATTACAAGAAATTAAGCACATGTCTAACACAATACTGATATCCACTGTATTTAAACCAGGGAATCACTACGGAAAAATAAGCACTGCAAGGCTGAGACAAAAATATACATGTTATACAAATGTACTTGTACTCATGTGAATGTACTTATAATACTTACACTTTGCAATGAATGGTTTCTGCCATTTCTGCCGGGCAGAAACAGTTTCTTCCTGGCAGATATACTTTCTACCCTATTTCTGCTGGCGGAAATACCTTTCTGACTGGCAGAAAAGCAACCCTGATGTCAGCCATTTCATGCAAAATAATGGCTATGTGATTCAGGCTACAAGTGATTCAGTTAAAACAAAACTGTGAAATGTTATGTGAAATATGTTATGTGTGTTGTTATGTGAAATATGTTATGTGTGTTATGTTATGTGAAATATGTTATGTGTGTTGTTATGTGAAATATGTTATGTTATGTGAAATATGTTATGTTGTGTGAAATATGTTATGTGTTATGTTATGTGAAATATGTTATGTGTGTTATGTTATGTGAAATATGTTATGTGTGTTATGTTGTGTGAAATATGTTATGTGTGTTATGTTATGTGAAATATGTTATGTTATGTGAAATATGTTATGTGTGTTATGTTATGTGAAATATGTTATGTGAAATATGTTATGTGTGTTATGTTATGTGAAATATGTTATGTTATGTGAAATATGTTATGTGTGTTATGTTGTGTGAAATATGTTATGTGTGTTATGTTGTGTGAAATATGTTATGTGTGTTATGTTGTGTGAAATATGTTATGTGTGTTATGTTGTGTGAAATATGTTATGTGTGTTATGTTGTGTGAAATATGTTACGTGTGTTATGTTGTGTGAAATATGTTATGTGTGTTATGTTGTGTGAAATATGTTATGTGTGTTATGTTGTGTGAAATATGTTATGTGTGTTATGTTGTGTGAAATATGTTATGTGTGTTATGTTGTGTGAAATATGTTATGTGTGTTATGTTGTGTGAAATATGTTATGTGTGTTATGTTGTGTGAAATATGTTATGTGTGTTATGTTGTGTGAAATATGTTATGTGTGTTATGTTATGTGAAATATGTTATGTGTGTTATGTTGTGTGAAATATGTTATGTGTGTTATGTTGTGTGAAATATGTTATGTGTGTTATGTTGTGTGAAATATGTTATGTGTGTTATGTTGTGTGAAATATGTTATGTGTGTTATGTTGTGTGAAATATGTTATGTGTGTTATGTTGTGTGAAATATGTTACGTGTGTTATGTTGTGTGAAATATGTTATGTGTGTTATGTTGTGTGAAATATGTTATGTGTGTTATGTTGTGTGAAATATGTTATGTGTGTTATGTTGTGTGAAATATGTTATGTGTGTTATGTTGTGTGAAATATGTTATGTGTGTTATGTTATGTGAAATATGTTTTGTGTGTTGTTATGTGAAATGCAATGTTATGTGCAGGAGCTGTTTGGTGCGATTGGCCCACTGAAGAGAGCAAGACTGCTGAAGGCGGGGATAGCTGAGGTGGTGTTTGTGGAGAGACAGGACGCACTCACCGCCACACAGAGATACCACCTGAGAGAACTCGACGGTCTGTCTCAACAGCAGTCATTAGCCAAACTTTGACATTTCTTGCCATGTCTTTCTTGGCCCAGTGAAACGTAATCTAGTGGCTTGTGCAATGAATTCATCAAAACCGAGTAACCATTTGCACAAGCAAGCTAGTACATCTTAACTGATACATGATAGATTAGATTTTCATGATAGTAAGAATGTTGTAAGCAGCTAAGAGGGACCTGTCAGTTTGTATAGTCCAAAAATGTATATTATAAAGTGTATTGGTTCAAACCATCACCCACTCCCACAAATACTTGAAGTGGGACTGGAGATTTAAACCATCACCCACTCCAACCAATACTTGAAGTGGAACTGGAGATTTATACCATCACCCACTCCAACCAATACTTGAAGTGGAACTGGAGATTTAAACCACCACCCACTCCCACCAATACTTGAAGTGGAACTGGATATTTATACCATCACCAAATCCAACCAATACTTGAAGTGGAACTGGAGATTTAAACCACCACCCACTCCCACAAATATTTGAAATGGGACTGGAGATTTAAACCAACCCACTCCCACCAATACTTGAAGTGGAACTGGAGATTTAAACCATCACCCACTCCCACCAATACTTGAAGTGGAACTGGAGATTTAAACCATCACCCACTCCAACCAATACTTGAAGTGGAACTGGAGATTTAAACCACCACCCACTCCCACAAATACTTGAAATGGGACTGGAGATTTAAACCAACCCACTCCCACCAATACTTGAAGTGGAACTGGAGATTTAAACCATCACCCACTCCCACCAATACTTGAAGTGGAACTGGAGATTTAAACCATCACCCACTCCAACCAATACTTG
This sequence comes from Paraescarpia echinospica, assembly GCA_020002185.1. Lineage (NCBI taxonomy): Eukaryota > Metazoa > Annelida > Polychaeta > Sabellida > Siboglinidae > Paraescarpia > Paraescarpia echinospica. The sequence continues at coordinate 42,251,858 of CM034535.1, read as the reverse complement.
AAGTGGAACTGGAGATTTAAACCACCACCCACTCCCACAAATACTTGAAATGGGACTGGAGATTTAAACCAACCCACTCCCACCAATACTTGAAGTGGAACTGGAGATTTAAACCACCACCCACTCACTTGACAGTGAAGTGGACTGGAGATTTAACCATACCCTCCACCAATACTTGAAGTGGAACTGGAGATTTAAACCACCACCCACTCCACAAATACTTGAAATGGGACTGGAGATTTAAACCAACCCACTCCCACCAATACTTGAAGTGGAACTGGAGATTTAAACCATCACCCACTCCCACCAATACTTGAAGTGGGACTGGAGATTTAAACCATCACCCACTCCAACCAATACTTGAAGTGGAACTGGAGATTTAAACCACCACCCACTCCCACAAATACTTGAAATGGGACTGGAGATTTAAACCAACCCACTCCCACCAATACTTGAAGTGGAACTGGAGATTTAAACCACCACCCACTCCCACAAATACTTGAAATGGGACTGGAGATTTAAACCAACCCACTCCCACCAATACTTGAAGTGGAACTGGAGATTTAAACCACTACCCACTCCCACAAATACTTGAAATGGGACTGGAGATTTAAACCACCACCCACTCCCACCAATACTTGAAGTGGAACTGGAGATTTAAACCACCACCCACTCCCAAAATTACTTGAAATGGGACTGGAGATTTAAACCAACTCACTCCAACCAATACTTGAAGTGGAACTGGAGATTTAAACCACCACCCACTCCCACAAATACTTGAAATGGGACTGGAGATTTAAACCAACCCACTCCCACCAATACTTGAAGTGGAACTGGAGATTTAAACCATCACCCACTCCCACCAATACTTGAAGTGGAACTGGAGATTTAAACCACCACCCACTCCCACAAATACTTGAAATGGGACTGGAGATTTAAACCACCACCCACTCCCACCAATACTTGAAGTGGGACTGGAGATTTAAACCATCACCCACTCCCACCAATACTTGAAGTGGAACTGGAGATTTAAACCACCACCCACTCCCACAAATACTTGAAATGGGACTGGAAATTTAAACCACCACCCACTCCCACCAATACTTGAAGTGGAACTGGAGATTTAAACCACCACCCACTCCCACAAATACTTGAAATGGGACTGGAGATTTAAACCATCACCCACTCCCACCAATACTTGAAGTGGAACTGGAGATTTAAACCATCACCCACTCCCACCAATACTTGAAGTGGAACTGGAGATTTAAACCACCACCCACTCCCACAAATACTTGAAATGGGACTGGAGATTTAAACCACCACCCACTCCCACCAATACTTGAAGTGGAACTGGAGATTTAAACCACCACCCACTCCCACAAATACTTGAAATGGGACTGGAGATTTAAACCACCACCCACTCCCACCAATACTTGAAGTGGGACTGGAGATTTAAACCATCACCCACTCCCACCAATACTTGAAGTGGAACTGGAGATTTAAACCACCACCCACTCCCACAAATACTTGAAATGGGACTGGAAATTTAAACCACCACCCACTCCCACCAATACTTGAAGTGGAACTGGAGATTTAAACCACCACCCACTCCCACAAATACTTGAAATGGGACTGGAGATTTAAACCATCACCCACTCCCACCAATACTTGAAGTGGGACTGGAGATTTATACCATCACCCACTCCCACAAATACTTGAAATGGGACTGGAGATTTATACCACCACCCACTCCCACCAATACTTGAAATGGGACTGGAGATTTAAACCACCACCCACTCCCAATACTTGAAGTGGGACTGGAGATTGAGAGTGATCCAACCACAGTCAGTAGCCACCAGATTTAACTGACATGATATCACCACACGGCATAGTTCTGATATGCACTGTAGTGTCAGTGTGCATTAATGTATGTTCCACTCAATAGGTGGCACCACTGTAGCAATTAGTTTCCCTCATGATTCAAGATGATGACCAGATCACTTTGTGAACATATGCAACTGCTCGTAATGCACAAATACCTAAACAATCTTCAGTTTGTCTTTATTGCGCCTGGTATTGTGTTGCAGGTCAGCCGATGCATGTGAAGATGTCGTCGGAGGTGGGGGTGGGGCGCAGGAAGCAGGCGACAGGGGTAGGGTACAGTACCCCTCGTGTCGCCCAGAGACTGTCCGCCCCAGTGCATCAGCGCTGTACCATACAACACATCACTGCCCCCGTGGCCAAGAGAATACAACCCCCACTTGCACAGCAGGCACGACAACAGCGAGTCACCCCACGGCGTGTCGCCCCCCAACGTATCACCCCTCCTGGTAAGATCAGACTGCCGGTGGGGGCGAGGATTAAAGCTCCCGTCTCGCAGAAGATCAAGTTGTCAGGGATGCCGAGAACAAAGGTTGTGGGCGAGAGAATCAAACCCCCTGTGGGGTTGTCTGGGCAGCCAGCCGTGTCGTCACGGCTCAAACCAGCACCCACTGTGACATCAAGCTCAGCTCCACTCAGGTAGTTTATTATTCTTCTACTCTTCTTTTGTCAAATTTCAAACAAATATTCACATTTATGAGCATATTCTTTAAATGTAATTTTCTATGGTTACTACATTCCTTGGCTCTGTCAAGCCTCCGTTTACTGATGTGTAGCTTCAAAGAACTTGGCTCCTTTCCCAAAGTATATATTCGATTATTAGCTAATCACGTGATTTTTGCCATCTTCGAAAACCACATTATTAAATGTCATACCCAGATAAGCCAAAATAGAACACAGTCATGTAATGTGCAACTTATAAAGGTTGTATAACATTTCATGCTTATGTTGACCAGATTTGAGGGACAATTGTTATACCATATACAAAATATCCATTCTGAAATACCAAATGCATCTACCAATCCCTTGTCGAAATAACAGTGTATAAGTAGAGCAAGCCTAGGCCTGCTCAGTGCCAAAAACTAACAACTGTTAGATTAACTAACATACTGTCAGTCATAATCTTCCATTCAAACTTAGTTACATAATGTCTTAAGTTCTAATTACTATGTCACCAAGTTTGGTGTTGACATGATGTTTAGTTGCTACTTGGTTTTGTGCAGACTGGCAAGACCAAGCAGTGCACCAGTGGACAGGAAGCCAGTGCTCACCGCAAACACCGTGGACCAAGGCCTCGTACACAGGGCCCTCTTTAAGACCCTCTCTAAGGATGACCTGCCCAGTCGACCAGTCAAGTTCACTGTCAAGATTTAAGGGCAGGTCTCTGGCGGGGGGGGGGGCATAAGGTCACCATCAAGATCTCCAGGGGTTGACCAGGGTCACCATCAAGATCTGAGGGTGTGTCAGTAGGGAGGGGAAACACCTTCCTGTGCTGGTCAAGTTCATACAGACTTGGGATCGTGATTGGGAAATACTTCCAGTATTTGTTCATGACAGACAGTGTATAGGTGATAAAGATATCACATTCGTATAATTTTTTATTACTACTTGAAAGTGTTTTATATGACCACTACCACCGAGCTTTTTCACCAGCTTTTAGCAGTTTTCTGAAGTGACTCAACTTCCAAATGCACATGGGTTACCTGTATTATGTATGTAAATTTTAAACCGTAGTACTTATCAAAAATCAAAGGTATGTACTGTTGTATAAGGAATTCAGTTGGCACACATAATGATATTCACAGAATCAGGTTTAAGTCTGATTTCTTTGCATAATGGTTATTATATAAAATTGCATTTGTTCATGGGAGCATTTGAGTTTTTCATTATATTTAAATGTTTTTTTTGCGATGTAGTTTTGTGAAAGGGCGAAACCAGCAAATTATGGTTAGACAAATTGTTTATTTTTCAGCAAGACCTGCCTAACAAAATATTCTCATCAATCATGTACCACAATCGCACATAACACAGCATAAATTGCAAATAACAGCATAAATCGCAAATAATAATATCGGGTTTATATAAACATCAGCAGAGTATAAAGTAGCTGATCAGAAAATTGGGTACATCAACATGTTTGCATATACAGGTATATCTGGCAGTTTTACATTTTCTCAGTCCGTAACATACAATATGTATTCATGACAGTAGAATGTACAACACATACACAAGACAAAACGACACTCATGACAATACAAAAGCATTCACACGATTTCACAAATCGCATTCTAGCACACGAGTGTCAAGACTTTTTGCTATGCTTAAAACATGTTCATCTACACAATTACTTGTGTGTAGGTCTATGCATAATGCCATGTGCTGTAGGTTGCATTGCAATGACAATGTGACTAATGAGTATAACAGTGCGACAATGCTCCAGAGTGAGGTGATGCACTTATATGGGAGAACAAGAGGAATGCCTGTCGGCAGATATGCATGGTGAAAGCTCTAGCAACAATTATGAAATCACACATCAGCTCAGAGGTCCTGTATACAGAAAACTTGATTCTTATAAAAGTATACACAACATGTAGTTCAGTTGAGACAACTAATAAAGCGCAGTAAGCAAGTATGACTGCTGAACGTGTTTGATAAAACATGTACGACTGCTGAATGTGTTTGATAAAACATTACTAAATATGTTTTGCAGGGTGCATAAAATACATGAAGTGAAATGTTTTGTTAGTTTCTGTATTATAATAGAATTTCTGGAACTGTTTCAAAATCTCGCCTGAATTCCCAGTGTCTTGTGAATCTCGTGTTTTAATAAAACTGGGTAGAGAAGACATGTAAATATGTTTCTAGTTACCACCCATGTGCTGTAGAAGTAGGCATCTTTGAACTTACTGTACGACTCCCACTAACATCTACTCCGTTATTTGAAAGTGTTATTTATTTAGTACATGTATTCAGTCAATTATATACTGTTTAATTAAATGCTGTTTAATGCAATCACACAAATAAGCTGCCTATACATATTATTAACAACATTACACATTTCTTTAATAGTATAGAAACCGGTGGCATCCGTATCTAATACATGTACAAGTTCCATGAATCATTTACTTAAATAAAGATGTATTCTCTCAAAAGTCTCAAACCTGCTGGGTGAAATTATGGGGCACGACAAAGCCAATATAAGACAAAATATTTCTTGACTAACGATTATAAGAATCGAGAGTATGGAATGTGGTAGCCGTCAAGTATTTTAAATAATAAACTTGGGACACACCTTAGAACAAATCTGAGACGTTTAAATTTCACAAAATAACAGTATTACAGTAGGTATTTGTGTAACAGCCAAAATAATATCAATCTGAAAAATAGTTTGTCCTTAAATGGGATGTACTATTATGTGGCTATAAGATGAAAATTTTGTATTATTAATACACAAGCACAACAATACTTATTGTTTATAACTCTGCTAGTACATAGCTATTACATTGTTTATAACTCTGCTAGTACATAGCTATTACATTGGACTAACATTTCTACTTTTATCAACACAGCGTATGAAACTGCAATGTTGGAAGCCTGCATTGGGGATTTTCACTAATCCTGCGCATTATGACGTCACAGATGTTTTGGGGGCTAGTTTGTTGTTCGTTTTACTTTGTCACGTCATTGTGCATAGATGAATATGTCACTTGTGATCAGTGTGGGACGGTTTGCACTTTGTAATCATTTGCAGACAAAATTGCACTGTAACGAAGTTCTTGTCAATACAGGTGTACTGATGATGTGGCTTGCTGGAATATTCAAAATCACTAAAAGATTTATAACCTTAGTGCACAACCTTTTTATGTGTACTACTAGCATGAACAAAAACACCAGGGAACATGTTTTCTAAATAAAAAAACTTGATACAAATTATTTTATAAAAGAAATGTTCCCTCTAGCCTGGGCTCCCAGACAGCAACAAAGCCGTTAATATGTTCCAACCTGCCCGGCTATCCCCTTTAGCAATGAAGCCAATAACATGTTCCAACCTTCCCCAATCTTCCCTGCAATCATTCAATGAAAGCGACTTTAGCACTGCCACATATTGAATGTAGCACAGCACTGAATACACACAGTCCAGTGGACACACTGGTCTCTCAAAGGTCATCTGGGGTTGGTAATGTCACCCCCATACTGCCCAGTATGTTTGAGGCGGGTCCTGCTGTGCCTTGCTGGGAGTTATAAGATTCCAGCAGGTTTTGTACCACATTCAGGTCGATATTGACTGGCTCAAAGTCATCGTCTATGTCATCAATGTCTTCAGCAAGTGGTGCCTTTGTCGTATGTGTTGTGTCACTAGTTTGTGTCGTGTCACTAGTCTGTTTCGCTGCGGCTGCTGCAGCCTTCTTGGCCAACTTCTTGCGACGTGGCGGTGGCTTTGGCGCCGACTGAAAAATAACAGGAAACTTCATAAATGACAGATACTGGATCTACCATAATGACTATGTATTCGAACGCTTAAAAATGAGTAAATTATCAGCCATCCGGAAACAGAGTAAACAAATCTTGAGTACACATACAATTTTTTGTATGCCA
>CM034535.1:42146466-42244381 GCA_020002185.1 Paraescarpia echinospica | reverse complement strand
TGTGTTTGTTGTTGTTCTTGTCTCACTCCCATCCCTATGATGTGTGTTTGTTGTTGTTCCTGTCTCATGCCCATCCCTATGCTGTGTTTGTTGTTGTTCCTGTCTCACTCCCATCCCTATGCTGTGTGTTTGTTGTTGTTCTCGTCTCACGCCCATCCCTATGCTGTGTGTTTGTTGTTGTTCCTGTCTCATGCCCATCCCTATGCTGTGTTTGTTGTTGTTCTTGTCTCACTCCCATCCCTATGCTGTGTGTTTGTTGTTGTTCCTGTCTCATGCCCATCCCTATGCTGTGTGTTTGTTGTTGTTCCTGTCTCATGCCCATCCCTATGCTGTGTTTGTTGTTGTTCTTGTCTCACTCCCATCCCTATGCTGTGTGTTTGTTGTTGTTCCTGTCTCATGCCCATCCCTATGCTATGTTTGTTGTTGTTCTTGTCTCACTCCCATCCCTATGCTGTGTGTTTGTTGCTGTTCCTGTCTCACGCCCATCCCTATGGTGTGTGTTTGTTGTTGTTCCTGTCTCACTCCCATCCCTATGCTGTGTTTATTGTTGTTCCTGTCTCACGCCCATCCCTATGCTGTGTGTTTATTGTTGTTCCTGTCTCATGCCCATCCCTATGCTGTGTGTTTGTTGTTGTTCCTGTCTCATGCCCATCCCTATGCTGTGTTTGTTGTTGTTCTTGTCTCACTCCCATCCCTATGCTGTGTGTTTGTTGTTGTTCCTGTCTCATGCCCATCCCTATGCTGTGTTTGTTGTTGTTCTTGTCTCACTCCCATCCCTATGCTGTGTGTTTGTTGCTGTTCCTGTCTCACGCCCATCCCTATTGTGTGTGTTTGTTGTTGTTCCTGTCTCACTCCCATCCCTATGCTGTGTTTGTTGTTGTTCCTGTCTCACGCCCATCCCTATGCTGTGTGTTTATTGTTGTTCCTGTCTCATGCCCATCCCTATGCTGTGCGTTTGTTGTTGTTCCTGTCTCACTCCCATCCCTTTGTTGTGTGTTTGTTGTTGGTCCTGTCTCAAGACCATCCCTACAGTGTGTTTGTTGTTGTTCCTGTCTCATGCCCATCCCTATGGTGTGTTTGTTGTTGTTCCTGTCTCACGCCCATCGCTACAGTGTGTTTGGTGTTGTTCCTGTTTCATGCCCATCCCTACGTTGTGTGTCTGTTGTTGTTCTTATCTCATGCCCATCCCTATGGGATGTCTTTGGTGTTGTTCCTGTCTCATGCCCATCCCTACGCTGTGTGTTTGTTGTTGTTCCTGTCTCACGCCCATTCTCTATGGTGTGTGTTTGTTGTTGTTCCTGTCTCACGCCCATCCCTATGGTGGGTGTTTGTTGTTGTTCCTGTCTCACACCCATCCCTACGCTGTGTTTTTTGTTGTTCCTGTCTCACGCCAATCCCTACGTTGTGTGTTTGTTGTTGTTCCTGTCTCACGCCCATCCCTATGGTGTGTGTTTGTTGTTGTTCCTGTCTCACTCCCATCCCTATGCTGTGTGTTTGTTGTTGTTCCTGTCTCACGCCCATCCCTACGTTGTGTGTTTGTTGTTGTTCCTGTCTTATGCCCATCCCTACGTTGTGTGTTTGTTGTTGTTCCTGTCTCACGCCCATCGCTACGCTGTGTGTTTGTTGTTGTTCCTGTCTCACGCCCATCCCTATGGTGTGTGTTTATTGTTGTTCCTGTCTCACTCCCATCCCTATGCTGTGTTTGTTGTTGTTCCTGTCTCACGCCCATCCCTATGCTGTGTGTTTGTTGTTGTTCCTGTCTCATGCCCATTCCCTACGGTGTGTGTTTGTTGTTGTTCCTGTCTCACGCCCATCCCTATGCTGTGTGGTTGTTGTTGTTCCTGTCTCACGCCCATCCCTATGCTGTGTGTTTGTTGTTGTTCCTGTCTCATGCCCATCCCTATGTTGTGTGTTTGTTGTTGTTCCTGTCTCACTCCCATCCCTATGCTGTGTGTTTGTTGTTGCTCCCGTCTCATGCCCATCCCTATGCTGTGTTTGTTGTTGTTCCTGTCTCACTCCCATCCCTATGCTGTGTGTTTGTTGTTGTTCTTGTCTCACTCCCATCCCTATGCTGTGTGTTTGTTGTTGTTCTTGTCTCACTCCCATCCCTATGCTGTGTGTTTGTTGTTGCTCCCGTCTCATGCCCATCCCTATGCTGTGTTTGTTGTTGTTCCTGTCTCACTCCCATCCCTATGCTGTGTTTGTTGTTGTTCCTGTCTCACGCCCATCCCTATGCTGTGTTTGTTGTTGTTCCTGTCTCACGCCCATCCCTATGCTGTGTGTTTGTTGTTGTTCCTGTCTCAATCCCATCCCTATGCTGTGTTTGTTGTTGTTCCTGTCTCACGCCCATCCCTATGCTGTGTGTTTATTGTTGTTCCTGTCTGATGCCCATCCCTATGCTGTGCGTTTGTTGTTGTTCCTGTCTCACTCCCATCCCTTTGTTGTGTGTTTGTTGTTGTTCCTGTCTCAAGACCATCCCTACAGTGTGTTTGTTGTTGTTCCTGTCTCATGCCCATCCCTATGGTGTGTTTGTTGTTGTTCCTGTCTCACGCCCATCGCTACAGTGTGTTTGGTGTTGTTCCTGTTTCATGCCCATCCCTACGTTGTGTGTCTGTTGTTGTTCTTATCTCATGCCCATCCCTATGGGATGTCTTTGGTGTTGTTCCTGTCTCATGCCCATCCCTACGCTGTGTGTTTGTTGTTGTTCCTGTCTCACGCCCATTCTCTATGGTGTGTGTTTGTTGTTGTTCCTGTCTCACGCCCATCCCTATGGTGGGTGTTTGTTGTTGTTCCTGTCTCACACCCATCCCTATGGTGTGTGTTTTTTGTTGTTCCTGTCTCACACCCATCCCTACGCTGTGTGTTTTTTGTTGTTCCTGTCTCACACCAATCCCTATGGTGTGTGTGTTTGTTGTTGTTCCTGTCTCATGCCCATCCCTACGTTGTGTGTTTGTTGTTGTTCCTGTCTCACGCCCATCGCTACGCTGTGTGTTTGTTGTTGTTCCTGTCTCACGCCCATCCCTATGGTGGGTGTTTGTTGTTGTTCCTGTCTCACACCCATCCCTACGCTGTGTGTTTTTTGTTGTTCCTGTCTCACGCCAATCCCTATGGTGTGTGTTTGTTGTTGTTCCTGTCTCACGCCCATCGCTATGCTGTGTGTTTGTTGTTGTTCCTGTCTCACGCCCATCCCTATGGTGTGTGTTTATTGTTGTTCCTGTCTCACGCCCATCCCTATGGAGTGTGTTTGTTGTTGTTCCTGTCTCATGCCCATTCCCTACGGTGTGTGTTTGTTGTTGTTCCTGTCTCACGCCCATCCCTATGCTGTGTTTGTTGTTGTTCCTGTCTCACTCCCATCCCTATGCTGTGTGTTTGTTGTTGTTCCTGTCTCAATCCCATCCCTATGATGTGTGTTTGTTGTTGTTCCTGTCTCACGCCCATCCCTATGCTCCGAGTTTGTTGTTGTTCCTGTCTCACGCCCATCCCTATGCTCCGAGTTTGTTGTTGTTCCTGTCTCACGCCCATCCCTATGGTGTGTGTTTGTTGCTGTTCCTGTCTCACGCTCATCTCTACGCTGTGTGTTTGGTGTTGTTCCTGTCTCACGCCCATCCCTATGGTGTGTGTTTGTTGTTGTTGTTCCTGTTTGGTGTGTGGTTGATGTGTTTCCTGTCTCACGCCCATCCCTATGGTGTGTGTTTGTTGTTGTTCCTGTCTCACGCCCATCCGTATGGTGTGTGTTTGTTGTTGTTCCTGTCTCACGCCCATCCCTATGGTGTGTGTTTGTTGTTGTTCCTGTCTCACGACCATCCCTACGCTGTGTGTTTGTTGTTGTTCCTGTCTCACGCCCATCCCTACGCTGTGTGTTTGGTGTTGTTCCTGTCTCACGCCCATCCCTATGGTGTGTGTTTGTTGTTGTTGTTCCTGTTTGGTGTGTGTTTGTTGTTGTTCCTGTCTCACGCCCATCCCTATGGTGTGTGTTTGTTGTTGTTCCTGTCTCACGCCCATCCCTACGCTGTGTGTTTGGTGTTGTTCCTGTCTCACGCTCATCCCTATGGTGTGTGTTTGTTGTTGTTGTTCCTGTTTGGTGTGTGTTTGATGTGATTCCTGTCTCACGCCCATCCCTACGGTGTGTGTTTGTTGTTGTTGTTCCTGTTTGGTGTGTGTTTGATGTGGTTCCTGTCTCACACCCATCCCTACGGTGTGTGTTTGTTGTTGTTGTTCCTGTTTGGTGTGTGTTTGATGTGGTTCCTGTCTCACACCCATCCCTACGGTGTGTGTTTGTTGTTGTTGTTCCTGTTTGGTGTGACTTTGATGTGGTTCCTGTCTCACGCCCAACCCTACGCTGTGTGTCAGTCGCTCTACGGTTCACTCGACTATATTTTGTCTAGACATTTGGCATTACTTTTTACCTAGCCTAATTATTAACACTCACCAAACATCTTCTGCATGTTTTGCATGAAACTCCCTGGGTCGAGCTGAATGTCCGACTCAGGTGTTTGGCTAGGTCACATGAAACATACAACCACAATAAATACAATGCATGCTGCAATGACCATCACAGAACAGCAGGCAATAAACTAAATATATTTTGTAATAATATTTACAAAATTCAGCAAAATAAAAAAAGTATTAATTTGTTATAATAGTAATTTGGGGGAATTTTCATTTAAAACTATCTGAAGAACTCTGTATACTCTTCAGTAAAACCTAATCTGCAAACAGGAACCGTGACTGTCATTACAAGACGTAAGCTGTATATTCTAACCTGATCAACCATTAATCCAAACTCGTTTGTGGCACACCACAACTTAAAACAATGGGGCTAAATAAAATGTATTGTTTAACTACAAAAAGTCCAATTTTATATTTTTTTATAACCTACAAATGCAACCAACCTGGGGAATTCTGCACCCTCAAAACTTGATTTTTTCTCAACAAACTTTGAGACTGCCTCTGCCATGAGACTTGAGTTAAATGAGGCCTGCTGCTCAGGTTGCTGGCCTGACATCTTCCTGAGCATGTCATCCAGCTGCTCAGGGCTGAGGTCCAACCAGCTGTCATCTATGACAGACAGGTACATTCAATATATCCAATTAAGCTGTAACTATAAAACTATATGTACTATGTCTTGCCTGGCTAGTCTTATTAACTTATCCTCTCCACATCCTAGTGCTGGTTTGCACATAAGGCCATACTGGGTTATTCAAACAGAAATAACTGATTACTGAAATATTGCATTAATGCTTACAGTAAAGACATGAAATGTGATACAGAAGTATTAATAATTAATAATTTTAAAATGTGAATGGCTGTGGCATATTAGCCTTCACAGACAGGGTGTTACATCCAGTAATTAAAATTATAATGACATTTCTGCAGTTACAAACTTAAGTTCTGAGATATACATATATCTGTACTTTTGCATGAACACAAGAAAAATATTTATGTGGACTGATATTACAATGGTGTATTTATCGTATGTTTTTATAATTCTTAGTAGCTATATTAATCAGTATTTAAGTCTTACAATTGTAATCAAAGGTACACACTCCTGAATGGCATGTTTCTTTGGAGTTTGTATAAATAAAGTGTATCATTAGAATGTGTGCCTAACCAACTGCCTACGAGTATAAGGATAGAGATTAGTGTACCATCAGGTGGTTGCAATTTCTTCTCTTCAGACTTCATTGCTTCAATGTCTACAGAGATGTTCTTGAGTAGTGCAAGTATTCTCTCTCCAACGCTGTCACTGCAGGCATAATGTCCATGTCAAGAATCTATTGACTATTCAAATGTACATGGAAAATGGCTTAAATAATGTGACGATCGGTAAACTAATGTTGTAATATAAGGAGACACAATAAGAGACACAACTGGAATTGTACTTATGCCCTACTCTTAGTCCTAATGACTGACATTAAAACAAACACAACTTCTCTTATACATTAGCTACTTCAATCATATTTGAACCACATTATCACATCATCACAGTAGGAGAATGTTGTGTTGCGGACAACTAGTTTTGATAAAACAAGAACCTAACCTGTCATTTGCTGTAACTGTGCCATAGAAATATGTGCGTGACTCATCCATCAACTTCTGGTAGAGTTTGGAACCTTCTAGTTCACCCTGAAACAGAACCACCAGTGCCACATAAACAAACAGAACCACCAGTGCCACACAAACAAACAACCACCAGTGCCACAGATACAAACAGAACCACCAGTGCCACATAAACAAACAGAACCCCAGTGCCACAGATACATACAGAACCACCAGTGCCACACAAACAAACAGAACCACCAGTGCCAAACAAACAAACAGAACCACCAGTGCCACAGAAACAAACAGAACCACCAGTGCCACATAAACAAACAGAACCACCAGTGCCACAGAAACAAACAGAACCACCAGTGCCACAGAAATAAACAGAACCACCAGTGCCACAGAAACAAACAGAACCACCAGTGCCACAGAAACAAACAGAACCACCAGTGCCACAGAAACAAACAAAACCACCAGTGCCACAGATACAAACAGAACCACCAGTGCCACATAAACAAACAGAACCACCAGTTCCACATAAACAAACAGAACCACCAGTGCCACATAAACAAACAGAACCACCAGTGCCACATAAACAAACAGAACCACCAGTGCCACATAAACAAACAGAACCACCAGTGCCACAGAAACAAACAGAACCACCCACATAAACAAACAAAACCACCAGTGCCACATAAACAAACAGAACCACCAGTGCCACATAAACAAACAGAACCACCAGTGCCACAGAAACAAACAGAACCACCAGTGCCACAGAAACAAACAGAACCACCAGTGCCACAGAAACAAACAGAACCACCAGTGCCACATAAACAAACAGAACCACCAGTGCCACAGAAACAAACAGAACCACCAGTGCCACAGAAACAAACAGAACCACCAGTGCCACAGAAACAAACAGAACCACCAGTGCCACATAAACAAACAGAACCACCAGTGCCACAGAAACAAACAGAACCACCAGTGCCACAGATACAAACAGAACCACCAGTGCCACAGAAACAAACAGAACCACCAGTGCCACATAAACAAACAGAACCACCAGTGCCACAGAAACAAACAGAACCACCAGTGCCACAGAAACAAACAGAACCACCAGTGCCACAGAAACAAACAGAACCACCAGTGCCACATAAACAAACAGAACCACCAGTGCCACAGAAACAAACAGAACCACCAGTGCCACATAAACAAACAGAACCACCAGTGCCACATAAACAAACAGAACCACCAGTGCCACATAAACAAACAGAACCACCAGTGCCACAGAAACAAACAGAACCACCAGTGCCACATAAACAAACAGAACCACCAGTGCCACAGAAACAAACAGAACCACCAGTGCCACAGAAACAAACAGAACCACCAGTGCCACATACAACAAACCACCAGTGCCAAAACAAACAGAACCCAGTGCCACATAAACAAACAGAACCACCAGTGCCACAGAAACAAACAGAACCACCAGTGCCACAGAAACAAACAGAACCACCAGTGCCACATAAACAAACAGAACCACCAGTGCCACATAAACAAACAGAACCACCAGTGCCACATAAACAAACAGAACCACCAGTGCCACAGATACAAACAGAACCACCAGTGCCACAGATACAAACAGAACCACCAGTGCCACATAAACAAACAGAACCACCAGTGCCACATAAACAAACAGAACCACCAGTGCCACAGAAACAAACAGAACCACCAGTGCCACAGAAACAAACAGAACCACCAGTGCCACAGAAACAAACAGAACCACCAGTGCCACAGAAACAAACAGAACCACCAGTGCCACAGAAACAAACAGAACCACCAGTGCCACAGAAACAAACAGAACCACCAGTGCCACAGAAACAAACAGAACCACCAGTGCCACAGAAACAAACAGAACCACCAGTGCCACATAAACAAACAGAACCACCAGTGCCACAGAAACAAACAGAACCACCAGTGCCACATAAACAAACAGAACCACCAGTGCCACAGAAACAAACAGTAAATTATGTTGAAAAAAAAAAATTAATGGTTAGTATTTTTACGACACCTTTTGAACCACTCATTCTCATGAACCTCTTCACTAACAAATCATTTTGTACTGAATTTGGCTCCATGATCTGGTAATGTATTAATTATAACACAGCATTTTTAACTGCACATTTATGTTTAAACTATAATCCTATAGTTTACACATTTATGTTTAAACTATAATCCTATAGTTTACACATTTATGTGTAAACTATAATTCTATAGTTTATAGCATGTTTTTCTATGGGCCATCAAATGACATCAATTCAATTTACATAATATGTTATTGTTTAGATACCCTCATTTGAATGCTAGCAAGTGACACCATAAAGCGCAAGTGGCAACCATTGTGAAATTGCTTACCCAATGCAGGGTTAAGATGAACTGTATTCATATGTCACACAAATACATTACACTCTAATAACAGAGTGGAGGAGCTTTACACCATTTTCAAATTAATGTCTTTTTGACCAGTGAGACTTTTTACCTGAACCCACTATATCCATGCTGTCTGCCCAGTACATATGATGGAGCAGTCACCTACCCTGAAGTATCCCTTCTCTGTGAGCGAGTCAACGAATCTGTGCCAGCGAGCATCGTTCCTGCTGCGTTGCTCTATGTTGTCAGCCTCCGAACTGCTGCCGCATTTGGAGCAGAGGATTTCGGCGCCGTGTGCCTGCATGCAATATAATTTATCTTTTTTCATATTTCATCAAATTTACCTTTTACTTCAGTCTTGTTTTAGAAGTTTTCAGATGACCGTTGGTAAATGTAAAAAAGATAAAATTATTTGAAAGCAACAGTCTGATGAACCTCTTCATAAACACAACACAACATTTCTGTGACATCACCTGACGGTGAACAAACATTTCACTCTTGCGACAAAGTTAATTATATACACCTGACGATGAACATACATTTCACTCTAGCGACATATTTCACTATCTCACAGCTTCACTACGTACATGAGCTTCACACGTGTGTCCTGGAAACTTCACTACGTACATGAGCTTCACACGTGTGTCCTGGAAACTTCACTACGTACATGAGCTTCACACGTGTGTCCTGGAAACTTCACTACGTACATGAGCTTCACACGTGTGTCCTGGAAACTTCACTACGTACATGAGCTTCACACGTGTGTCCTGGAAACTTCACTACGTACATGAGCTTCACACGTGTGTCCTGGAAACTTCACTACGTACATGAGCTTCACACGTGTGTCCTGGAAACTTCACTACGTACATGAGCTTCACACGTGTGTCCTGGAAACTTCACTACGTACATGAGCTTCACACGTGTGTCCTGGAAACTTCACTACGTACATGAGCTTCACACGTGTGTCCTGGAAACTTCACTACGTACATGAGCTTCACACGTGTGTCCTGGAAACTTCACTACGTACATGAGCTTCACACGTGTGTCCTGGAAACTCACTCAATAATTATGTAATCTATGAATGGCAAAGTCAATTACAAATAACACTAGAATAAGCTATTCAGCACCTTAACCAAATTTCAATTATTATGTTTTCATAAAAATCATGATCACTGTTTTGACAGATCAACGACAATCGCAATAAAGCGTGTGATTTGATATTTATCAAATTAAATTACTAAAACTACTACTACTGTTGTAGTTATTCTAATTTGAACATGTGAGGTCTAGAGATGGCCAACCAACCAAACATAGACAAGAGGACATTGAGTTGTTGACATAATGGGAATCGGTGGTTGAGCGGTAGAACGTCAGACTGTCGGTCGACGGGACCTGGGTTTGAATCCCATTACCGACCACCGTTTCGAAACATGGGCAATTTCCGTTCACTCTGGGTTATCTGTTTCTTTCGGAAGAGACACGATGAATCGCTGGTCCCTTCTACCTGGTGACTATACCAGGGGAAGTAAAAGATCCCACACAGGGGGTAAATGTGTAACCTGTCGTGGACTCTCTAACTCTAGAGAAGGATAACTCTGAAAACCAAGCTCAACAATATTCAAGCCAAATATATATATACATATATTATATATATATACATATATATATACATATATATATACATATATATATATATATATATGACTAATACAGAGTGCTGAGCATAAGAAAAAACAGAAAAAGAAAAAAATGTACCAGTTTCATGCCGATGCTATGTGCCTTGTGCGTGGGGTTGTTGACTGGGGGTAGGGTGTAGCCACTGCGGCGGTCTGGCTGAAACTTCTGCTGCACCAACTGGGCGTAGAGACATTTGGTGAACTTCACCTGCAATGTATTCACATGACAGTTTATTAAAGTGCACACAAATAATACCACACATACAGATATCAATTATATTGCCAGGTTGTTCACTTACAATTATCACTTAATTAGGGGTGGTCTCATACTTTTACAAAGACATTAACCACCATATTTTATATCCACAGTAGCATCAATGTGCATTAATATATGTTCTACATGATAGGTGGCACCACCTAAGTTATTACCTTGTGCAATGACCAAATCACCATGCACACACATGTAATGCTACACAGTTTGGAGACACTGCAAATGTATGCGACCACCTCTTTGTTGAAAAACATATGTAAAAATCCAACAGCATTCCAGCAGAACTTATAAAACTGGTATGAGAAGATTGCAGAATATTTATCAGGGTAATTAATGTAAAAAGTTCTTATAACGTGCCATCTTGAGAAGAAAGCGAAAGTCTTGATATAGGTAACTGTTTTACGTGGTATTAGAATTTTTTTGCTGACAATTTATTCACATGTTACATTTGTAAAATGTAAAACTAGTCACCGTTAATATATTATTTTTGTACATTTCTATCAAACTATGGATTAGTCATAAATTTCCCAGTGTCAAACAGATTGATGTAACTTTCTAACTTGTGTTTAACGAGTACTTTCATGGCACAGGTAAAGCATTGGGTCACTAAATCAACTTACCTCCCTCAAAACCCTTGTGCCAGGACGGAAGTGTTGGAATATAACACATGCCTGTAAGTAATCAACACGCAATCATAATGTAACACATGCCTCCATGTAATCAGCACGCAATTTTTACAACATTACAGCATTTATATCTTATCTCGCAATTTCTTAACCAAAATACAGAGAACAATATTTATATTTTCCCATTATATAAATTGAATGTAAATGATTTTCCTTTCCGTAACTACAGAACATTTCCACATTATCAGAACTCAATAATCAGTTCAACAGCTTCAGTTGTTTTCATAACTAAGAAATATTTACCCTCAGGTCAACAGGGTCGCGGTGATAGAAGGCGCGTACTATCGGTGCCAGTAGGTGGGGTGACTGTTCCAATATGGCCGCCAGGTGAGCGGGAATGTAGCAGTGGGCTCGATGGAAGAATTCGTGCATCTTCTCAGGGAAGCTGCAACACAGACCCAGCATGATATGATTCACAGTGATACTATGACAGATCCACTGATACTATAGGACCACCACGATCCTATGGCAGATTCACAGTTAAAATTATATTCCACTAGTAAAATTATGTTATGCGTTTTAACATTATTAGCACCTTTTAGCATGTTTTTATTGGGATACATGGCACATTGATTATAAATGTATGATATATAGTATTGAAATATCTTTATTAGGGATAATCTCAGAATGTTGATATCCGATATCAGATGAAATTATTTTCATTTGGGGGAGGAGGTCAGAGGCAGATTCGTATGGCATCAGACATCGCTGTTTTAAGCTTCGGACCGATACTGTTAATTTATTGATATCATATCAATGTTTATGAACATTCGTCGGAGGGCGGGGGACTGAGGCCCCATGAAAGTAATTTTGTCTGATATCGGACATCGACATACTGAGATGATCCCATAAGAACTTCCAAATCTCATGCAACAAACACCTACACCTAACCAGTGACTCTGCTCTGTATGTCTGTCTGTATCTTAGTGTCTATAGCTCTAGGCCGACTAAACAAGTAACTCACCCAGTGACTCTGTGGTGTATGTCTGTCTGTATCTTACTGTCTGTAGCTCTAGACAGACCAAACAAGTAACTCACCCAGTGACTCTACTCTGTATGTCTGTCTGTATCTTAGTGTCTATAGCCCTAGGCCGACTAAACAAGTAACTCACCCAGTGACTCTGCTCTGTATGTCTGTCTGTATCTTACTGTCTGTAGCTCTAGACAGACCAAACAAGTAACTCACCCAGTGACTCTGCTCTGTATGTCTGTCTGTATCTTACTGTCTGTAGCTCTAGACAGACCAAACAAGTAACTCACCCAGTGACTTTGTGCTGTATGTCAGTCTGTATCTTACTGTCTGTAGCCCTAGGCCGACCAAACAAGTAACTCACCCAGTGACTCTGCGCTGTATGTCAGTCTGTATCTTACTGTCTGTACCTCTAGACAGACCAAACAAGTAACTCACCCAGTGACTCTGCACTGTATGTCAGTCTGTATCTTACTCTCTGTAGCTCTAGACAGACCAAACAAGTAACTCACCCAGTGACTCTGCACTGTATGTCAGTCTGTATCTTACTCTCTGTAGCTCTAGACAGACCAAACAAGTAACTCACCCAGTGACTCTGCGCTGTATGTCAGTCTGTATCTTACTGTATGTAGCTCTAGACAGACCAAACAAGTAACTCACCCAGTGACTCTGCGCTGTATGTCAGTCTGTATCTTACTGTCTGTACCTCTAGACAGACCAAACAAGTAACTCACCCAGTGACTCTGCGCTGTATGTCAGTCTGTATCTTACTGTCTGTACCTCTAGACAGACCAAACAAGTAACTCACCCAGTGACTCTGCACTGTATGTCAGTCTGTATCTTACTCTCTGTAGCTCTAGACAGACCAAACAAGTAACTCACCCAGTGACTCTGTGCTGTATGTCAGTCTGTATCTTACTGTCTGTAGCTCTACACAGACCAAACAAGTAACTCACCCAGTGACTCTGCTCTGTATGTCAGTCTGTATCTTACTGTCTGTAGCTCTAGACAGACCAAACAAGTAACTCACCCAGTGACTCTGCGCTGTATGTCAGTCTGTATCTTACTGTCTGTAGCTCTAGACAGACCAAACAAGTAACTCACCCAGTGACTCTGCGATGTATGACAGTCTGTATCTTACTCTCTGTAGCTCTAGACAGACCAAACAAGTAACTCACCCAGTGACTCTGTGGTGTATGTCAGTCTGTATCTTACTGTCTGTAGCTCTAGACAGACCAAACAAGTAACTCACCCAGTGACTCTGCGCTGTATGTCAGTCTGTATCTTACTGTCTGTAGCTCTAGACAGACCAAACAAGTAACTCACCCAGTGACTCTGCGCTGTATGTCAGTCTGTATCTTACTCTCTGTAGCTCTAGACAGACCAAACAAGAAACTTACCCAGTGACTCTGTGGTGTATGTCAGTCTGTATCTTACTGTCTGTAGCTCTAGACAGACCAAACAAGTAACTCACCCAGTGACTCTGCTGTATGTCAGTCTGTATCTTACTGTCTGTAGCTCTAGACAGACCAAACAAGTAACTCACCCAGTGACTCTGCTGTATGTCAGTCTGTATCTTACTCTCTGTAGCTCTAGACAGACCAAACAAGTAACTCACCCAGTGACTCTGCGCTGTATGTCAGTCTGTATCTTACTGTCTGTAGCTCTAGACAGACCAAACAAGTAACTCACCCAGTGACTCTGTGCTGTATGTCAGTCTGTATCTTACTGTCTGTAGCTCTAGACAGACCAAACAAGTAACTCACCCAGTGACTCTGCGCTGTATGTCAGTCTGTATCTTACTGTCTGTAGCTCTAGACAGACCAAACAAGTAACTCACCCAGTGACTCTGCGCTGTATGTCAGTCTGTATCTTACTGTCTGTAGCTCTAGACAGACCAAACAAGTAACTCACCCAGTGACTCTGCGCTGTATGTCAGTCTGTATCTTACTGTCTGTAGCTCTAGACAGACCAAACAAGTAACTCACCCAGTGACTCTGCGCTGTATGTCAGTCTGTATCTTACTCTCTGTAGCTCTAGACAGACCAAACAAGTAACTCACCCAGTGACTCTGCTCTGTATGTCAGTCTGTATCTTACTGTCTGTAGCTCTAGACAGACCAAACAAGTAACTCACCCAGTGACTCTGCTCTGTATGTCAGTCTGTATCTTACTGTCTGTAGCTCTAGACAGACCAAACAAGTAACTCACCCAGTGACTCTGCGCTGTATGTCAGTCTGTATCTTACTGTCTGTAGCTCTAGACAGACCAAACAAGTAACTCACCCAGTGACTCTGCGCTGTATGTCAGTCTGTATCTTACTCTCTGTAGCTCTAGACAGACCAAACAAGTAACTCACCCAGTGACTCTGCTCTGTATGTCAGTCTGTATCTTACTGTCTGTAGCTCTAGACAGACAAAACAAGTAACTCACCCTGTGACTCTGCTCTGTATGTCAGTCTGTATCTTACTGTCTGTAGCTCTAGACAGACCAAACAAGTAACTCACCCAGTGACTCTGCGCTGTATGACAGTCTGTATCTTACTGTCTGTAGCTCTAGACAGACCAAACAAGTAACTCACCCAGTGACTCTGCGCTGTATGTCAGTCTGTATCTTACTGTCTGTAGTTCTAGACAGACCAAACAAGTAACTCACCCAGTGACTCTGCCCTGTATGTCTGTCTGTATCGTACTCTCTGTAGCTCTAGACAGACCAAACAAGTAACTCACCCAGTGACTCTGCACTGTATGTCAGTCTGTATCTTACTGTATGTAGCTCTAGACAGACCAAACAAGTAACTCACCCAGTGACTCTGCGCTGTATGTCAGTCTGTATCTTACTGTATGTAGCTCTAGACAGACCAAACAAGTAACTCACCCAGTGACTCTGCACGGTATGTCAGTCTGTATCTTACTGTCTGTAGCTCTAGACAGACCAAACAAGTAACTCACCCAGTGACTCTGCGCTGTATGTCAGTCTATATCTTACTCTCTGTAGCTCTAGACAGACCAAACAAGTAACTCACCCAGTGACTCTGCGCTGTATGTCAGTCTGTATCTTATTCTCTGTAGCTCTAGACAGACCAAACAAGTAACTCACCCAGTGACTCTGCACTGTATGTCAGTCTGTATCTTACTGTATGTAGCTCCAGACAGACCAAACAAGTAACTCACCCAGTGACTCTGCGCTGTATGTCAGTCTGTATCTTACTGTATGTAGCTCTAGACAGACCAAACAAGTAACTCACCCAGTGACTCTGCACGGTATGTCAGTCTGTATCTTACTGTCTGTAGCTCTAGACAGACCAAACAAGTAACTCACCCAGTGACTCTGCGCTGTATGTCAGTCTGTATCTTACTCTCTGTAGCTCTAGACAGACCAAACAAGTAACTCACCCAGTGACTCTGCGCTGTATGTCAGTCTGTATCTTACTGTCTGTAGCTCTAGACAGACCAAACAAGTAACTCACCCAGTGACTCTGCACTGTATGTCAGTCTGTATCTTACTGTCTGTAGCTCTAGACAGACCAAACAAGTAACTCACCCAGTGACTCTGCACTGTATGTCAGTCTGTATCTTACTGTCTGTAGCTCTAGACAGACCAAACAAGTAACTCACCCAGTGACTCTGCACTGTATGTCAGTCTGTATCTTACTGTCTGTAGCTCTAGACAGACCAAACAAGTAACTCACCCAGTGACTCTGCGCTGTATGTCAGTCTGTACCTTACTGTCTGTAGCTCTAGACAGACCAAACAAGTAACTCACCCAGTGACTCTGCGCTGTATGTCAGTCTGTATCTTACTGTCTGTAGCTCTAGACAGACCAAACAAGTAACTCACCCAGTGACTCTGCGCTGTATGTCAGTCTGTATCTTACTGTCTGTAGCTCTAGACAGACCAAACAAGTAACTCACCCAGTGACTCTGCGCTGTATGTCAGTCTGTATCTTACTGTCTGTAGCTCTAGACAGACCAAACAAGTAACTCACCCAGTGACTCTGTGTATGTCAGTCTGTATCTTACTGTCTGTAGCTCTAGACAGACCAAACAAGTAACTCACCCAGTGACTCTGCTGTATGTCAGTCTGTACCTTACTGTCTGTAGCTCTAGACAGACCAAACAAGTAACTCACCCAGTGACTCTGCGCTGTATGTCAGTCTGTACCTTACTGTCTGTAGCTCTAGACAGACCAAACAAGTAACTCACCCAGTGACTCTGCGCTGTATGTCAGTCTGTATCTTACTGTCTGTAGCTCTAGACAGACCAAACAAGTAACTCACCCAGTGACTCTGCGCTGTATGTCAGTCTGTACCTTACTGTCTGTAGCTCTAGACAGACCAAACAAGTAACTCACCCAGTGACTCTGCGCTGTATGTCAGTCTGTATCTTACTATTGGCCAATGTCGTTCCGGCCTCTTCCCTCACACACTGCACGGCTGTGTCGAGCTTTGGCACTCCAGATGGCAGCACTGTGATTTCGGCCGGAGTCTTCGGCTGTGGTATGATGTGTAGTTCACCACCATAGATGAACACCTGAGTAGGAAAATGCATAAAACGCACATAGAACAGTTGCTACAATGTAACAATTTTATAGAACATAAGCACTTCCTACATGTGACTGCACATGACATCTTTTATCAAACTGATGGGTTTTTATGCCTTCCACGACTCCCAGTGCAGTCGAAAATAATGTATTATTATATTCTTATCCGATGAACAAATGACTGGAGAATTATGTAATCAGAGCGGCATTCAGAGATTGCGCCGTGATGTCGCCGTCCATTGCAGTTCGCCACTAGAAGTTGAATGGTCAAATTTTACGTACTGTGAGGTTCACTGCATTCAAAATGGCTCTGTTGAAAGTAAAGTAGACGTTGTGCATTTGATGCTACTGATTGCCAATGTATTTATCGATAAAATTCCACCATCCTACCATTAGGATAACGATTAGGAACAGTTTGGTTGTGTTAAAAGTTCAACTTGTCATCCCATTAAAAAATAATCCTCTTCAAACGCAAAACTAATTTTGGCAGCCATTTTGGAAACAAGCTGGCACGGCGCATGATTTAGCATCAGTACGTTATAACTTTGAATGGCAAAATCAACTTCCGGGGAAAAAAGCAACATCGCAGTGCAGCGCAAACTCTGAATATTACCATAATAAATGTTAGCAAATCCATTTGTTATCAAAATATGGATACTTCTGTTGTGAAACATGTTTTTAGTACATCTATCAGTTTTGCGAGTGTGCAGCAGGTTAGCTATTGTCCTTCTTCCACCACCTACTTCCCTGTCTACCTAAACAATAGTCAGTTGGTGGGGTGAACCATGGGTAGACATACCCTTCCGACTCCTAGCCCATATATAACAGGTGGAAGAGCATGGATCAACAGCTACATCATACATGATACATCACTTCCAAGAAATGATGGGGAGAGATTTGCCACTCAGAATGTGAGCTCAGTGCATGCACCACACCTATGAGACCAGGGAAAATAATTATGGCCTGTTTACAAGTGTTGTGTGGGTGTGATACTGCACAGTGGAGTCAGTGCTGAGATATGAAACATTCTCAGAAGACGCTGTCAAAACATACACCAACTTGCACTGTGCAGCCTTGCTGGTGTTAGCGGGGAAGATATATGGTTTATGTATAGCCTCTAAGGTAGTCAGACTGACTCTTCCAGGGAGTCTATATCTTGATCCTGGGCTGGTTGGGCTGGGTGAAGAGACACACATGGGACTCTGATGGGACCCTATGGCGGGATCAACACTACTGGGACAGAGTGTACAGCAACAGACACAACAGATGAACACCAAGGTTTAATACAGAACTCGTCAAATAGTGACTTTGTCTCAGAGCTGGTTGCCATGGTTCTACTATTTAAATAAAATCATCCACAGAATTCAGATAACTTGGTGGTATGACATGTACACAGTGGCACCAGTTGTAGTACACAGTGGCACCAGTTGTAGTACACAATGGCACCATGGCACATTATAACATGGCTAGTGTTGGTTGCACAGAGTAAAAACGAGACTTTTGTTGTGACATTCTACACAGTGGCTTGGTACTTTGGAATGCAAAATGTTTTATGAAAGTATACACAAAAGTACACCCGATAGCCACACAGACGCGTTATCTGTAGCAACATGAACAACCATGACTACCACAGTTTACACCAACTGCAGCTTAGCATACACATACTTGATAAAGTCAGCATCCAGTGTTAACTACTGGGTAATATTTCACAATATCCAGCCTGGCAGTTGACTGCAGTGTAAGGTGAACCCAGAGGCCTGGTGCGGCACTAAACCAGGCCGTGGGGAAAGTTTGTAAGTTGCTACAACCAGTGGCTACAACAAGTACAAGCCTGACTGGTTGCCAAGATATCACACAGCAGCTGTCATCAAGGCCAGACAAGAACATGTCAGCTGGTAGACTTCTGGGGTCTCTCTCATTTATCTGTGGTGATGTGAGGCACCTGGTGCATTAGGGTAGCAGGACCAATTAGACAGGGTCTGAGCATCTTGTTTACTTTTGACACATACAACGTGTGTCAAGACAGCCAAATGGGCAGAGTTGTGTGAAATTAACGAGGAGACAAAAGAACTAAAGTATACTGTACAGCCAGCTAGGCTGAATAAGTGTAACATCAGAGAAATACGACTGAGATGTATACAAATAGGTTGTCTCCATATCAACAAATCCATTTAGCTTTTCCAGTCAAATCATCTTAGGGGTTTGCATAAGTTCACAGAGACCCAAAATATACTAAATGTGATGTGGGGGGAGTTTGGTCATCACAATGTATAGTGGGAAAACACAGTTAATTTCTAACAGTGGTGCCATCCAGTGAGTGAAATATACTGGTTAAAATGCAAGTTAATGTTAATACTTAATAGCCATATACTATCATAAAAATCCAAAGTTCCATACAACATATTGGTTCGGCGGGTTGTTTAAACGATTTAATTTGTTTAATTGCAAATTTACGAGACCATCCCTTATAAATTGCTAGGCATCACACTATCCAGACAACCTATGTTTCTATGCATCACACTATCCAGACAACCTATGTTTCTATGCATCACACTATCCAGACAACCTATGTTTCTATGCATCACACTATCCAGACAACCTATGTTTCTAGGCATCACACTATCCAGACAACCTATGTTTCTATGCATCACACTATCCAGACAACCTATGTTTCTATGCATCACACTATCCAGACAACCTATGTTTCTATGCATCACACTATCCAGACAACCTATGTTTCTATGCATCACACTATCCAGACAACCTATGTTTCTATGCATCACACTATCCAGACAACCTATGTTTCTATGCATCACACTATCCAGACAACCTATGTTTCTATGCATCACACTATCCAGACAACCTATGTTTCTATGCATCACACTATCCAGACAACCTATGTTTCTATGCATCACACTATCCAGACAACCTATGTTTCTATGCATCACACTATCCAGACAACCTATGTTTCTATGCATCACACTATCCAGACAACCTATGTTTCTATGCATCACACTATCCAGACAACCTATGTTTCTAGGCATCACACTATCCAGACAACCTATGTTTCTAGGCATCTCATTGTTTTAATGCTACATTTGTTAAGCTTGTTCTCTGCTTGCTCAATGCCTGATGCAGTCACTCAGCATAACCACCTAGACCCAGCAACACCTCCCAATGGCTCCTATCAACATCCTCTCTACTCTCTTGGGACCCACCATCTCATTCAAGGGATGTTTATCTTTCATCAGAGCTGTTTCCTGTAGATAACATATAACAGAGCCTTGTTTAACTGTGAGGCTGTGTGGTTAACATTTCAGTAAGAATTTGGTCTGCTCAAAACCATAATTTTTCTACCAGACTTTGAACTGAACTGGCAAAGCAATCAAGAACCTAACATTCCTTGACATTTCCGCATGTATATTCCCTAACGAGTTCTGATGTGGTTTCACTGGTTTGGTAAAAAAATCTCAAGCAGGGGGTATTCAGGTGTGCAATTCATTGGGTTAAGTTACGTGTTGTTCTTAATCAAGTTAATGTGGCTATTGGATTAATATTCATATAAAATTTAATACACATTTCTTAATTAATAGGATTGATATAATGAGACCAGAATGTGTAATATTAAACACTCTTAATACTAACATCATTTTACAAAATGCTAGTTATATGCCTGTATTTTACATATTATTTCTTTATTCCTAGTCCATGAAGTGTTTACAAAAAACATGGTACCATATCACTGTGTTGACAAATATACCACAGAACTGAGAGATGATGTAATTATGATTCATATATATGACACATACACACACACACACACACACACACACACACACGCCCATGCACACACGCACACACAGAGCAGATCTGACTGCAACAATAGTTCCCAACACAGTCTGACATTTCAGTTATTGCCAGACTTCAGCATTAGTCACTAGATTCCAGTCAGTGATAACATAAACACTGCACTATTTTTAGACATTACACTAACAAAATATGAGTGATGAATAGCAATTGTAAGAGCAAGTGGTGTGCACACATCTGCATGTCCATATTAAAGAGGGTCTTTACAAATACATTTATTAAAACGCTAATCGAAATCAGACTTTACTTGAATCTGTACCACTTGATATAGTGTTGAAATGAATCAATCTGAGATGTGGCTGACATATTATTGTACGCTTATTTTACGCTTAAATTTTATAGCCCAATTACTGCACAACAATACAGCTATTAACATATAACCATCATCTATATTTAAGCACTGTCAATTGATTACAAATTTACATTGGATCTATAATCTAAGAATACATAAAATCGTCTGCTTGATAATACAGTAGCATATAGACACATATTCTCTACTCTAAAACACGTAAAAGGTTATCCATCTTCAAATGGAAAACCAAGGAAGAAATCCTATAGCAATATAGTAAATGCTGAACTTTAATATGAAGTCCTTAAAGAACAACTAAATTCCCCCCTTACTGTACAAAAATAGTGTACATCAATATATAATTGTTCAGAACAATTCCAGCAATTTTATTTTATTTTACAATTAAAAAAATTACACCAAAATGCCACTTGCAATGATCACGTACATCACAAAACCCGAACTAGTACTACTGTAATAAACAAGAGAATAAACTGGTGTGAACCATCAGAACTGCAGTGCAATAAATTAGAGAATAAATCAACGTGAACTGAACCAACTCACCCTATTTTTGGCTGTCTCTGGTTTCAGCCATCGAGGCAGACTGTTGGCGGCCTCTACCAACAGAAACTCTCCGTCCCCATCCTCGACTCTAGGACAGCAAGGTCAAGGTCACTTGTGATCATCTAGCACAAATGACGCTCTGGGGTGTCATTCACAAATTATCCCCAAGCGAGTCATGCACATTTCATGATTTTTTCAAATGACCTTTAAACTAGTCATTCAAAAATTATAATCTTATGAGAAGTTCACCAATTATTTATGATATTCTAACGATTCATCCACAAATGATCATTTCATTCTCAAATGACCTCCTAATGAGCTATACAAAAATTATCCTCTATCCATCCCTGAGTAATTCACAAATGAATCTTCTAGTGAGTTAGTCACATTGATTTTCTAGAAGCCGTGTTATTCACAAATGATCCTCTAGCGAGTCATTCAAAGACGATCATGTTACAGTGAGTCATTCACAAATGAACATACTATCAAATCATTAACAAATGATTTTAAATGTAAATTACGAAATGACAACCTAGCACAGGTCTGAGTAATAGATATACAATCCTAAAATAATTAATCAATAAGACGTTAGTCACTTGACTCACTTTATGCCTATGCTGAATAAATAAATGTAAATTACAAAATGACAACCTAGCACCTGAGTAATAGATGTATATTCCTAAAATAATTAATCAATAAGATGTTAATCATTTTACATTCATGAGCTATGCTAGTGCATAAAAAGTGTAAATGCTAATATGATTATCTAGAGTATAATACAAATGTCAGTTCTAAACAGCTGGAAACTAACCAAGTAATAATAACTTTGCGATAAATTATTATTATTATTAAGAGTGTGCTAGCATTAGAAGTTTACAGATGTAAGGTGAAGCACTTGTGTTTCACTTCTGCCATTTATACATTGTGTGAATCACATCAGATACATAATGGTTAAATGAATAAATCAGACAATTCAATGTAAGAACTGTACCATAAGTTCATTGAAATTAATATGTTTAAGCATAAGTAGTATTTCTAAAGAATGTTTACGTAACAATAAGTAAATTCTACGGACACAGATTTTCCGCGATCGCAGAAAACGGGAACAATTCGCGGAATCTGCATTTTGAAACGGAATTTGCCTTTTCAAACGGAAATTCTGCGATCGCAAAAAACAGACAAAATCGCGGAATTTGCATTTTCGAAAGGATCTTCCGTGATCGCGGAAAAAGAGCAGAAGCACCGCCTCTTTCATCGATAATACCTTAACTGGAGATATTTTTTAACAAACTACTTAATATGCAATGTTTATTTATGTTGGTAGATTTACGATGCAGGATTTTAAAAACACGCAAAGCATATCGTTGCGAAGTGTCTTGGTGCCTGTCCTACCCCGTGTCAACCGACATAAACAGGGACACACGCAGAAGGCGCTAACATAAACTGTTTTGCGATCGTTGTCTGGCTGTCCGTTAAGCGCATGGACATGTTACTAATTAAATGTAGTTGTCACATCATTAGTACCGGTACACGCATAAGTGTACATATTCCGGTTTCAAACACAAAACGCGAAGGAGTAACAACTGGTTCAAAATGAGTTAGTCCGCGTTTTGTAGTTCTAACAAATTCCATTGGATGGCATCATATATAGCGCTAGCTAAACAAATTTAATGGTTGAACAAAATTATTAGTGAAACAGCAAACAGTGATTTGGAATTCAAAATTGTTAATATCATTGCTTGTATAATTTACATTTGATAACTTATATATTAAGCACTGCTGCATTAGAAACAACCATTTATATGTAATTGTGTGACAGAATTATTTTATTATCTAAATAAATATTGCACAAATAGATGTTAGAAAAGTTAACCACACCCTAAAACTGTAATATTTAAATACGTCATTTGAAACGGAATTTGCCTTTTTCTGAAACAAAAAAATACGCCGTTTGAAATGGAATTAGCCTTTTTCTGAAACGGAATTTTGAAACGGAATTTAAATGAGATTTGCCTTTTTGGAAATGGATAATCAGTATCCCTACAATTCATTTTGATTTGTCAAAATGTTTCAAATATTGTGATAAACATAAGAAACTAACGTCTATTTACAAACTAGTAGAAACTACCCCGGCATTCAGATCCTGAAGGCATATATACCTGACCAGACTAGTCACTGGCAGTCAGGCTGCCACATTCATGGCGTGCATACTACAGTAACTACACATAATTACTTTGAGATGTGACTGGAATAGGGCGCCTGCTAACTATGTCAGTGACTCAAGGATTGCATGCCTAAGCTGAATAACAATCCAGATCTAGTCATAACCAGACTGACAAGCTGCAAAGGGAGGACTGCCTGGATCGGCTGTCAAGCTTGCTGTCACTCTGGATAGACTCTGTCTGACAGTCACACTCTGTTTACTGGTGTGTAGTAAACAGTCATTGACTTAGGCAGACAGCCAAACATTATTACTTCATTTTTCACATGGTGGAACACTTAGACTGACAGTCCATGTCAAATCTTCAAAAGTGCAAGACAGATGACAGGTTTCAGCGTTTAACGTACACACACCCACACACTCTGCACACCATTCAACTGCAAAACATTTCCTCTGATATACAATTCAAAGTTATACACATTTCTACCCATTAAGCCCTATCCAATACAAGGATGTAGTTATGGTTTCGTAACTGCACTGCATAGTATGTGATTATGTCAATCCTATTTTTTGACAACATAATGCATTCATTGACTGCAAATGACTTTTAGGCTTTAGAAAAAATGGCATGTATTGAATAAAATGTAAAGATCCCCAAATTTATGAAGTTTTGCGGTATGCGTTTGACTTTCTTAACTGCACCCAATAATATAATAATTAAAGTAATCAAATTTAGCTCTTAATAAAAGTAATCGTTTGAACTTAACTGAATGACAGCTGACTGCAGCAATACAAAACAAAGTCTACAAATTATAATTTTCTAAGATCATCAGGCAGGGTGAATTAAATTTATAAAATGGTATCTGTCTACAATACATACTGCACAACCCTTGACACTCTCCAATACTACCACCTCAACAGTTCTGCAATCCCTTCACTTGAGGCTTCCCAAAACATCCAAATGCACCCCTCTTGATTGACACTCACCAAAAACCTCAAAAAAGTTCAGACCCCCCAACTGTTCTACCGCCTTTGCACTGTACCAGATGCAATCTACCAACTGTCACCATGACCAATAATCTGAGCTACCCTGCCACCATCTTGGCCCATTTGCAGGCAATGAACTTAATAAATTGATCATTTCATGTCTATTTGATATAGAACTGACTGGCTGACCAATTGAGCATGATCCAGCTCAATGAACTACTTACTTGGCTACGAGTCCAGTGAAAGACTTGGTGAGTTCATACAACAGATAGACAATGAACCATTCATCCTCAACATTGTCTCCGTAGTTGGTGCGCCCATACAGATGAGCCCCACACTTCTCTGCAACAAAACCACACGTACTCCATCACAAACCTAAAAAGTGATGTTACATAATTTAATTTCAAACAATGAAACACATTGTAAAAAATATATTAAAGGAATCCTGCAAATGTTATGTTATAATTATGGACTGCTGTCTGCACATAGAATATTACCAAGACAATTTAACAAAATACAAATGCATCGACTGATTTACAGTACATACATATATATCATTACATATGTACATACTAATTATGTATAATATTATGTGCATAGAATATTCGAGACATTCTCTTCGCAGTTGCATTAATTGTGCCTATAAAGAAGGGTTAAACAAATCATGACCACTATTACAATAATACCATTCCAAATGTACAACACCGATGCAATAAATGTCCCAAATGTGGTATATAACATTACTTCAGTCACTATTCACAAGGTGTCTGTATTTATTGTGAAAAGGGCTGGTGGAATTGGCTGATGTCACAAATAGTGGAACTTTCCATAAGCCCTCTTATCAGCAATCTCTACCATGAGAATAATCTGAAAAGCCACTTAGCTGGAAAATTGAAGGCTGCCAAAAGACATTATTGTGTTGTATTGAAAATATAATAGCCAAACAACACAAATCAATAACATGTATCACGAACGAAGATGGGGAAAGATTACATGTACACAATGTATGCATGTACATGTCAAAGAACAAAGAGATCCAGGACAGAATTACAGAATCAGCCAACACAGCAATTTGTTCACTTACAAAGCCTATAATTATGTCAAATAACTTCAATTAATTACTTCAAACAAAAGTCATTTTGTGTGTATGTGTGTGATAATTACAAGAATTTGTCACAATCTTGCAGATTGCTTTACTAGTGTACAACTGTCATTAACCAACTTTTGTCAAACAAAATAATATGAAATATTCAATGACTTGTAATCCATTTTACTGAGGTTACCTGTTTCTCTTTTTTAATATAATATTCATAAAGCAGGCTATACAGTGTACTAGAATAATATATATGCTGATAGTATATTGACCACCAAATTGCATTTAACATTTTGTACATGTATGTAAAGTTGAAATAGTAAACAAACATTCAGACTCTACACACACTTTACTGGCAAAACTGCAGAGGCTGACTGGTTTAACCGCAAGGCCCTTTGACATTCAGTGCATTCGCGATGTTCCACATTCAAGATCATTCATTGAGAGAATTTCTTGCTAATAATTACCAATACAACCCCACCAGATTTCGGGTAACAGAATAAACAACCTCGGCTACTTCGATATACATTTATTTACCAAATGAAGTACAGCTGTCATGTTGGGTACTAGATCTCTAAATTTCTATATAACCACAGATTTTTTATTACAAATAACTTAGAAAGTGAGTGCTTTGATTCAGAATTATGACAATACAGTTTTGTTCTATTTAAAGTCTGATTTATACCTACATAAACTTACATCCGTGTGCAGTGTGTCCAAATATTTATTCTTATCAATCAGTATGTCAAGTGAGTTGAAACCATATCCTGTTTCCCTAAGCTATAGGTCAACAAAAATTACATGACTCAGTACCTTGTGTTTACTCTTTGTAAATTGTAATCTCTCCAGCTTTCTGGACTAGTAGCCATGATGTGTGTAAAATACCCAGACTAAAGGGGGTCACAATACAGTATAACTATGTATACACTTACAGACAGGAAATTATATACAGTGTATATATATATATATATATATATATACATATATATGTATATAATGTTAGTATGATTCTGATACAACAACAGTGTTTCCCCTAGTATATGACACGTGAGGCGGGGCCACCTCGTCGTTTTTCTATGCCGCCTCGCCCAAAATATGCTAAAATTGCCGCCTCGTAGCTATTTCATGCGGATTTTTTCTTTCGCGATATATTCAGCATCGGCAAGCGGCGTGAAATGACACCACAAAGTCACTTATATTCCTGCAAAATCACAGATTTTTTAGCAACATAATTTAGTCGTCTAGGATTTACCTCTTGGAATTAACTCCATTGTCCAATCATGGAATAGTCCCGTGGGATCCCCAGTGTCTCCAATGGTGACACCTTGAGGAGTTTCGACATACTAGCAATCTAGACATTCACGTAACATGGCGCCCAAACGGTAACTGCGTGTGGGAGACATGTGGAACTCGGAGAAAAAAACAAAGAAAATGGTAGCTGAACGAATATATGTCTTTTGCGCTCAATTTTACTATTATAGTATGTGCCCACATTAAATCAGAAAGCTGGTGTAGCTGATGTTGAATTTCTGGTTTATGATGGTGGTGGGAGTAAAAACGTGCAGGCTGATGGCACTATGTCACTAGTAGCATTTGTATCGAATCCGGACCCTTTTGAAGCCCAAATAAGAACCCGGTTTGTGCTAGTCTGCGCTGCTGCGGCCGTGTATTACTGCATGAGCGATATATAGCAGCATATGTTGATACAAACCGGGGCGCTATTTACGCCATAACTGGGCGTAAGACGCAATATTCTTAAAGGTAAATATGCCTAGGATAATGTTGAATGGTGCAAATATCTCACTGAGGTATCAAAGTTAGGCAGAGAAAATTCGTGAAATATCTTTGTGCTAAATATATAATACATATTCCGACAAAGTTGTACAAACTAACTTTTAGGAAAGTTGGTTTGAGTGAAGTACTTACGAATATAAACCACCAAAGTTCAGATCTCGCAATAGGCATCTTTTATGAGATGTGAACCTCGGTGGTATATACTAACGGGTTATCAATAACTTTGGCTAGACAATGATATGTTTATACAGAAATTGGATATATACTAAACAACTTATATTTTTTTTATAAAAATTAACACAATTTGAGAAACGTTCTTGCGATTAATAGAACACCTCTATATTCAAGAGTAAAGGTTAAAACATACCTCTGAATGCACTATTTTTAAGCTAGTTTAAAAAAATCTCCGGGGAGCATGCCCCTGGAGAGAGAGACAGAGAGAGTGTGTGTGTTACCTATGTCCTAAAACCCACCTTTTAATTTATTTAATATCCAGTACAGGTACATATATGATTACGATTCAGTATTTATTCGTTTATTAAAACTGTAATCTATGCTGTCTTTTTACTTATCTGTAAACAGTAAGTATAGTTTCTTTTTTCATCAAATTTGTTGTTGG
The DNA here is from genome assembly GCA_020002185.1 of Paraescarpia echinospica. NCBI lineage: Eukaryota > Metazoa > Annelida > Polychaeta > Sabellida > Siboglinidae > Paraescarpia > Paraescarpia echinospica. Next base: position 42,216,398 of record CM034535.1, on the reverse strand, counting down.
GAATATATATGAACATGGGAAATGCTTGTTATTTGTACGTCACCCAAAGAAACTGGATTATGTTTTCAACACCGAGGATCCTTCAGTCATTGACATGTACAGCCACCCAAAAATATATGCTTAGTTTGAATTAACGTGAAATGTCAGTCTGTACGGTTACTCCATTATTTATCTCTTTTTTTAAATCATAAACCATTCTTTCATGTGGAAAAGAAATCCAACAACGGAGCTTAACATCCCGATTCAGAATCACTAACACTGTATTTATTCATCCAGGACTTAGCTTTAGACTGTCTAAGACTAAGAATAAGACTAAGTCGGCCCTAAGGCTAAGCCTAAGCCTAAGGTCTAAGACTAAGTCTAAGAGGAAATAAATTAATGAATGATATGTCTCCAGTGTCTCTCCACGTGGGGTTGACCATTGGGACTGGTCCTTGCGGGGTGGAGAGTTGGGTACAGCTGATGACGATGGGTCAAGCAGCTGCTGGGTCCACTTGAAACCGGATACACTGACACTGTTTTAGCGTTAGTTTAACACTTCTTTACTGTTTACATACTGTAAACAAGGCACATTCCAGTACAAGAACCCCAGCCAGTGACAGTGTAAATAGCAGTTTCGTCATTTACTTGACCTAGCACTACATGAATCTTGTAATCATCCATTCGGCGGAAGACACCTGTTAACCGAGTTGCAGACATCATCTGTCACCGCCAATAAAAGGAGGCAACACTCACGCCCCCCTCCCGCGTTATTTTCCGTCAGTCAAGCTTATTTTTAACTTACCAGAAGCAGAGACCACGCGCAGACGAAAGGGTTCATTTTGCCAAATGTATTCTACTAATGCACGGCTCAGATGAGCTAGGTAAATATCAGCTTGTTCCTCCAAGTACTGCATGCATTCTGTTTGTTTCAATCCGTCTGGGAGGATCGGGAAAATATGAAACTCCACCGCGTCTTCCATCCCGTCTGCTGCCTTTTCTCGTAAAACAGCGAACTGATGAAAACGGATGTGTTCTTGTAACGGGATTGGTCAAAATTCATTCTGATTAATTTACTGCGGTACTGTTGAAGGGCAAGGTCGCTGTCAGAAAGTTGACGGAAGAAGTGCCATTTTAAAGTGTGACTACCAATTAAACGTTACATCGATGTCTAGAAGCATGTTAAAACCCAAAGCCTTGACGCAGGTACTTGCCCAGGCAAATACAGGCGGCGTGCAAAGTACATTGTAAGTCATATGATCATTTGGCATGCATGATTTAGGTAGTTTCACTCGGTGCCTGGCTACGATTACGAATGCAATCAATCACAAGACTCGAATCAAGACTCAACATCTCAAGAGAAGGATGGGGGGAGTCAAATCTGTCATTCTTAAATTACTTAATATAAAGTGCCGTTTTAGCAAAAACCTTAAAAAAAATTGGCACTTTTGTAGAATCCGGACCCACCTCGATTTTACCTTTATAACTTGAGTTTTGCCTAATTTTGATACTTCAGTGCGTTAGTTCCATTATTCAACATTATCCCAGGCATATTTACGTTTACAATTTTTGTGCCAACTGAAAGCTTGACATCTCCTGGCTTCAGATTTATAAAAAGAAAATCAAGAACTATTTTTCACAACAAAAATGATACAAAGACACACAGAACAAAAATTTATCGGATTGACCATGTGGGGAATGATCTCGAAAACTCTGCATTCGTGCAAATGAAAACACTATTAGTGCTATTGAACATGTTTACACTTTATGACAACTATGCTTCTTGCATGCTGACGTGATTTGCATGCCACAAATGGCTGATGAAAAGAAAGAGCATTTTATATAACAAAAACCATTCGAAGCACAAAACAAATGCCACATCTTCTCATATAAACTGATTTCAGCGATTCTGTAACCAATTTTCTTTTTAAATATGTGTAAGCTACACAAATATATTTTTCCAATCTCTCTTTATTTCGATGCACCCACTAATGCTGAGACAATGAGCCACCTGCATTATTTAACACATTGCTTACGTCATTGATGTATACTGTAAGTAGGTAAGGAGACAAAATCCCACCTTGTCGAACACAGTTATATACATTAAAAAAGTCAGAGTTTGTGGAACCCCATTTAATACAAAACATTTGGGTTCTGTACCGGTATAACAAGATTTGCACAAGTAGGACAGACACACCTCGATTAAGCAATTTTCTAAAGAGTGTCCAATGGTTAACTCTATCAAGTGCTTTAGATGCGTCTAAAAAACAAGTATACACAGAACTGTTGTATAACACTGAATACTTTTTTTAATGTATAAATACACTGATCAGTGGAATGTCCCTTCTTGAATCCAAACTGATTGTCAGTTGTATCCAGATACGATTCCATAAGATCAAGCGGTGTAATCTTAGAAGAAACTGTGACGAGCGCTATAGGTCTGTAGTTATTAACATCACTTGCATCACCAGACTTGTTTTTTTAACCAAGGGGATAATAATAGTTTTCATAAAGTCATCAGGTAGATGTCCATGTGAGATAACACTAGTTAGTATAAAAATTGACAGTAGTATAGTTATGCACCTATCTGCATGTATAAAGTGTTCTGCAGATAGCCCATAATTACCACATGCTTTACTAGACTTCAATTTATCAATAGCATCTTGCACCGTGCAAGATGTTATGTGTATGTCATTGTGGTTACACAAATTCCCAGTATTTTTTACACACTCACAATTTGCACATTTACATCAGTAGTGACATTGTTTAGCAAAGATTCAAAATGCATTTTCCACATAGCAGCTATGGAGGTAGGATCATTAGCATTGGTCATTAACAGATGAAGCACGAGGTATACCTTTCTTGTACGATTTTGAAACTTTTTTCCAAAAACAGGGTTTTCATACTGGGTCATCACATCCATTTACTCAAAATAGCCACTTGCCATGACACCTGAGGGCTATACCCTTGCATTGAGTAACAAGTGTTGGTCATGTGGTGGCAGTCTAACACAAAAGGACATGTATGTATCAAACTTAGTTCTTAGCGGTTGACATGACACGGATAAACCAGTATCAAGATTAATGTGCGACACCAGATCTTTAGGTTTCGTTGATCTTGTGAGCCAAGTGATAAAAACACCCACTTGTTTCTTTGCTTTGGGTGTTGCCAAATGACTGTTCAGTTTTGCTGAGCGAAGCTTGGACGCTTTTCCATTTCCGCATATCATGGCAGAGTTGGGCTGGGTACTGGTCAGCGATGCAGAACTGACACGCATCTTATTGGATTGTCTGGCACCCTTTTGTCACTGAATCTGCATAGGTCTTGCACCTCGCTTGAATAGTGGCAAACATGGCTGGAGGCATCCTTGCGCTGGAGTGGCTTAGGCTGCAGTTTCTCCTGTTGAAGGCGAGCAAGGAGGATCAGGTCATCATCGTCGCTCTCTGGTAAATCTGCCTCACTGTTGATGTGGAGATCCTCGTAGGCGGAGACATTACAGGCAGAGTTGGGAGAATGCTGCTCTGAAGCTGATGATGGTGCAACTTTGTGACGTACTTGACATGTAGCAAGTTGTGCCTTTGTTAAGGTTTCGTTGGATTTCTTGAGTATTGACAGATGCAGCTTCAAGGACTCTGTCTTTCACGAGTGACGAGACGTCAAAACGGTTCATTGACAATGGCGGAAGGCATGATAGTTCCTTGGTGACGTAACAGGGCACAGACTGGGAAGGCATCTCAAGGAAAATGTTCAAGATGTCTTGGATATTGTTCAGTTTCTTGTCCTTGCCCTTTCAGTTGATAAGTCGCAGAGCATCTCAATTGTAGAATGCCATTTAAAATAAAATGTTCTTAGCAGTTGCAACGTTGTCATCAAAGTCAACAAGTGGCTTCATAATTATATCATATGGAAGTGAATTAATTTTGTTACTTACAAATGTGAGTAGTTCATTAACAAGAATTTTGTTAGTGACAGTGACATAAATGTTCGCTGTATCGGTGGACGGTTCATCTGACTGCATCGACATTGTTGCCGTCGGTAAGCGGTGCTAAGCTGAGCATTGTTTATGCAAACAAATTGTTATAAAAGTTATTTCAAATGACTTGACTTTTGAGTGATGTACTTACAAGTTACATTCTAAAATGTTTCATGAAAATGTGCTATTGCATAATTTAACATTGCCTTAACGTACCTTGGCCTGCTTTAATTGCAGCCCTTTGTGGTGTATGTAAAATGTTGCCCCCTTTGTTTATCACAGGACTCATGGCAAGTGCGTGAACAAACAAGATTTCATTGATCATTTGGACATACTCACTGTACCAGTTATGTGGCAGATTTGATGGTCATTGAGTTGGGGTAGCCACACCAAATGACCAGTCACCCCAGTCATGCCTTGTATGCAGGACAGGAAGTAGATTGCGTTCACTGGAGCGCAGTAATCTGACATCTGTTGACACAATATCAGATGTACTCTGGTTCATGGCCAAACAGCAGGGGCTTAGCCAGATACCTGTCTGCAGGTCTTCAAGGCTGGCAGATGACTGGCCAACACTGGTAATTACAACTGATAAGACTGGTGGAATTTAGAGGGCTAACTAATAGTTCCAAGTCAAGGGACACATTAACGACTATCATTGGCACAACTGGTAGTGAAACAAATCAAACGGATCAGTATTAATTCAATAAATGGTTCAAATGACGCAGGTTTGTTTTTGAAAAAACTAAACTGGCCAATAATGGCTGATAAAAAATTATTTCTGGCTAAGGGCCTGTCAATCAGTGCTTGTTGTATGAGGAGCAAGATCTTGAACTCAATGTGAACTGCTAGCGGCAGCCAGTGCAGTAGTGATGTTACATGTCTAAATTTTGTGGTCCCATTGACCAGACTCTCAGAGGCAGTCGGTGGATGTATTGCATTGCGAATGTCAACTATGGTTAAGTCTACTGAACAGTGACAAACGCATGTACAACTTGCTCTGTCGCTGCATTTACTAAAAAAATTATAATTCTTCAGGTGTTGCGGCTCAGGTAAAAAATTGCAAACCTGCACATGGCAGTCACACGTCATTCTTGATCCTAAATAAACAATCAATTAAATATGATTCCATGCTCATTTTCATCAAATTGAACACCAAGATTACATACATCGTGTGTCACAGTGACCAAATAATCAGCGATACGCACTGTGTGTAACTCGATTTTCTTAAATCAAAATTGATGGGAGAATCCGAACACAATGACTTCTACTTTTGAGTCATTAAGTTTTAAGAAGTTTCAGCTTATCCACATCCTGACCTCTGCTACACACTGTTTGATATGCACCAGAGCTGCAGCAATGTTCTCATTGCCCAGAATGTACATTTAAATATTTTACTTTATTAAAATATGCTACATTCATACACAAATCAAGTAGCCACTAAAGCCCTCTAGAGAGTACACTCGAGGGCTAATTTACTTCGTTAGCACCGATTGTAATCAAGTTAGCACTTAGCAGAATTATTTTCTTGTTTTTTATCATTGCTGAATAATGCCCCAGTTTCATGTCTAAATTGGATGTGTTGTGTTAGCAACAGTTTGATCAAATAGGTGTTCTAAAACAGGTGTTACAATATTACATAAATTTCTTTCATCTATATATTCACATTCCTATCAAAGAGAAGAGTTGCCCAGCAGCTATCCCTGTAGCCATTCAGGTCCATTTCTAAATTTTCTCAGATACCATTCATTTATTATAGATTACTAATAGAACTTTAGAATATCTCATTCACTCACGCAACCCTTGAGCGATATGATCATTGGGGTGCACATTTGGATGAATCATCATCGGTCACCCGTCGCTGTCTTCGGTTTTGTCACACAGGTCTTTGAACTGCACATCTGTCCGTTCTTTGATGTTGTCAAACCACATCTTCCTTGGTCTACCCTTTTTACCCCCCTTTCACTGTTCATGCCCTGTAGAATTATTTTGATGATGTTGTGATGCAAGGTTTACCTGCACTATTGTAGCTTCCTTCTTTAATTATACTCTAGGTGGGTGTTTGGAGTATGCAGTATTTTACTAACACTAATGTCTTTACGGTAGCAACCTTCTTTTGTGGATAATTGTATTGAGACGCCTCTGAAAGACTCACAAAACCATCACCTTGTACCTATCTGCTGAGTTGAACATCCATACATGTGCGGATCATCAACTAGGTGTTATGTTTCTCCCAAGGTTACTGAACAATGAAGGAGCCCTGCTCGCCTTCTCTGGGTATGGAGACAAGGATGCGAGAGTGACCGCTGCCATCGCCAGCAACATCTGGACGGCCTATGACAAGAGTGGACGTGCAGCCTTCGACGAGGACGAGCTCCAGTTTGTCTTGATGGACTGTGAGGTGAGGGGATATTTGATAAATTTCTACTTTATTCTAAGAATATAATATACACACATGTAGTACTACTATTTGTATTAAAACACTGTAATATATATTTTTGTGTTAATATGCTAAACAAATTATCTTGTTTAATATATGAAATGTTCATCTAGATATACATTATAACTGTTTCCTGAGCTCATTTGTGTATTGTTAATCCAGTTCTTTTATATCCAGATGTACAGTGTGTTAATAGTTTCAGTAGTGATCTGGTATCTTATGAAAGCCAGTTGCCCTGTTCCTTTAAACTTACTAGTCGGTCATGAGATGACAACAAAACACTTGCATCACTTTTGTTCATTGGCATTGTACCATAGCCTTTCCCAAATACATCCTCATGATCGACACCTCTCTGGCTAGATTAGGCTTTTTGCTATTGTTTTAACTGATTTGGTGACACAAGCACTCACACGAAAAACGGGAAACTTCTCATGTAAACAAACCAGCTAAAGACTGAGCTTGGTCGAACTTTGATGAGACTGTTTGGCTAAATCATTATTTCCTGACCTGTACCTAATTTTGAATTGACGGGTCAAAATTAGTTTTATTCTTTGTCTGTCAATTTCACCAAATTGAAATAAAAAACATGTACACACGAACTACCATTTCATAATGAATGCTTGATAGATTTGCTTTTTTATTAAAATAGTCTGAAACATGTGGAGCAAAGATCAAACTGAGGGAGTAAGTAGTTTTAATATGCTAACTTGGAAGCACTATAAGTGTATCTTCTCCAAGGCACTAGTGCTGGTCTCAGACTCTCTACTATCTGTAATATGCAATATCGTAATTGGTAACGGCAGAAATAAATGGTCAGCTGGAACAAGTAAGGTCAAAATTCTGTATTTGATGAGTCTGGCGACAATTACTGCCCTTGGCTTGTTGATCCATGGGTGGCAGTAAACCAGTTCAGTACAATCACTGCCCTTGGCTTGTTGATCCATGGGTGGCAGTAAACCAGTTCAGTACAATCACTGCCCTTGGCTTGTTGATCCATGGGTGGCAGTAAACCAGTTCAGTACAATTACTGCCCTTGGCTTGTTGATCCATGGGTGGCAGTAAACCAGTTCAGTACAATTACTGCCCTTGGCTTGTTGATCCATGGGTGGCAGTAAACCAGTTCAGTACAATTACTGCCCTTGGCTTGTTGATCCATGGGTGGCAGTAAACCAGTTCAGTACAATTACTGCCCTTGGCTTGTTGATCCATGGGTGGCAGTAAACCAGTTCAGTACAATTACTGCCCTTGGCTTGTTGATCCATGGGTGGCAGTAAACCAGTTCAGTACAATTACTGCCCTTGGCTTGTTGATCCATGGGTGGCAGTAAACCAGTTCAGTACAATTACTGCCCTTGGCTTGTTGATCCATGGGTGGCAGTAAACCAGTTCAGTACAATTACTGCCCTTGGCTTGTTGATCCATGGGTGGCAGTAAACCAGTTCAGTACAATTACTGCCCTTGGCTTGTTGATCCATGGGTGGCAGTAAACCAGTTCAGTACAATTACTGCCCTTGGCTTGTTGATCCATGGGTGGCAGTAAACCAGTTCAGTACAATTTCCATTAGTTCAGTTACCTGACATGCTTTTTGTGTGATTTTCAGGATGGCAAAGTTGCCATTACCAGGGTGGCAAACCTACTTCTTTGTATTTACGCCAAGAAGAGTGTAGGATTAGGCTTACTCAAGGCCAAGGTAGGTTATCAGAACATTAAATGTCACATTGCCACAGTTCTGTACTATATATTCAACAGGTTTCCATTATCAGACTTAATCATTACCCCATCTACATATATTGCATAGCCATTATCTACATATATTAATACACTATCCTGGACTGGAGGCATTGTAAGTCTCTCCTCTGAGATGCTGAGGTCCACTCCCTACCCTCTATGTAGATGTACTTCCTTGCACCATTGGCCTCTGATCTACCAATTGGGATGCATTAAAACTATTTACATATGACGTGGGCGATAAATGATCCACCTTTCTCCTACCTGTCGAATAAATGATCCACCTTTCTCCTACCTGTCAGATAAATGATCTACCTTTCTCCTACCTGTCAGATAAATGATCTACCTTTCTCCTACCTGTCGGATAAATGATCCACCTTTCTCCTACCTGTCGGATAAATGATCTACCTTTCTCCTACCTGTCAGATAAACATGGAAACAATGGTGTGCCATCATTCCATCAGAGGGTGATACTAGCGGCTTACCCAGTCAGCAAAATTGGTATATTTTATGTTTATAAGACATCTTTTTTTGATGATTAAAAGACCTTACATTTAGATTGCAAGTGAAAGTCTAAAATGCATCTAATTTTTATATAAATACGTAGATGTCTTTTAGGCATCATAAAAAAGGACAACTAATACACGTTTTACATCATTTTGAGACGTTGCCCGCATGACCAAAAAACTACAGCTAAAAGATGGTTAATAGATGTGTGGCCACAGGGTAGGTTGGCAAACACAGATAATTCTTGAAGTTGATGTGATGTGGTCTTTGTGTTGTAGGCGCAGGCATTGGCAGCTTACTTAGAGGAACCCCTAAGTCTGGTGGCCGCATCCTGATGTCCAGTTGTTGACCGATGGAAGACAGAACCACAACTTGTGGAATCGCGCCTTGTTCAGGGCCAAGCCGTGGACAAGTGAAGCCTACAGAAGCTGGTCTTCAGTGATACCACGCAATATATGAGCAATGCTTTCAGTAATCTTTCCTTTCTGAAGTTTGGATGTTGATTACCATATGCTATAACCAATCTATTCATATTTGTCACACGACCAACCAATGGTCAAACAAACATTTACAGTGGCATGTTTCAGTTTGTTACAACCAAACTAGAATGGTTCACCTTGTTATAACCTCGTGGGGAGCTGGTGTCGTGAAGTATTCATAATGTATGAGTATCCTATGCGTTTGTTGGCCATTGATTACATTTTTTTTTATTTACATTACATACCACATAACCTCCTTCATGTGTCTATAATTGTTCTGAACAATGTCTTCTTAATTTAAATGTTTTAAATTAGTTCGATCTGTAAACATTTTATTATTTAGTCAGCATGGATATCTTGAGGAGGCACATTTTTCTGACAAGCGGATGACATTTTGATTTGTCATGTTTCAAATTCTGTATTTAGGAGGGTGCCCAAATGTCCAAAGTATGTTCACCACTATGATTTGTTTTCAATAACAAGAATATAATATGCTTTCTGTCTTATCAAGATATGCCAGACAACATTTCTACCCAGATTATGTTAGAGTATTACTCAACAGTGCAGTCTATAGTATGGAAAAATGCACTGTTTTGTTATGTTAATAAATTATATTAATGTAATTATATAAATAAAATATTATTTACTGTAATAATGATTGACGTTGTGAATTCGCCATACATACATACGAGTGAAACATTATATGCATACGACATAGCGTACGTGTGACGCAAGTGAGGAAGTCAGGGTGGATGTGGTCAAGCAAATTGTTCTCTGGAACGAAGTAGTTAGGCAGACTGCGAGTGGCCACACAAAGCATCAACTCGTCCAGTAACCATAGCAGATTAGCCGCAAGACCTGTCTCGGTTGACCATTCGGGTGGTGGGATGTTCTCACACTGCCAAAAGAACAACGTCTTCAGGTGATACGAAGTCAGGACACTGGAATGATTCCACTCTTGCATGACGAGTGTCTTCAGTAAGACGTTGACTTTCAGTCAAATATTGCGCCAGTAGGCGTTCTGCCACTGAGAACAAGTAGCGCCATTCAGCGTCGGCGTCGTTGCTCTTGCAGTGGCCTGTGGGAACGACGTGGCAGCCATCGGCAGTGGCGCGCTGAATCAGCTTGCTTGGCCATCTAGATGGTCGTTGTATCGCTGGCCATTGGTTAGTCTCCTTCTGCCACTCTGGACAGAGAAGGGCAAACGCAGCGTTGACGTCCATGTTGTTCGTCGTTCACTGACACGGTAGAGTCTCTGTGTAACAACTTGGCGATGTCTCGAGTCATTGAAGATACCGATCCCTCCTTGAACTCTCATGGTCGCGGTACTGCTCCGGTACACATCCGCAGTGTCCGATTTGTGTACTTTGTTGGCACATGCATGTGGATGAAGCAGTCTTATGCGGGTGTACCCCACACGACTGTCATCAGCGTCGATTACACCAAAACTGTCATCAGTTTCACATCCTTTATTTACAACAGGCTGATGCACATACACGGCCATCAATTCAATGCGGAGACGTGAGACATTCTTTCTGTTTCCGCCAGTACAACTTTGAAACGGCACGTCCAGAAACGTGGGAGTTTGTAGCCGTGAAAAATACCCACCGGCTCTAGCTTAACATAACGTAAATCGGCAGAGTAACGAGGCACGTAGCAATGATACGTTCCTCCATGACAGCCGAAGTTCAATGAGGTGACTGAGGTGATGAACTGATCGAAAACGAAGAACAACTGAACCAGCGACACACCCGCCCTCCAGTCATGTCCTTTTCCGCTTCCTGTATTTCTGTGTCCCACTTCTTTGGATTGCGATTCACCTCTAGCACGGGCGTTCTGTGATTGCACTACCGGCAACGGTTGTATACATAGTCTGAGTGCATCGCACACGTTACGGTTCACCTCTGCTGTTGTGTAGCCGTCCACGAGATGTGCGGCTTTGCGGAATGCCTGCCCAGCCTTTGTATAATCGTTTACCGCCAGGTACGTGTACCCAAGCAACGAGAAACAAGCGCACCTCTCGTCGCGTCTACTGTTCCCTTCGGCAGGATGTCGCTAGACAGACTCTGGAAGTCGGCAACAATGTTTTGGCGTCCGATTGTCGGTCTGTGTCGCAATAGATATAGACCAAGACGTAGTAGGCAAAGGCAAGAGACGCGGTTCTGATCCAGCCTTGATGGTTGATCTCCTTCAGTAGATGATCGTCCTCGGTGATTGTATTCATGTTGCTGCGGTACGTGTTGCTGCTGATTCGCTATGATCTGCTTCAGCAGGCCCATCGCTTCGTCGTAGCGATGTAAGTGCACGAGGAACATGCTATAGACCACCTTGATCATTGCATCGTTCGTACCAATATTTGACATTGCCTTCAGGAAGGTTTCTTCAGCTTCATCGAGCATTTCCTGCTTTTAACCATATGAGAATGTTCTTGCGTGGTACAAACAAGCAAGATGCAAAAGGATGAAACCATGGTTGTGTCCTACATATTCTGCAATGTCTTCTAATTGACTAATTGCTTGGCTTATGGCGAACTCGAGGCTAGGTCGTCAGAGCAAAAATAGAGCGTACACTTTCGGCGAGACCACGTGTTATATCAGGCCGTCGTAGAAAAGCATGCGCCGTATTAACGTACGTTTTCTCTTTCATCAGCAGTTTCCCCAATATCCACAAAGCACGTCGCTGTTCCTCGTTGCGTGCTCGCTGGTTGTCGTAACACAGTGCTGCTGATAATCTCACTGAAAACAACAGCTAAATCGCTCGATTTCACGCTCTCCCGATTAATATCCGCCAATCTGACACCGAACGCGAACTGGTAGCGTTTGTTGACGTCCAACAAGTGGCGGAATGGCTTAAGTACTGTGGCATGTGTCGATTGGTCACAGAGCAGAAGCTCGTCGAGTAAACACAGCAGAACGGTCGCCGGACTTGTGTAAGTTGACCACTCGCACTCGGGGATCTTCTCACACAGCCAGGACAGGAGTCTTCGGATGATACGAACACAGGACATCGGGACGACTCAATGCATGCGTGACGAGCATCTTCAGTACGACGCAACTGTGACGTTGACTGTCAGTCAGAGACCCTGCCAGCGTGCGTTCTGCCACTGAGAACGAGTAGCGCCACTCAACGTCGGGGTTTCTGCTTCTGCAGTGACTTTTGGGAAATACGTGGCAACCATCACTACTGACGCGCTGAATCAATTCTCGGCTGGGCCATCTAGATGGCTGTTGCCTTTTCGGCCTTTGGTCAGCCTCCTTCGGCCATTCTCGGCAACGTGTTGTTAGCATGTTATCTATTTCTAGTAGTACATCTTCTTTCCCAGTAAACAGAACATGGAGAACTGCTGGTCCATGGATAGAGGCGCTGCTAGCATGTATGATATCACGCGTTACTGTGACACCACTGAAATTGAAGTCCGAGGATGATGTGTTTGCGTGTAATACTGTCTGGGTCAGTCAAACGTATACGGACGTATCCGACACTGGTTTCGCCAGTTTCAATGACGCCATTGCTTCCTGTGGTTGGTTCACTTCCTTCTCTTATGTCGTTCTTCCCGATCACCACCGACATCACATCCTCATCGGAACGCGATACCTTTCTGCCAAACAGTTCACATTTATGTGTCGTTGGTAGACAGAGCGTATCATAAGCACTGCCGTCGTACTCGGCATATGTGAGGCCGTTGAGTTGCTTTTTCGCAGTCTGACTTAAGGTTTGTAGGCGAGCGTAGAACATGAACAGTTCTGGTACGAACTGCCTAAGAAGGAATGAGAATTGAAGCAATGATACACCCGCCTTCCAGTCGTAGAGGTCGACGCCCTTGTACTTTAGGCCTTCGCAAAACACCCCGTACTGTAACGAAACTCGCTGTTTGTATTGGTTATAAATCACATTTTATTGAGTACTGAACCTGATGCCATCGGTGCTGAGTAACAAGGGGATTCATCCCTCGACATCTGCCTCATATACGTATTGTCACATCTCTCCTCTAAAAAAAAATTGAACAGTGAACACAACTAGAACAGTCAAAACTAGAACATGGCAACAGTTGATATGATGTGAATCGATATCGATCTAATCATTCGCATGATGTAGTCACACGTAATCATGTAGATGGCTGGGCCTGCGTGTGGCCCGACCTGATCGCCGAGGGCTGTGCACCACTGCTGGCTGAGATGCTTGACCATTCACCTGCGCATCACACTGCCGTGGGCTTTGCCACACTGCCGGCTGAGGTGGTTGACCATTCACTTGCGCATCACACTGTACGGACTCAGCTGCCCCGTTGCCCTCGACCGTTGGCTTGTCATCATGAGGAGACCCATTATATTCCATCGGGTCCCTCACGGGTGGTTCGCCAGGAGACACTAGCTGACGACGATTTCGCCGATACGTAACGCCATCCACGTCGACTTTGTAACTCCTTGGAGCTACTTGGCGTATGCAGGTGCCTACACTCCATCGCTTATGGCCCGGTAACCGCATACGAACGGTGTCTCCAGGCTCAAGCGATGACAGCGGCTTCGTGTGTTGGTCTGCGTAGAATTTCTGTCGTCGTTTTGCGCCCATCAGCCCCCGCGTCTCGTCCTCGGTAGAGTGTCGCGGCATCAGTAGCTTGCCCGCCGCTGGTAGCAACGTCTTACACCGACGTCCCATCAAACGTTGCGCAGGGCTGGTGCCGACACCCTCAGTAGGTGTGTTCCTCAAGTCTAACAGCGCCAGAAACTCGGATTCGTTGGAGTCACGACATATCGCGAACAGTCGTTTGACCGTTTTCACCGCATTTTCGGCTTTTCCATTTGAAGTCGGATATCGCGGTGATGACGTAACATGCTCGAAACGCCACTTTGCTGCGAATACCGCAAACTCAGCAGATGCGAATTGCGGCCCGTTGTCGCTCATCACCTTATCCGGTATGCCGTGACGTGCGAATTGCTGCGCCATCTCATTGATAACACTGCGTGATGTCAACGACCCCAGACGCGCAACCTCGACGAAATTGCTGTAGTAGTCGACGATAACGAGGAGTGTACGCCCATTGCTTTCACACAGATCGACCGCGACTTTCGACCAAGGTCTCGCAATGACTTCGTGTTGCATCAGAGGTTCCTTGCTCGGCGCGTCTCGCATCGACAGCAGATCTCACACGCCGACACGTAGGCTCGAACCTCTGTCGCCATACGTGGCCAGTAGAGCGTGTCGCGCATTTGGCGCAAACAACCCTCTATACCCATATGTGTCACCGTATGGGCCACCGTCATCAACTCTCTGCGCATTGACGTCGGCACCACCAGTTGATCGCGCTTGAACACTAGCACATCCTGTACCGTTAGTTCATCTCGTGAATCGAAATACGGCCGCACACAATCGGGCACCCCCGACTTCGTCGACGGCCATCCTCGCCGAATGACATCTCTCAGCTTCTGCAAGACCCCATCCTGCTCCGAAGCCAACTGCAACTGCTGCCATCTCTTGTCTGTCACAGGCAGAGTCGTTCTGTGGTCTATCGTCTCGCACTCCTTCGCTATCTCACACGCGCACACTTCTGGTAGATAAGCTCGGCTCAGGGTGTCCGTCAAATACATGGTGTCGCCACGCTTGTAAACGTAAGCGTCGAACCGTTGGCATGCAAACACAACAGCCAACAGTTCTTTCTCTATCTGTGCGTAACGCTCTTCTGTTGGCGTTAGGGCCCTAGACGCATAGGCCACCGGTTTACCCGCCTGCAACAGCGCCGCTCCTAAACCCGACTGCGATGCATCGCACTGCAGTGTCACTTCCTCGTCTAGGTTATAGTACCTGAGTACCGGTGTGCTCGTTACTGCCGATTTGATCGCCCCAAACGCCTTCTGTTGTGGTTCGTCCCACTGGAAGTCTGTCTCCTTCAATGTCAGCTCACGCAACGCCTTCGTTGTGTCTGACAAGTGCGGCAAGAATTTCGCCAGGTACTGAGTCATTCCTAAGAGACGCTGCACTGCCGGAACATCCGTGGGTCTTGGCATCTCTAAGATTGCCCGCACTTTTCTGGGATCCACTTTCAACCCCTCACTAGTCATGACGTGAACGATAAAAGGAATCTCTGGTATGCGCAGTTGCATCTTGTTTGTGTTTAGTTTAACACCACTATCCTCGCACCGTTGAACGAAAGCCATCATATTTGTATCATGACTGCGATGTGCCTCCGCGATGTTATCTCCGAAACCAACGACTGCAAAATCGTCTGCAATGACTTCGATTCCTGACAGTCCTTCCACGAGTTGGTGCATTTTCCGCTGGAACACCTCCGGAGCTGAGCATATGCCAAATGGGAGCCTTTTCCATCTGTACCGGCCGAATGGAGTGTTGAATGTCGTAAGAAACGAGGATGATTCATCCAGCATGACGTGCCAGAACCCGCTGCGAACGTCGAGTAGCGAAAACACTTTCGCTCCGAGTAGCCGCGTTGCCATGTCCTCAATGGTTGGCAGAGGATAATGCTCTCGTTCTATGGCGCGATTCAGATCTTTGGGATCCAAACAGATCCTTAGACTTTGCGAGTCTCTTTTCGGCACCACGAACATACTGCTTATCCACTTGGTGGGCTGTGTCACTGGAGCGATTATCTTCTGTCTCTGTAGATCATCCAACGAGTCTTGCAACCGTGCACGGATTGCCACGGGCACGCGTCGTGGGGCATGTTGCACCGGATCTACACTCTCGTCCACCTTGATGTGGTATTCCCCTTCCATACAGCCGACACCATAGCCGAACACTTTTGGTAATCGCTCGATCAACGACTCACGATTTATCTGCGTATCATCTTTGCTCACAGAGTACACAGGCGATGCTTGCTTTTCTGGTTGGTTGAGTTCATCATTGTCGTGGTATTCTATCAGTTTCATGCCGATGCACGCCTTGCGCCCCAGGATAGGACGGATCTGATCGCTGTCAACGAGTTTACACTCAAGTTTGCAATGAATGTCTCTGCGTGACACCTGAATCGTGACATGACCCACGACAGCAAGCTTACCCCCACCATACGCCACGATCGACGACGTCACTGGTCTTACGAAACGTCTGTTATAGTCTTTGGTCGCTTTCTCGTACAGAGACAAAGGAATCACGTTGTACTGTGCTCCAGAGTCTATCTGGAACCGCAGGTAGTTTCCCGACTCCAGTTTGACGGTGACTACCTGTGACGCGTCAACCGTCGATACTTCGCTCAGCATAAAGACCTCTTCCTCATCGTCGACTGCGCGCACTGATCGAGTCTTAGTCGTATGCCTGCATCTGTTCGAAAAATGTCCGATCTGCTGACATTTGAAACTTTTTATCGAATGCGGGGCAGTTTGTCTCTTCCGTCAAGTCATGTATCCGCCCGCACTTCCCGCAGTAACCGGCTGAGGCGCTGTCTCTGCCTCTAACAACCGGCCCTCGTTGTTGCCGCTTGCTCTCTGATTTCACAGCGTGCACTGTCTGATCACCGTCTGCCATTATCTTCATCTGAGTAGCCATGCTTTCGGCTGCCCTGCAGATTTCATCCGTTTTCTCTAACGTCAGGTTAGTTTCCCTCAGCAACCGCTCTCTAACTTTATTGTCTGTGATACCGAAGAGCAACCTGTCCCTGAGGATTTCTTTTGGGGTAATTACATCAAATTGGCAGGATTCTGACAACTTTCGTAGTACCGTTCTGTAGTGTTCGTATGGCTCGCCGGGTTCCTGTTGTCGCTTGTTGAAAACGAATCTCTCAAACGGTACATTTTTCGTCGGTTGACAGTATTGGGCAAACTTCTCCAATACTGGCCCAATCCGCTGTTCGTCGCCGTCTGTTGTCCACTCCGTGAACGTAGAGAACACCTCCCGCGCATCTTCCCCAATGACTGTTAGAAGGGTGGCGACCTGCACCGGCTCTGGTTTGTTAGCCAGTTCAGTGGCTAGGGCATAGTTCGACCATGCACTGTGGAATTTTCGCCATTTTTCAGCCGCATTGACGTTATTTATTTCTAACGACTGCGGCGACGGTAATGCGAAACTCGCTGTCAGTATCGTCCACTTCACTCAACATGCGACTTTATTGTCTTTGTTACGGCGTTTTGTTCTGAAATAACCGAGTACACTGTTCAACAATGACTCGATTAAAACCACCGCTGCCACCATATAACGAAACTCGCTGTTTGTATTGGTTATAAATCACATTTTATTGAGTACTGAACCTGAGGCCATCGGTGCTGAGTAACAAGGGGATTGATCCCTCGACATCTGCCTCATATACGTATTGTCACACGTACATCTCTTGTTGTCGTCAACGAATGTCTGGGAGTTAACTGATTTATCCACTTAGAAAGACGATACTCCTTGCGACTAGAAAACAAATTTAGTTTTGTAGACGGAGTCGGTAAGATCGTACGTTTAGACAATGTTGGAAGGATTCTGCGCTAATTCAGTTCATACTGGTGATAATAATGAGCCTGACAATCCGACAGGTATATATTCACGTAATTAGCGCATGACGCATTTTAGCACCATCAAAAAGAATATGACTTCCCCATACCAGATGTAAGCGAGATGATCAATTTACAACAAATATTGAGTGAATGTGACAGTTATGTGATATTATTTCAAATTCATGCATTTTGCGTAATTATTATCCATCTCGCATGCATCTGAGAGATGGGACAGTCACTTGGCACAGGCGACCTATCCAAAATGGCTTGGCAACCCAATCTTGGGTCGCGACCCGGAGGTTAAAGGAAATAAAAATAAGGCATTAGCTAACATCTTTTTTCCATGTGTACACAAAGTTTAACATTGTATGTAACATTTGACAACATTAAACAAATACAGAAAAATACAGTTGTACCATAAATTCGATTTTAAGCCCGTCTGTGAAGCGATTCCCGCGGAAAATAAAATTTTAATGAGCTAGGCGATCACGTGGTATCGTGACGTCACTTATGACACACACTCGCATCAGGCCGACCCTTTCCATGCATTCAGAGCATGTTTACAAGGATAGCTTTTGGGTCGAAACGAGCGTCAGAACGAGTTATTGTGCAATATTCCGACGTAATACAAACACTAGTCATCATAGAGGAACAAACATTTATCTTACGGTTCCACATGAATCGAATTTTATTCAAAACAACGAATGCGAATGGGCCTACAAGTCGACCAGGTTTCGCCGAGCTTGGGCTCATTTTCAGGATAATTATATCGAATGCAACCAACGGGATATAATCTACACCAATAAACATACATAGCAAACATATATTATATCCAGCTACATAAAGTAACGTGTATAATCTCATAATATCACTAGAATATCGATATATGAAGGAGTTGTACAATTTATCATAACAACATCAGTCGCACAGTTTCCTTTCCTCCCGCTAGCTCAGTGGGTAGGCGCGTTGGTTACTTGTCATTTATTTACAATCGGGCGACGCCGGTTCAATCCTGAAAGCATGCAAACCTTTGATTTTCTTTACATTTTTTTGTTTGTTTTCACGAAGTAATATAAACAAAATCATTTTATACTATAATGCACTGTTTGTAAATATTTATTTTATTTTTGTAGTAATTATTTATTCGCCACAAAAATGAAAATATGGTCATTATATATAACGATGTTTCTAAATTGTATTTATCCAGACAGATCTCAATCTGTTTTCACATATATAATTACAATATATTACTGTACAATATATTTACAATTAATAAATTATATATCCATTACATTTTATTTGTTTGGATAAATACAATTTAGAAACATCCTTATATATAATGACCATATTTTCATTTTTGTGGCGAATAAATAGTTACTACAAAAATAAAAATTATTTATAAACAGTGCATTATAGTATAAAATGATTTTGTTTATATTACTTCGTGAAAACATAAACAAAAAAGTGTAAAGAAAATCAAAGGTTTGCATGATGTCAGGATTGAACCGGCGTCGCCCGATTGTAAAATAAATGACAGGTAACCAACGCGCCTACCCACTGAGCTAGCGGGACCAACAGAAACTCTCTGACTGATTTAAGTTGTTATGATAAATTGTACAACTCCGTCATATATCGATATTTGCCATGTATGTTTATTGGTGTAGATTATCTCCCGTTGGTTGCATTCGATATAATTATTATGAAAACGAGCCCAAGCTCGGCGAAACCTAGTCGACTTGTAAGTAGTATAGAGGTGTTTTAGAGGCCCGTGCACGACACCTTTGGTGACCTTTGGGCAAAACTTTACTAATAAAAAACGTTTTAATTACCCCTAAACGTTTTCGGGAACCTACTTATAAAAAAGGTCAAAGGCTTTTTTGACACTAAACGTTTTCGGGAACCTACTTATAAAAAACGTGATGGATTACCCCCTCTAAGTACATTTGAGGTGCCACCTAGCGGTGAGCACAATGATTATATTAGTTTTTACCCTAGCGACCAACGCCGTACTTAGCGCGTGCTGACATAAGCAATAATGCGTTTATAGCGCGGCTATATAACCGCGATAAAACCACTGTGTGCAGACTTTCCCCGTCAGCCCTATGAGGATGCCCCGCCGTACCCTATGTTAGCAGCAGCGTTGCTGCGATAACAAGATTTAACAAGTTTGCCATCCAGAAAATTACTCTGGATGGCAGGTGGACAAGGAAGCCTTTTGGCTTATCGAGAGTCCAATACTTTTTATCTACATGTATCCCGCCTTTTTTAGGTGTGTGTCGATTTTATTTTTAAACATATTTACGCTACTAGCACCAACACAATCAGGAGATAATCTGTTCCATTCATTTACAGTCCTTTGTGAGAATGAGAACTTTCTTATATCTAATCTACACTGCTCCTTTACTAATGTAGCTTCATGTCCTCTGGTCCTTCTATCTTTCTTAACTGAGAAAAAAATGTTTCTATCAATATTTTCATAACCATTCAATATTTTAAACACTTCTATGTGATCTCCTCTCAATCTCCTGGTCTCTAGTGTTGTTAAACCACATTCTTTTAGGCGTATTTCGTAACTAAGATCCCTCAGATTTGGTATCATTTTAGTCGCTCTCCTCTGTACTCTTTCTAGCATATCTATGTCCTTCTTGCGATATGGCCTCCATGCTTGTATACAATATTCTAAATGAGGCCTCACTATTGTTTTGTACAGCGGTACTATTAATTCTTTTTTCTTATACGCTATATTTCGCCTAATTAATCCAAGGATTTGATTTCCCTTTGACGCTGCAATTCCGCACTGCTCTGAAACCTTCATATCAGCACTAATGGTTAACCCCAAGTCCTTTTCTTTTACAGTAGTACTTAGAACAGTACCCCCCATTTTATATTTTACCTCTTCATTCCCATGACCTGTGTGGAGGCATTTACATTTCCCAAAATTGAACAGCATTTGCCACTTTTCAGACCATTTGATCAACCTATCAAGATCATCTTGTAAATGCTGTCTGTCTCCATCACTTTTAATCCTTCTAAACACTTTTGTATCATCCGCAAATTTTAACACCTTGCTTGTTATATCATCGTCCAAATCGTTAATATATATTAAGAATAATATAGGTCCTAGTACTGATCCCTGTGGTACCCCACTCAATACCGATTTCCAGTTTGAAGCCTCCCCATCAACTACTACACGTTGTCTTCTGTCATTCAGCCATTTTTCTATCCAGTTTATTATACCATTTCCTATGCCATGGGCCTTTAGCTTAAGGAGTAATCTTTGATGTGGTACTTTGTCGAAAGCTTTTTGAAAATCTAAATAGATTATATCTACTGGTGATCCCTCATCTACCCACCTAGTGATGTCTTCCAAAAAACATAACATATTTGTTAAGCATGACCTCGCTTTTAAAAACCCATGTTGAGATGGGTTTATCAAGTTATGTTTAACAAGAAAATCCACCATGTGATCTTTAATTAGTCTTTCTAATAATTTGCAAATCACTGATGTTAAACTCACTGGTCTATAGTTCTCTGACTTGTTTCTCGAACCTTTTTTAAATAACGGTATAATGTTTGCCTCTTTCCATTCTAAAGGAACCACTCCCTCTTCTAATGACAAATTGAAAACTGTTGCAAGCGGTACGCTAATTTGTTCTACAATTTCCAATAGTAGTTTGGGCGGAATCCCGTCCACTCCAGGTGATTTATTATCCTTCATAGCCCTTATTTTCTTAGCTACCATTTCCGAGGTTACAACTAACTGTCCTAAATAGTCTGAATCTGCCCCCTTGAACTTAGCCTCTGGTACTGGCAGTGAACTAATATCTTCCCTGGTAAACACTGAACTAAAATACTCATTCAGGTCTTCTGCCATTAAGAATCCCTCTGATATTGTATTTCCAGCACTATCTTCTAGAGGACCGACCTTATCCTGAACTTTCTGTTTGCTTCGAATATACGCATAAAAACTCTTACTGTCATGTTTTATATTACTAGCTAATTTTTTTTCATAGCTTCTCTTTGAATTTCTAATTTCAGCTGTAGCTTGATTAAGTGCTTCTTTATAAATGTTGTAATCTTCATCATTTCCAGTACATCTATATGACTTCCACATCATTTGTTTATACTTAATTTTTCTAATGGCTTCTTTCGATAAGTGTTTCTTTTTAGACCGTTTCCCTTGTTTTTTGAAAGGTACAAATTTATCGACTATGCACTTAATTTCACTATTTAAGATATTCCAGCATTCGGTTGCTGTCTTATTCTTCAGTGTGTTATTCCAGTCTATCTTTGCTAAATATTTCCTCATGTCCTTATACCTTCCTTTGTGGAAATTTCTCCTATACTGCTTTTTACTATTCCTTTCTGATTTTACTTTGATGGTAAAATGTATCTGGTTGTGATCACTACTCCCCAGTGGCTCACATATCTTGACATTGTCAACTAATTCTTTCTGTGAGGACAAAACTAAGTCTAACACATTCTCTCCCCTGGTTGGTTCTAGCACATGTTGAGAAAGGAAACTATCTTGTACTAAAACTAAAAACTTGTGGTCCTCACTCCCCATACTCTGTAGAGATTTCCATTGTATATGCCCATGGTTAAAGTCCCCCATAATAATACAGTTCCGTTTGCTTACTTCCTTTATAGCGTTTTGTATTTTTTCATTCTCTTCTATGCTTATGTTTGGACTTCGATAAACTAACCCAACTGTTAACGTTGAGTTTCCTGTAACTATGTTACACCAAACAGCTTCTTCGCAATCTGCTTCTCTTTCTAATTTTATTTCATAAGCCTGGATAGATTCTTTAATATATAAAATAACTCCACCTCCCTTTCTTCCTATTCTATCTTTCCTAAACATTACATATCCTGTTAGTCCCAATTCGGCATCTGATATATCAGTGGTGGCCCACGATTCGGTTATACCTATTATGTGAGGGTCAATATCTTCTACCATAATGTTTAGTTCACTTCTTTTGTTTACTATGCTCCTTGCATTTAAACAAATGCATTTATATCCTGATTCAGAACAGTTTTCCAGGCTGTTCTTTGCCGATTTATTTCTGCTGTCTTTATCTATGCCTCCAGTTTCAGGCTTCTCTGTGAATCCCCCCTGCGAATCTAGTTTAAATAGATTCGCAGGGGCCTGATAAGCGACCGGCGCTGCAGCTGGAGTGGACTATGACCCCGGCGCGGCAGCATAGCTTGCTAGCGCTGTGCGTTTTAAATCTAGCAGAGCGATCAAAACGAAACCAATGCATCAATGCGTTTAAATAAATAAATAAATCTAGCGGTGCGATCAAAACGAAACCAATGCATAAATACGCTAACGTTCAGGGGCCCCCGTATAGGTTGGTGGAGCTGTATGTAGGGTGTTTACGCAGTGGATACAGACGAGTGGAAGCGTGAGTAGTAGAGAGAGTATTTATTATAGACTGCTAGAATTTATATGTCCGCGCGCGTCCAACGCCCGCCCTATAGGGGGAGATCGGCGCGTGAAAGCCGCGTCGCGTATATAGTTCGGTCGGTGGGGTAGGCGTGTACCACGATCCATTGTTCCCTCTTCTTAGGAACGAAGACACGAGGCTGGTGTCATCATCGAAGTCATCGGCGGCGTCGTGGCTGATAGGTGGTGGAGTGATTTGGCGAGGGGGGTCACTCCGTGATATTGGGGCGACCGAGCATACCGGCGTTGTTGCTGCTGCTGACAGGGCCGTTCTTGTAGGCAGTTGGATCTCTATGAAATAAACACCACAATACATGTACGCGTGCGTGCTGTTTAAACAAAGGGCGCCAAAATAAAATGAGAACCATGCATGCACGCATGCATGCATGCATACAAGCAGGCTTACCGCTGTGTTGCCATACGAGGCGTTGTATCCATAGTCGTGCCTGAAATAAGCAAACGGTGGAATGCGCCGTCAATTGTATTCGACTCCATAATCGTGTATGAAATGAGCAATGCGCCGTCAAACAGTGGCGGCGGCGGCGCATGTCACTGCGGCTTATCGCGATCGGAATGTGAACGGAGAACAATGCCATTTCAAAAACAATAAACGAAAAGCTAAAAGCATGAAAGTAAGCGTTGTATATGATTAGTTAGGGCTCGGGAATCGTGTGGTGTAGTGATATTAGAAAAATTCGATGTAAAGACACATTTGACGATGAATGTACTGACATGACCGCTAACTTTTTTCGTAAAGCAAATACCTAACTAGCCAGTTATGCGTCGTATGTGTTACGTACGCATGCGCGTTATTTTGTAAGATAACTGTAGACTAGGCAGTTATGCGGCGTATGTGTTAAGTGCGCATGCGCCCTATTTTGTAAAGTATAAAACGGTTAAGAAAATGCTATGTTGTATGACGCCAGTGTTCTAACGTATTGTTTCAGCAGCAGCAGCAGCAGACGTTCTCCCGCGGCAATAATGGCAGATGAGACACCGAAAAAGATGAAGGCGGCGCGCAAACAGAGTCCGAAGGCGGCGGCCGGCGGTCAACAGCAACCTACGGCAGCAGCAGCAGCGGTGTCAACGGGGGCGCCGGTTAATAAGAGACCCGTGGTGGTCATCGCACCGCCGCTGGTAGCCGCCGGTCGTAAGCGAAGCGCCAAAGAGGCCTTGGGGAGCATCGAGGCGGCTGCGGGGCAGCCGGCCCTAGTGCGGAGCGCGTCGCTCGAAAGAGAATGCGAGTCGGCGGCGTCGACACGGGCTACATTGGTGAGTCTCAGGGGTCTAAATTGTGCTATCAACGGCGTGTATAAAATTAAGACGCCCGTTATGATCGACGCTGTGTCGTACAAAGATAATTGTACGTATTTGGGTTGCTCCCGTTGTTGGCGAAAATTGTACCAGAAAAACAAAGGCGGGCCTATGGTATGTCGAACGCACGGTGAGCTGTTTGTGCCGAAGAATTACTTCGCGTTGCGTGTGATGGTGAGGGATGGCGAGGACGCCGAAGACGAGCTTTGGGTTACACTATTTGACACGCATATGTCTAATCTCGTCGAGTACCGGGCCGACTACTTGGTGGAGTTGAGCGAGGAGCCGCTCCGCGATACCGTGCTGGAGTTAACCGGCACGGAAGTGGAGATCAGTGTGCGTAAGACGACTTGGAACGAGGAGCCGCCGTATACCGTGCGCACACTGAAGAGATACGACGACGCCTAATGTATTGCTTGTTTGTAGAAGGAAGAGTGCCCGATACTGGTAGATTTGCTGACGCATGCGAACGTGCAACAACGAATGATAAGGCATCGTGGTCGTGAAATAAGTGAGGAGGCCGCGCAACTACTAAGCGAGACGGCCGAGAATGACATAAGGGCGTTTTGGTTAGCCTGCGAAACGAACTTATTTAGTAGCATTCCGTAAGTAACAGTTGTGTTTATATGCTGTAGGAGGTGCGCCGCGTACTGCAGGATATGTTAGCTACCAACGAAAGGACACGTGCGAGGTACGACGAGGTTGCCGCGTTCGTAAGAACCCTGCTGGAACGTGGAGTGGAGGGGTCTATAAAGAGGGAGGAGGCCGAGGAGGAAGGTCGAAAAAACGATCACGCGGACTAATCATAATAACGTGTTGTAGGAAATGCTGCGGCGCACCAGGCGTGAATGTATGCGAGACTTCGTAGACGCGTTGCTGACGGTGGTCACCGAACGTAAAGACTATGACATGCTTTGTGCTGTAGGTAGGAAGCGGAGTGCGTGACGCTAGCGTGTTGGACGCCATCATAGAGGAGGCTCTTGACGTATCCGATACAGCCGCGCGCCGATACCTCGAAGCGACTCGAGCGCAGCCACCGACGTACGAAAGCCTGTACTCGACGATGGGGCGACGTGCGCTCCGTGTTGGAGCCTATCGGAGGACGTGACGCAACGACAAGTCGTCGTGCCGGGCAGGGGCCAGTTGGCCTGTCGCTATGACCGGCTCGCAATGGCCATCCTCGCCGAGTGCCTCGGTGAGATGATACTGGCGCGGGCGCGCGATAATTGCGGCGTATGCGAACCTAATGAGGGCTGTCCGTACGTGCATATGGTCGGCTATCGTGCGGGTCGTCCGAACCGCGTGTACACACAGCGCTACGACAACGCGGGGTACATCGTAACGCGTCACTTCAACGCCGTGTTGGAAGCGTTTCTGCGTCGTTCGCTGATACCGAGCTTCACGCGTCTCGTGCTAATACTGCACGATACTATGGCGGCAACCGGTCAGCAGCCGCAAACGGATCGTGCGGAGGAACTGTATATGGTCCAGTTCGTTTCGGACTGGCTACTAGGCACGGACTGGCGCGAATACATGAACCGCGCTCTGCTGGAGTCGGCCGTCCATACGTATGTCCAGCGCAGGAGCGGTCTCGAATAAAGAACGAACAGTGCTTATGCTTGCTTTGCTATAGAACATTAATAAAAAGGCGTTGAACGCTGTATTGAATGTTGTACGGTGCTTAATAAAACGTTGAAAATGTACTTTCCGTTTCCGAGTTTCCCAACACATACACATTACCCAAAACACACGCAGTCCGAGTTACCCATTACCTAAAACATTCCCCGCTAGGGCGCCGCCACCCACCACCTTTTCTGAGTTACCCACATTACCCAAAAAACACACGCAGTCCGAGTTACCCATTACCTAAAACATTCCCCCGCTAGGGCGCAGCCACCCACCACCACCGCCACCGCTGTTATAAGTAGCGGTGCTCGAAAAGTAGCAGCACTCGGTCAGTAGAGAATGCCGCCTCCGCCTTCTCCTACTACTAGGTGGCAATGTCCAAAATGCGGGGGTTATTTCGCGAAACAGGAGACGTTAGAGCGACACGCAAAGAGCTCGAAACGATGCTGCAACGACGCGCTATGCGTAAAACGACGTGATTGCCCGAAATGCGGCGCGACGTACACTACGCGCGCCGCTATGCTACGACACCTGAAGGAGCGGTGCGGCCGTCAGACGGCGCCACCGCCTGGTAGTAGTAGTTCATCTAATGAACCGGCAGCCGCTAGGGCGGCGCCACCCGACGGTCTACAGCGCGTCGTGGACGAGCACCGGCGCAGCATAGAGACGTAGGTAGCGCGCGGTGCCGTGCAGTCCCGCTACAACTATCGCATGACCGCCTGTACGAGTACGCGGGTGCTCGAACCGCGTCTGATGGCAATTTTTCGCAAAAGAATGTCTTTAAAATTAACGTAAGCTACGGTTTCGTATTGCGCCACAAGGTGTCGGGTCGTTACCGCTATTTTCATTCTTCCTGTAACTGTTGCGGCCGCCTCCTCGAAACGCCCGCCCTCGTTACCGATAGCCGTTTGTTCGAACGATTCCTCGACGCCGTGCGCACGACCGACGTACTGCAGTACGAAATCGCGCAGCGTCCCGACTCGGGTGGGTCGTCGAGCTCGTAACGAACGCCACCTACTTCGTGAACGCCATCATCGCCCATCCTATCGGGTGCGTTGGCGCGACGCTTCCCGCCTACATGCGCACCAACAGGGCCATCGCGGCGTTGACGAAAGATCGTCGAGGCACGCCCTACGACGACCATCTATACCTCTTCCAGTGCATCGGCCTCCACCTGCAAGGCGGCTGACGACGCGAAACGCGAAACGGTGGCAAAATCGATACGACCCGTTTAACGAAAGTCGCTAAACGACTGCACGCGCAGTATTGCCGCGCCACGCGCACGACGGCCTCGAACGGTGTGGAGACGGTTTTCGGCATCAACGTCGCCGTCTATCGACTGACGGCGGCGAATGGCGCCGAACTAGTCCGTCGGTCGCTCGAAGCGCACCCCACGACCCTGAACGTCAACCTGCACGAGACGCACTACTCGTACATAATCGACCTGCGCGCGTACACGAAAACGAACAAGTGCGGAAAATGCGGCAACGCTCTCTGGCTGAGCCCGTGGGAGTTACGACGTCACGAAGCGACGTGCGAAGGTGGCGTTCGTCACGTGTTTCCCGGCGGCGTCTACCGGCCGATGCCGTCCGTATTTCAGCTGCTCGACGACGAAGGCGTCGACGTCGGTGACAACAACCTGCGCTACTACCCGTAACGCGCGACGTTCGATTTCGAATGTTATTTCGCCGATAACGATCTGCCATCGGATACCGACAAATGCCGGTGGATAGCGCGACACGAACTGCTCAGCGTGAGCGTCGCGTCGAACGTCCCCGGCCACGAAGCGGCGCGGTGTTACGTCACGACCGGCGATTCGGCCGAACTCGCGCGTCGCCTCATCGACGACCTGGAAGCCGTGAGCGCGGCGGCGTGCGAGGATCTACGCCCCCGCTACGACGCGACCTTCGAGGCGCTCGACGCGCTCGACGACGACTGGCGGCGACGGTGCAGCGGCGACGACGACGACGCGTCATCATCGCCGTACGCCCCACTCGCCGACCGCCTGTGGACGCACCTTCGTCAAATGCCCGTACTGGGATTCAATTCCGGTAAGTACGATCTGAATGTCGTCAAGAAAAACTTGACCCCCCTGCTCATAACCGGCGACGCGCAGCACACGTCGTCGGCGTTTACCATTAAACGACAGAACAGTTACATGTGCCTGACGACGCCGACCCTGAAGTTCCTCGATATAACCAATTACCTCGCGCCCGGCGTTAGCTACGATCGCTTTCTGAAAGCGTACGGCTGTGCGGCGACGAAGGGGTACTTTCCATACGAACATATCGACGCGTTGACGCGCCTGGACGAGACTGCCCTTCCGCCGCGCGAGGCTTTCTACAGCCGCCTGAAATGCGAGAGAATCTCCGCGGAGGCGTACGAGATTTGCGCGACGGCGTGGCGTGACGAGCGCATGACGACGATTCGCGATTTTCTGATTTGGTACAATATTCGAGACGTGGCGCCGTTTCTCGAGGCCGTCGATCGGCAGTTCGCCTTCTATCGGCGCCAACGTATCGACATGTTCAAGGACGCGATCAGCGTACCGGGGTTGACGTTGTTGTACCTATTCAACGACCTGCCGACGTCGATCCATTTATTGCTGTTCAACGAACCCAACAAAGACCTGCACCGCATGCTGCAGTCGCAGATCGTCGGCGGCCCGTCGATCATCTTCGCGCGCCACCACGAGGCCGTCGTGACGGCAGTTTCGACGCGAACGGCCTCTATCTGTGGGCGATAATGCATGAGATGCCGACGGGCTGGTACACGGGCCGGCGCGTGGAGAACGCCTTTCGACCGGAACGCGTGCACCGCTAGGGTCGTATGGCCGTGGAGTGGTTGACGTCTGAGGCGGCGCGAACCGGCGCGCGTATACGTCAACAGTTGAACGGGCGCGAGAAGCGCATCGGAAAGAACCGAGTCGACGGCTGGTGCGCCGCCACGCGAACGGCATACCAATTTCACGGCTGCTATTTTCACGGCTGCCCGACGTGCCAGACGCACGTGACGAAGAACGCCGTCAATGGTCAACCGATGAATGACGACGCTGTACGCCGCGACGATCGCCGTGACGACCTACCTTTGCCGTTTCGTCGACGACGTCGTCGAAATGTGGGAGTGTCAGTGACGCGCCGTGCGACCGCCCGCGGCGCCGACGCCGCCCAACGCGTCACGATGGCGACCAGCGGCCCCCGTTACGCGCTCGACGATACTGGAGGGTGTACGATATTGCGCGCGACGATCTCAGCCCTTTCATGCGCCGCTACGCCGAGTCGCACAATCTTCTCACCCGACCTCAACGGACGCTCGTCGGTAGCTACTTCGGCGCCGAGATCCTGCTCGCGACGCCTCTCCTACGGTGGTATCTAGCGCACTGTCTCGTCGTCGCGCGCGTCTACCAGGTGATCGAGTACGCGCCGATCGCGTGCTTTCGCCGCTTCGGCGACACGGTCTCGGCGTCGCGACGCGAGGGCGACGCCGATCCAGACAAATCTATCATCGCCGGTACCTTTAAGCTTCTCGGCAACAGTTCGTACGGCAAAACGATTACACGGGTCGAACGGCACGGGAAATCAAGTACGCCACGCCGGTCGGCGCCTCGATGCTCGTCAACAACCGTCGCTTCCGGTAACTCGACGTCGTCGTCGACGACGCGTTGTACGAGGTGGCGCTGAATAAGCGCACCGTCGTCTACGGCCTGCCGATCCAAATCGGCTATTTCGTCTACCAGTACGCGAAATTGAGGATCCTCGAATTCTATTACGATTTCGCCGACGCCTACATTCCCCGCCCGCTCTTTCGGTACTGCGCTATGGACACGGACTCGGCGTACATCGCCCTCGCGGGGCGCGACGTCGACTCGCTGGTGGCGGAAGAACGGCGCGAACACTACTTCCGGAATCGTTCGCTCTGGTTTCCGGCCGAATGCTGCGACGCGTACGTACGACGCCGCGTCGCCGGACTAGCGTGGGAGGACGACGCGCCGGCCTGCTGCGCGCGCCGGCGCCTGTTCGATCGTTGAATGCCGGGTCTCTTCAAAGAAGAGTGGCGCGGCGACGGAATCGTGGCGCTGTGCAGCAAGACCTACTACTGCTTCGACGGCGACAACGGCGCGAAGTACAGCACGAAGGGTCTGAGCAAGCGTCATAACGACATCGACGAGCACACCTTCCTCGCCGTACTGCGCGACCGACGCAGCGGCGTCGGCTGGAACCGCGGTTTCCAGGTGAAAGACTCGTCCGTGTTGACGTACGTTCAAGAGCGCACGGCGTTGAGCTACTTCTACGCTAAACGCCGCGTGTTCGACGACGGCGTCACCACGGTGCCGATACTCGTCTAACTCGGAGTTAACCTAACCTAACTCGTCTAACTCGTCGTACCTAACGACAGGGAGGCCCCACCCCCCTACTAGGGGTAGGTTCTGTATGTATGTATGTATTTAGGTAGGGTAATAAAAACGAATGCGCACAATTTCATCATCGTTTTTTTTTATTACTACTACTACTATACACGTAAAAGCGAAAGCGTTGTTAATGATGCAATGGTTTTAGCCAATCGAATACGAGACAATCATTGGCCACCCGATCGGTGCCGAATAGGCTCTGGAACGTCGTCAACGGCATATCGCGACATCGGAGGAGGAGGTAGGCGACGCAATATTGTCCGCACACGTTAGAGACGACGCTCTGCAGCCGCTTGTCGTTGTACGTCCACGCGTCGCCGCAGTTGCGTTGCAGGAACGCGCGAAAGTCGGTGTGCAGCGGCGGCAGACCGTTTTTTAATCGAAGTACTCGCCTCGCCGGTCGACGTCCACGTAAACGGCCACCCAGTGCTGCCCCGGCTCGCCGCCGTCGTCGGTGTTGCACACGAAGGCCGTCGGGTAAACGGTGGTGGTGTTGGTGGTAAGTAGCGCGTCTGTAGGCACGACGCCGACGACGATGCGTTTAGCGTACGCATCGCGTTCCAGGCGACGCAACAGTTGGTATATATCCATCGTTACCAGTCGTACACGACGTTCCGGTTCTTGTCGATCTCCAGCACCGTCTCGAATTCTGCGTACACGACGACGTTCACCGGTCGGGGTAGTGGCGTCCCGAAGTGCATTTCCGCGCGACGCACGACGTTGAAATGGTCCCCGTCGGAACAGTCTGGCGTCAGGTAGAAACCGAAGATGGTGTAGCCGGCGCTGAACAGGTCCAGTTCGGCCTTCACGCCCTCGCACGATGCGCCATTCACGAACGCCATCATTAGTCGTCGAATATGTCGTCCGTTCAACGCCGTCTCTTCCGCCTACTGACGGTCGTCGCCGCTAGGCGCGGTCTCTTTATGGCGCGGCGGCGGCGCTGCTGCGTTTTATTCCTCTTCGTCGGCGGCGGCGGCGAATTCAATAGGCCGTCGAGAAGATCGGCGCCGGCCTCCTTCGCGCGTCGTTTTATCGACTGTTTCAGATCGCCGCCGGCGACGACGTCCCGCGCCACGCGCACGCCGGTGTTGAGCGCACGTTTTCCCAACGCCAACGCGCCTCTCTTGATAAGCGGCATGGCGTTTCGAAACAGGCTCCCGAAGACATTGCCCAGACCGTGTCCTCGTTGCCCCCGACCACCGACGAAGACCGGCAACTGACCGCCGACCTGTCGAACGTAGTAGTCCTCGTACGGGTTCTTCGTCGGCATCGTCGTTAAAACAATTTCGATTTACAGCGTCTGATGTGAAGCGTCGTCACTAGCTTTCCCTGCTCGAATGGTATCGGTTGACCGAAATCGTCTCTTATATCGACCTCGATCGAATCGAATTGATGACTCAGCAGCTTCACGTATTGGACGCGGTCGAACGTTTCCGAAATAATGCTGCCGTTCGTATCGTAGACGGCGATGTTTCGAAGGAGCGGCGCCTACACGTCACCGACGACGCGCGGTTCCACGAGATCCGTGTACACGTACAGGGTGTCGACGCCCGCCTTCATATCCACCGTATTGTGACCTTCGTACGCGAACGTGTACGCGACGGGCATGTTGTCGATGACGACTTCCGGCGCGGCGCCCATCATCGGGGAACGCGTGATAACGTTGCTATGGAAACCTAGTACGTCCTTCAGACGGCTCGTATGAGGTAGAATAAATTCGACACCCGGCGACATATGCAGCGTCATTCGGATAGAGACGTCGCTGAACTCTAGACGCGCCTTGACCTTATCGGTGCTCAATTTCATTAGTGCCTCGTTGATCTGGTGCATCAACATGTAAGCGCTGTTGTAGAAACCGTGAGCAATCGTGCCCTGTCGGTATAGCAGGATGGTGTCGCCGATTTCGTCTACGTACGTGTAAGTACCCGGATCGCCCGTCGCGCAAGTCAGGAAGAAGTAGGCGTTCATCTCTCTCATGTTGTAACACGTGTGCGGATACTGTAGCGTCACCAGTCCGCATTCCCACTTCCCCGACAGGTCGAAACGTCGCGGCAGCGCCGTGATGTAGTGCGTCAACGTATTTTCGGGGTGACGCTTCATAGACGCGTTGCCCGGTAGCGTCAGATAAAAGTCAGACGAGACCGCCATCGCCGCCGTGTCGTCGTCGTCGACCGCCAACACTCATAGACGGACTCGGGAGCAGGTAACCGAGACAGCTGCTCAACAGCGCCGTCCACAGGTTGGAGTCGCCTTGAACTCTCGTCAGATTGTATATACTAACGGCGATGACGAAGTACAGGACGACGACCTGACAGAGGAATAAGATTTCGGCCTTAGGTAATTCGTCGCCGCGGATTTGCCATGGAACGGGTTCGTGGACGGTGGCGGTGGTTGTGGTAGCGTCGACGGAGTCCGTGTTGGTAGGCTCGCCCGAAGCGGTAGTATCGTCGCCGAGCCTCGTCGCCTCGTCGATCATCGTCGCGCCACTGCGTTCTGTCGATACAGCAGGGGCCCTTATACAAGAACGAAAATCCGCTGCATAACCCCGCCTCGTGCAGTCGCCAGCACCCCTCGTGGCGAGTCCAACGTGTCATTCTCATCTCCGGTGCCGCCGCCGCGCTAGTAGTTTTTATAGGTCCACGAGCGACTCGGCGTCGATCCAGCTGTTGAAGGAGGCCGGATAACCGCTCCATTTTACGAGCGCCTCCGCACCGCCGCCGCGACGACGACGACGACGCTGTAGTAACGCCTCCACGCGATATAGTTTGTCCTTCGGAACGACTACGCGTTGTAGTTGCGGTTCGTAGAAGGCGCCCTCTACCGGCGTCCCGGCGTCGTCCTTTGGGCGATAAACGGGCGGCTCGGACGTGTGCGCCTCTACGACGGTGAAGAGCTCCTAGCTCCAATTAGCCATGTATCCTTTTTTTATTGACCCCTCGTCTTGCTGATACGTACGCGATCTCCCTCGCGCAGTTTCTGTTTTTGTCGTTGGCCTCAGCCGACGTTGCCGTACTGTCGTTGCCATACGGTCTCCTGATTCGTCGCGTCGACGCTTGCCGGCGTCCTACCGATGCTTCGGTGGTAGGCGTTGTTGTACGATCGCACGAAATCCGGTAACGCCTCTACGTAGCGCAGTGTCTCGTGTTTCGTAAAATAGCGCCACATACGCGTCTTCAAAGTCCAATTGAACCGTTCTACGACTCTCGCTTTAGTCTCCTCGTTATGCGTCAAGAAATGATGAACGCCGCGGTTCTTTAGGAACGTTTGCAGGGGTCTGTTCATAAACTCGGTCCCCTTATCGGTCTGCAGCGCGTTCGGCGTCTCGCCGCCGCTCAGCATGCGCTCGAAGGCCGTGACGAGCGACGGGCCGGACTTACTCTTCAGCGGAACGCACCACGCCCGCTTCGAAAACACGTCGATGACCGTCAGTAGGAATGTTATACCGTCGTTGTGCGTTTTCAGCCTAGTCAAGTCGACCAGATCGGCTTGCCACTGCTGGTTTCGACCGCCCACGATGATGCGACGCGTCGACGCCGCCGTAACTCCCCGCCAGTTTCGGATCGAAGTAGATGCTATTCAGTTCGTCGTCGTCGTGGTCGTTTCGTTGCTGTCGAGTCGTTGTTGGCTTTCGTTTTGGACGACGACTCCACCCGGACACCATGGCAACGACGACGACGACGGCCACCAATGAACGACTATTATTATACACGTATAGAGAGCGATAACCGCGATGGTGAGGCTGACGACGATGGCCGTTATCGTTCGTCGTGACGGCATCGTCGTCACAACGCGTCCCACGCCGCGACGTCCAACGATTGTGCGTCGTCAGGGGACCGTTGTCTCTTTTTAGCGTCCCGTCGTCTCCGCGCCGACGCCGCTGATGAACTAGCCGACGGCGTCGTCGCCGCCTCTTCTAGTAGCCGCTTCTGCCGCCGCTTCATGTACGCCCGATAACGCGGGTTGCCCACGAATTCCATAGGGATGTTTATACCCTTTATGCGCAACCCGAACTCTTTCCATCCTACGGGTGCTGTCGTCTTCTGTCTCGTTCGCATGAGATCGTTCACTAGATCGACCATGTTACTCCCCGCGATAAGCAGATCCGTCTTCCCTTTCAGCGTTTTCGGCATGCTGGCTATGATTTCGCGCTCTACGGCCTCCGACGATGGTGGTGGTGGCGCCGCCGCCACCGTAGGCGTCTCGTCGCCGCCGTTGACCACCGACACGCGTACCGGTTGCGCCGCTCGAGCCGCCTCTATCGTGTTGTAGCGACTCAGCAGTTGATTGTACGACGCCACCTTATCGCGTTCGGATAAATCCGACCGCTCTAGAATGTCCTTCATGTCGCTGTCCAGGCTACTCAGCACACGTGATCGGGGCGTGCTCGGCGGCTGATCGATACGTGGCAGGAGGCTTTCCACCAATCGCGGGTCGACCAACGCCATCTTCTTCGCGTACTGCATCAATCACCCGCTGCCGATCACCTGTCTGAGCAGTGGGAGGAGAACGGTGCTCGCTAACGGCGCTAGCAGGGCCGCCAAAAAACCACCCGCACCCTTTTGCAAGACGACTCGCTTCTGCTTAACCGGAACTTGATTGTCGGCCAGTTTACGCAGGTGATTCCTGTATTTCGCCAACACGCGTTTCTGCTTCGGCGACAACTTCACGTTCCCTTTCAGAATGTTGTACGCGCAATCGCACAGACTACAAATGAGACCGGCGTCCGCGTGGCCGATCACGGCTTTTCGCAGATCGATGTTTCGCCTATGCCTCTCCAACAGCTGCAGGGCGAAAATGTGTCTCTTCACTCGGTTCGTCGGTCCCGCTACCTTCGGTCGTCGCTTCGCTACCACAGCGCGTCCCGTCATAGCGACTAATAAACGTACGCGGCGACGTCCCTCTCTTCTTATAGGCTGCCGCCGCCGCCGCCACCCTTCCGTACGTAGACGTACTGAAGGCGATCGTCCGGAAATATGCACGAACGCAGGCGCATGTCCTCTTCCGTTTCCTGTTTCAGATCCACGAAGAGATAGCCGTACGCCGCTGACGTCGCGTCTTTGAAAGCCTCTATCATGTAGTTGTCCTTTCCCGGGTACATCTGTTTCGCTAGGTGACCTACTTGACCGGCATCTCGGGGGCTCTTGAATAGCACTATGTATTGGGCGATCAGGCTGATTGTACGGTTTTCTTTCCCTTTCGGAAACATGTTCTGCCGCAGTTGTACGACCGACGTATTACAATGATGGCTTTTTTAGTACCGTCACCCGGCTATCAGTCTCCTCCATGAGGTCGTCGAGTACTAGAAGCGTCCTCGTTT
Source organism: Paraescarpia echinospica (assembly GCA_020002185.1). Taxonomy (NCBI): domain Eukaryota; kingdom Metazoa; phylum Annelida; class Polychaeta; order Sabellida; family Siboglinidae; genus Paraescarpia; species Paraescarpia echinospica. Next base: position 42,180,755 of record CM034535.1, on the reverse strand, counting down.
TACCGTCTAAACGTTTCGGATCCGGCAGGCCTTCTACGAACTCTATTTTCGAAGACATAGACGCATAGCCGGTCTGCCACTGCCCGTAGCACCACAAGATTTTCTCGGGCGGCGGATCGATCATAGCGTGCCGTATCAGACGATCGACAAACGTCGTCTTACCGCACCCCGTAGGACCGGCTACTATACATGTAAAAGGATGCTTCAACGACGGTCCGCCCATTTTTCACGACTGAGCGAACACTTTTTCCGCGTCTTTATAAGCGTCGCGCTCCTCCTTCAACAGTTTACCGAGCATGTTCTCCCCCGCAACGCCCCCGATCCTGGCACCCCAGAAACCCTCCCTACTCGGTACCCATTCCACCAATTCGGCGTCCCCGGTGGCCAACAGGGCGGCCTTCAACTTGGTCAACCCGCCAAACTTGCTCCTCAACAACATCTTCATACACGCTAACGGCGTTCCATTCCGTTCCCGTTCTCATTTTTCGAATTTCGTAACCGCGTCGTTTCGCTACATAAGGCGATCGCGTTCTTTTGATACGCTCGGCGCATTCCACGTCTTCGTTGAACATTGCTTTCCTATACTGATAGGCGTGCTCGACGGATCGGAAGCCCCGACCGAACACCGTCATTCGACACGTATACATATTCGACAAGAACGAGCGCGATCCGCCAAACTTTATAGGCGGCGACATACCGACTACCGATAACCCGTTACCGCCACCGCTTATATACAGCCGCCGCCGCCGCTAGATGGCGGACCGCGAATCTAAAAAGCAGCGACAGGATTCAAACCAGAAATCTTTCGATCCCTAGTCGAACACGCTCCTAGAAGAGCTAAGCCGTCGCCAACGTTTATGCAGTGGTTTTATCGCGGTTATATAACTTCGCCATAAACGCATTATTGCTTATGTCAGCACGCACTAGGTACGGCGTTGATCACTAGGGAACAAACTAAAATGATCTCTGCGCTCACCGTTAGGTGGCACCTCAAATGAACCGCCGCTACGAATGTAAAAAGTGCCGACGTACGGATTCGGACCAGGAATCTTTCGATCCCTAGTCGAACACTCTCCCAGGAGAGCTAATCCGTCGTCGACGTTTATGCAGTGGTTTTATCGCGGTTATATAGCCGCGCTATAAACGCATTATTGCTGATGTCAGCACGCGCTAAGTACGGCGTTGATCGCTAGGGTAAAAACTAAAATAATCATTGTGCTCACCGCTAGGTGGCACCTCAAATGTACTTAGAGGGGGTAATCCATCACGTTTTTTATAAGTAGGTTCCCGAAAACGTGTAGTGTCAAAAAAGCCTTTGATCTTTTTTATAAGTAGGTTCCCGAAAACGTGTAGTGTCAAAAAAGCCTTTGATCTTTTTTATAAGTAGGTTCCCGAAAACGCTTAGGGGTAATTAAAAGGTTTTTTATTAGTAAAGTTTTGCCCAAAGGTCACCAAAGGTGTCGTGCACGGGCCTCTAAAACACCTCTATGCTACTCTTGTAGGCCCATTCGCATTCGTTGTTTTGAATAAAATTCGATTCATGTGGAACCGTAAGATAAATGTTTGTTCCTCTATGATGACTAGTGTTTATATTACGTCGGAATATTGCACAATAACTCGTTCTGACGCTCGTTTCGACCCAAAAGCTATACTTGTAAACTTGCTCTGAATGCATGGAAAGGGTCGGCCTGATGCGAGTTTGAGTCATAAGTGACGTCACATCTCGGCATCCCGAAAAGCGCGCCAAAATATGCATATTCGAAAATGTCCGGATGCACACCATAAAATGTGGAATTTCTAATTAATTGAATTTTTTTGATTTTTGTTGGCTTGGTGGACGTGGAAATAGATAGCAGGATGTAATATAACATGAATTCGAGCAATAGATGTTTTTGTTCCCTTTAAGACCCGTGTGTGCGTGGAAGTGTGCTTGGTTGCATGTGTGTGATCCATGTATTTCAGCAACTTTGTTCTCAGCTGTGTTTCCAGTTTGTCACGAAGCTATATTGTTAACAGCATGTAATTAGTTGAGCTGGTTTCATTCGATATATATTTGATTGAAAATTATTCAACATGGCTGGCTATATTGAGAACAAACACTAAAATGTCATGATTTTGCTGTTGTGAACTTGTGAACCACCTCCACCTCCACCGCCACCGCCACGACGACGACGACGACGACGGCTTCAGTGATCGATGTTCCTGACGATGCTGTTCGGCTGAATTGCGAGCGCCTCGGTCGGCGCAAACGACGGAAGTTCCGAGGCATTCAACAGTTCGATAGCGTTCATCGACGTCCATTGCAGATGTTTCCGATGGCGCCACTGTCGAAGATCGACAGCAAGGACGTGCGGTTTCGCCGGATATTCGGCAACGAGTCACGGGCGCTCGTTGTCCGAATAGTCGTGTATAGGCAGCACCATCGTTCGGCTTCAACATCACATTTCTGCTGACATCGTCTCGCTCCCTTTCGGTTTCCTATGTAATACGAACTATGGGCACCAAGCAAATATTCAGCACCAGTAGAAAAATATGATACAAAAAATTAAATTAACATTCTTGTGTCGTGAAGTTGTTACTGTTCTACTTAACGTCAACTGATTAAGGATATTGCACGGCAACACGTCGTCGATATTCCAGTGTATAGTAGTAGTTTTAGCGTAGTTCTTGTAGTTCGTCGTTGGATTGGTTCTTAACAGTACTTAAGTTATTTTCTACACATTTAAACAATACAATTGGTGGTTTTGTTAATTGTATATATCGTGGCTAAGGGAGTTCCAGTCCATAACTGTGGGTGGAAAGGATTGTCTCGAACGCGGAAGCTCCTTAATATTCTGTTTAGGTCTATAGCAGGAAGACTAAAGTTTTAACAGTAACGCGGCATCTTGGATCTCGACATCAAAGTCCATGACATTCGTCAGCTCTCGCTCAATGGACAGAAGCCCCAAACTACTCAATTAAATTACTCCTACCCCAGGTAAGTTTGATCAGGTTGACGTTGAATCGAGAAGCACCTCTCACACAACTCCACAATCTCGCACTTGTGAAAAATGTCCTTAGCGACACGAGCCTGTTCGTAAATGATGTTTCCTGTTGTATATTCAGACACTACAGTAACACATACTCGTGGTTCTTAGGGTTGGCACTCAACTGAACTTTATTTGCATATCAGCATATCACTACTCACATAGTTCTCAACTACAACGTGTATCCCTACGCATCACTATACATGCATATATAACATTTCCCTCCCGGACTAATTATGAAAAAGTCTACTAGTATTACTCACTAGTATAACTTCTTCTGTATGCCTACAGCAAAATGATCTACCCGATAACATAGTAACATAGTTATGTACTACCAATGTAATTCAACAATACAATAACATTTAACCATGTTACTTATAACTACACTAATCTAACGTAGTCACAATAGTATTTCACCTCGCTACTTTTGCTAATCTAATGTAACGTAGACCACAGTGGCTCACGTATCTCTGTTACACTACAGATCTAGTCTATCTGGTGCCGTTCTCACACGAGAAGACCTTCTCAGGTGTGTTTTATTCTCGACCTGAGTAGGTGGCACCAATTCTGCCTGAGTCCTATTATGAGCTGCTTGCTGTTGTGGGGCGTCATACGTCAACTCGTTGTCGTTCCTCTGATTCAGTGATGGCATAGAGCCCACTAAGTAGTCATGATGATCAGTCACTGCAGTCAATGGTAACTCTGTCAGAGACATGTTAGTCGAGTTTACCCTTGAACTTAACTGATCAATGTGGCGTTTCCACAATCCCTTAGAAACAATGACTCCATATGTCAACGGACCACACCTTGCACTTATAGTTCCTGGCACCCACTTTTCTTTCCCGTGGTAATCTCGAACCCATACCATGTCCCCTTCCCTGAATGATCTCAGATTTTGAGAACCACTTTGCATTTGTTTCTCAAACCGTGTGTTTTCTCGTCGGTTATCTGGTTTCACCCTGTCAAGTCGTGTACGCAACTGTCTACCCATGAAACGTACCGCTGGAGTTTCTCCTGTGAAAGCATGCAGAGCATTTCGATATGCCAGGAGAAATTTATCCAATCTAACCTGGAGTGAGTCCCCTGACGATGCCATAGCTTTCATAGCCTTCTTTACCGTTTGAACAAATCGTTCAGCTTGTCCGTTCGAACTCGGGTGATATGGCGGGGTAGGTTTATGCAACACCCCAACCTATCCAGGAAGTCTTTGAACTCCTGAGATTTAAACTGTGGAGCATTATCTGAGACCAAAGTCTGGGGGACTCCGACTCTACTGAACATGGTTCTCAGTGCCTTCACTGTCGCTTCACTGGTTGTGCTGTTGACAATGACAACTTCTGGCCACTTCGAGAACGACTCAACTACAATGAGGAGCATTTTCCCCTCCACAGGACCATCATAATCAATGTGTATGCGTTCCCCTGGTCGCGATGCAGGTATCCATGGATGTAATGGAGCACTGGTTGGATTCCTCTGCACCAATTGGCATGACTCACAAGCCTTAGTACATGCTTCAATGTCTGCATCCATGCCTGGCCACCAGACATATGAACGTGCGACACCCTTCATTTTCACTACTCCGATATGTCCTGTGTGTAGCTCATCTAGAATTTCTGCTCGAAACTGTTTTGGAATGATCACCCTCATTCCCCACAACAGCACATCATTATCGAGAGATAGTTCGTTACGACGACTGAAGAACGGTTGTAAATATGCCCGATCAGTTGGCAACTTATCAGGCTAACCATCTCGTGTGTACCTCATCACCTGTGACAACAATGGGTCTTTCCGAACTCCACCCTTGATCTGTTCGTTAGTGACAGGTAACACCCCAACACCAAGAGCCACATCTTCATCTGTAGATGTACCTGGATCCTCGTTTTGTGTGGTTAGCCGTGAGAGCCAGTCCGCATTGGCATTCTGCACACTGCTCCGGTAGCGCACCTCATAGCTAAAACCAGACAAATACATTGCCCAACGCTCGATGCGTTCTGCTGCTAACGCTGGTATGTCCTTTCTAGGACTGATTATCGCCGCTAGTGGTTTGTTATCAGTGACAAGAGTGAACTTCCTGCCAAACAGAAAAGGATAGAATCGCTTCACACCAAATATGATTCCTAGTCCTTCCCTCTCAATCTGTGAGTACTTCTATTCTGCTCTCGTCAACGAGCGAGATGCAAACTGAATTGGTCGCCCCTCTCCATCAGGCATGATGTCAGAGAGCACCGCTCCGACACCAATTGGCGATGCATCACATGCAACTGTCACAGGGAGATTGCTGTCAAATTGCATCAGAAACCCTGACTCGCCTAGAGCACGTTTCACTGCCAGAAACGCGTCATCCATGTCACCTGTCCACTCAAACTTCCTATCCTTCTCAAGCAACGTGGTGAGAGGATACAGTGTGGACGCAAAATCTGGCACAAACTTTCGACAGTAGTTTGCCATGCCAATGAATGACCTCAGTGAACTCACATCAGTGGGTCTGGGTGCATCACATATGACGGCAATCTTGTCTGCCGATTTGTGAATACCCTGGGCATCAATCACGTGACCCAGGTACTCGAGAGAATCTCGGGAGAATTCACATTTCTCCCGATTCAACTTCAACCTAAATTCTGTCAGTCTTTCGAACACCCTGCCAAAATTTCTCAGATGTTCTGCCTCAGTCCTTCCTGACACAAGGATATCATCTAGATATACCTTGACACCTGGCAATCCTTGCAACACTTTCTCTATCGCATTCTGCCAGATAGCTGGCGCAGTTGTGATTCCATAGACTAACCTGTTCTGTTGGAATAGTCCGTTATGCGTTGATATGGTCAGGTACTGCCTAGATTCCTCAGAAACCTCCATTTGGTTGTACGCATTTGCTAAGTCAAGTTTTGAAAATTTTGCTCCACCAGCCAAATCTGCCAGAATATCGTCAATGTGGATATTCGGCGGGGACACAGTTTTCAACTGAGGGTTAACTGTCGTCTTATAATTGCCACACAGTCTAATAGCACCATTCTTCTTGGGCACCACCACCACACCTGTTGCCCAGTCCCTACTTGTAACTGGTGAAATCACCCCTGCTTTTTCAAGCCTGTCTAACTCTTGCTCGACTTTTGGTCGCAGAGCATAGGGGACCCGATACGGCTTAGTGTACACCGGGTTAGCTCCCTCTACTACTCCAATGTGTGCTTTGATACCTTTCAACAACCCCAGTTTCCCATCAAACAAACCTTGATGTTTACTGTCTAGCCCATCTAGCTGACATTCACGTGAGAGGCACACCGACCCTGACCCAGGTCGAAACTTGATCCCTGCCCAGTCGAGTTTAATGGCCTCTAGCCAGTCTCTGCCAAACAGCACATGTCTACTGCCCGGGACAATATACAGCATCAGATCTACATTCTGTGCATTATACTGCACATTCACACTGAACATACCCTTACATGGGACCGATTCCCCTGTGAAGCTACGGAACACTTTGTTGCTAGGCTGGAGCCTACAGTTTGAAAACTTCGACTGGTACACATCAACAGGAATCATTGATACTGCATACCCTGTGTCAAGCTCCATGGCTAACACAACATTATTTACAGTTGGATATACAATGATAGCAGATGCGTCAACAATCATGCAATCGGTTTCACAATCATGCAGTGCATGCACATCTAACACATTTGAAACATCATTCTGACTATCGTCAGTATCGACTGTCACAGACACAGTATGCACCGGCCGCTGTCGCTCTGTGTTCTTGTGTTTACCACGCTTACGATTGCCCTGCACTTGGCACATCTTGGCAAATGTGACAACGCTTACCGAAAGCTGGACATTGCTTTCGGTCGAAAGCATGTTCTCGGCCACAAAACTTGCATTTCACTTGGCCCTGTCCCCTGACGACCCGTCGCATATCCGTACTGCCCTGCCGCGGCGGAACTGTTTTGTCGGCCTTGACCTTCGTCACCCTGTTGACGGTAGCCGCCGGCGCATCGTGCGTCTGCTGTTCGCGGAATAAGTTCATGTTCTGTCGCGCTGCCTCGTGGGGTGTGGCAATCTGTCTCGCGTTCTGCAAGGTCAGCGTTTCCTCGCGTAATAATTTCTGTCGGAGACTGTCATCGTGGCATCCGTAGACGAGTTGGTCACGTAAATTGTTCTCCTTTTCGTCGCCGAAATTGCACGTTTTTGCTAGATTACATAGCCGCGCTATGTACGACGCCGGCGTTTCATCGTACGACCTCTTGCACGAACGGAATTTATACCGATCAATCAGTTCGTTTGTCCTCGGAGCGAAGTAGTTGTCAAATCGCTCGAGTACTACTTTCACTGTAGGTATTTCTGCTGCCGCGCCTTCAATGTTATAATCGAACGAATTGTAAATCACCAACAATTCTGCGCCACCGAATGTCAGTAAAATTGCAATCTTCTCTGCGTTACTCTTCGTAGTATTCCCTGACGCCAGCAAATACATGTTGAACTGCTGCTTGAAAGTATGCCAACTTTCCTTCGCGTTTGACCCAGCTAGACAGAGTTTAGACGCCATTAGCCCGGTGAAGTCTGCCATACTCACGCGTGCGTCTTCTTCGGCTGTTTCCCTCACAGCTCACACGTCAAATTCAAATAACTGTTTCACTCACAGTATCAGGAAACTGTCCTGTTTCAACACTCAGATGAGTTGATACCTTTCCCATCCGCCTCGTCGCCAATTATCTGTTGTATATTCAGACACTACAGTAACACATACTCATGGCTCTTAGGGTAGGGAGGTCGGTGGAAATGCAATAATTCATCAGATTGGCAAATGTGATACACCATTGGAAAGGTCTATTTAAGAGATAGACTGCCATACCGGTTAAAAATTGGTGAAGTTAAGGACAATTATGTAAAGGTCATTGAATAAATTTGTGTGACAGTTTTTTTGATCTGAAGGAAATGTGAAAATATAATCTTGTACAATACAAAAATCTTAACTAAGACTTGATATTTTATGTATTTTCTTTAAATATAATTTACAAAAGGAATTTTACATAAAATTATGTTAATTAACTAAGCAACTAACCTTTCGGAAAAGCTTACAAAAGTATCTCCAGGTCCCCCACATTCAAATCGTCATCCAGCATATATACGTGTACACAGTATATATGGCTCATTGTCATACACCACACTCAACCAGCTTGGAAAGCCTGCTACTCATAGGTTGGAGGTTATGTTTTAATGGTTTCCATTATGTGGATATCAACAGAATCTGACATGTTTTAGAAGTGGCAGGTATACCAGCAAAATCATGTGGACGTCATGTATGCAAAGTTAGTAAAGTGTGTGTGAGAGTATAAGCATAGCCAAATATTGCATGCATTGATGTAAACATTCTTCTTTGGCCTTGTACCATATAATTATGTAAACATATGTAGGTTTGTGTGTGTCCGCATATGTGCGTGTGTGTGTGTGTGGACTTAGTAAAGTGAAAAGGATAGCCAACTACAGCAAGCAACAATAAGCATTCCGCTACACAGCATGCATGTACAACATTATATATATATATACATACATATATATACATATATACATATATATGTATATATATATATATATACATTACATCAGATAATTCAAAGTTGCATAGCAATATATAATATATATATATATATATATACATATTGCTATGCAACTTTGAATTATCTGATGAAATGTTGTATCTACAAAGATCCGTTTGCAGAGAACAGCGATGGCTGGAAGTAGGATATGGAGAATCACTTCCACATCTGCATCTACATCAGAAAATGTCAGCATTCCAAACACCTTGTCCTTCTTGATGCGAGTAGATTCTCCAAAGATAGGCGTACTCGTCCCACTCACTAACTCATTGATGTTTCTGCATGACTCCTGGCAGAATGACACGAGTTGCTGGTAGTGAGTGTTCATGTCCAAGATGTGAACACTCTTGTCTTCGATCAGGCATCAGAGGGGGCAGGTGATCAGCTCCTGATAAGTCCAAGTGCTTTACATCCAGCGAGAAACTGTGGCGTTTATAAGTCGTTTAGAACGAATTTCAACAACCTGTTTGACGCACCTTGTTTTATTCATAAAGCACCGCATTTAATTGCTAAGAAAGAATGTCCTTGCAGCATTCGAAAATAAAATGATAAAAAAAGCATGCATACCCATCACCGCTGAAGCAAAATGTTGCACCGTACCACCTCCAGGAAAAGTTAAATCATGTTATATATTCATAACAAATAGTTCTATGAAGATACAGTAAAAAACAACCTCAAAAAACCACCAACAAGCCAATGTTTATACATGCAGTTAGTTACAGCAAGATCAATGCAGTGTAATTAGAAGTACATCAGATTTATGGAGGGGGTTGTCATTTATTTGTTGTTATTAATTGTCATATATTGTTGCATGATTACAACATGAAAATAAACTATAAATATTCATATAACATCCACCATTTAATATATGATAGCATATCTGTGCATATATAAACACGAATAACAAATGCATGGCTAAAACACAACTTCAGAATAAAAGATAATATGTACGCCTGGTATGTGAGCGATAATAGAAGAAATTCGTTGCCGGACATGGGGTACCTCTACGTTCGAGCTTGGGGCAAAAATGGGCAAAGGTGTATCTCCGCCAAATTTGCATTAATATTACGTTTATACATTACTAAATAGCAAAGATGTAGTTTGCCAGAGTTTCCGCAAGTTGTTCATACCTTAGATCCTCTCTAAATATGGTCAATGTTCAACATATCATATTTTTCTTAATTTTATTTCAATTCGTACAAGAAACACGCCAAACGAAAGAGTATCATTTTGCGATTTAAACCATACCGCCAAACATAGCATGGCGGGTAATAACGCGAGCACATGATTTTATGAAAACTGCACCCTTCGGCGAGATTAAATATGGCTGCGCCCGCAACGAAATGAAATTTCTGCGGGTGTCGTTGTTTCATCACGAATATCTGTATGAAGCATTACGAGTTCGCAAAAGCAGGTATTTTTATCACAAAGAAGACATATTTATGTTTCTTTTGATATAAAATATATGATCAGTCTTTATAAATCAAGAGACTTACAATTTTTTAAACATAGGCGATTTAACATTGCGTCCCAATGCAAACGCATTTGCGTGATTTCTTCCGACCTCCCAACTTAGGGTTGGCACTCAACTGAACTTTATTTGCATTTCAGCATATCACTACTCACATAGTTCTCAACTACAACGTGTATCCCTACGCATCACTATACACATAGTCCACCGTCATAGACATGCATATATAACATTTCCTGTCGGCACTTCACCATCCACTGAAGGAGATCGAACACATTCCTTCTGGCCGCGGCTCTCCTAGTTCACTTTAGTAACTTCGTACGTGACGTGGCACGTGGTGGACGTCAATCCTTCGTTGGCAATGTCGACGTGTAAATTCTATAAAGGCCTATATGTTTGTTTCAGTCGGGCGATGGTTGAATCGATGTATAGGCAACACCATTGGTCAGGTCGATCATGCAGACGCTTCACCCGTACTTCTCGTTCACCTCGACAACGTGATGTGTTCTATTTGTCATCTTCCCGTGGAGTCGATCGAGCCTCACCTGAGCTTGTAGTGGCATGCCGGCAGCATCATTGTTACCCCAGCCTTGTGTCTTCTCAATAGCACCCTCCTTTCCGTGGGGCCGGATTCCTTTTCGCCGCGATGCTTATTCTACGCAGAACGTCGACATTTTTGTTATTTGACATTTCTGATTTCAATCATTCAATGATTCGTCATCATGGCAATTATACAAAATGGGTAAGTTCTTTGGGGTTGAAGCGTTTATATATGTAACTTGTGAGCTACAATTAATATGATGCAAATTGGTGTTCTGAATAGACAAACTTCGTATTTTGCTGTGGAGTCCCTATTGTAGAAAGTAGGAAGGAAAGAGAACTATTATGATACGATACCCGGCCAATCACTGCTTATAGTGGCCTCCATAGTCCTAATTCCGATGTAGGAATTTCAAAACACTACCCAATCGAAAGTTCGAAACCACCCTAGAGTGTCTTAAAATTAATTGGAAAACACCCTAGAGTGCTTTGAGCTTTAGTTGCCAGGGCTAGTTTTGCATGGCAAACAGCCCTGGCTTGCGAGGATTCGCTGCACTGAGGATCACAAATACCATTATGTGTTCGTGAAACTACAGTGATTCTCAGGGCACACTTTGTATACGTCAAGACAGTGTACGTTGTCTATGATTTTTAGATGTTATAAATTAATGCAGTCAGCCGTCTGTGACGTTGACGAAGTTGGTGGTCCACGTCAGGTCCCTGCAGACCTGACAACGCCCGTGAGTTATATAATTTGGCAGACTGTAATTGTGCGACGCTGTGCTTCATTCGGGCTCTTTGGCCTGGCACCAAGCCGGCGTGTCACTCCCCGATTACCCGGTGCGACATATTCCTTAATAAGACGTCTGGGATTGTCTGCGACACGTCCGAACTTGCGTAGCAAACGAGGGTGCACGCGCAAACAGATCAGGATCCCAACGCGGATTACTGACTATTCGGAGTATGCTACACGAGCTGCAAATGTTGCCAGAGCAAATAATGTAGCCCATCTGATAAATTTACACTGCATTAAACATCATGCATGTGACGGTCCACTGACGATGTGTTGTCTCAACGCTCGGTCAGTTTGAAATAAAGCTCTGTCGCTGGCAGACCTGGTAATTTTCAGGGACATCGACGTATTAGCGTTGACAGAAACCTGGCTTGGCTTGGAACAGAAACTGACAATCAGGTGACAAAAGAACTTGTGCCATCTGGTTACACATTTCAACAAACCTCTCGCTACAAGTTCGATGCCGCGTAAAAACCTGCCCAGAAGCGCTCTTGTGGAGTGGGCTTAATGTATAAGTCCGGCATGAAAGTTAAGAATGTGTCATCAAATTATAATAGGCCTAAATTCACCCATTTTGAACATGCCGACTATTATATTACGACACGTGGCGCCAAGTTCAGATTGGGTGTTATATACCGCCCGCCACCGTCTAAACGAAACGGCTTCACAACATATGTTTTCTTCGAGCAGTGCATGGTCATCATACTTGGACACTGCATAGGTGTCAATTACAGTTCCGCTTTCGGGCGGGAAATCCCGCTTTTTATTGTCGGTCCCGCTTTCCCGCTTTTCTGTGAAAATCTCCCGGGTTTTTTTACATTTCGCCTCCGAAAAAAATCGACAGTAAAATGTATTTATTTATAGTGCGCTGCTAGTTGTATGAAAGTATATATGGTCGCGAATGAACGTTTTTCCCGCGCGCGCGAGCACGTGACTTCGCTATCGGTGAGAGAGTATTTGTTCAGGTGCGGAAGATCGCCACCAGTTTTCGCTCTGAGCTAGGTCGGGATACTTTGTGTGCACTGCTCAGTGTAAAGTGGAACAGTGATGACGTCTGCGCAGCCGACTTCCAATGAAGTGCGAAGCTTCTACGCTGTGCCAAGTCGGCGACCTACAGATACAATCAGGGACACTGCAGCAAATGACTGCACCTGTGATAGCTGTTTGATAGTTAGTGTATCGCAATATAAGGCCAATAATTGGTCACAATGAATCCCTGTCTTTCTCATTTGTTTTATTTGAATGGCTGGAACGATTTAACATTGAAACTTTTATTGTGTGATTATTAGTGCTATTTTTATTGCGCAAATGTCGTTTCCTTTAGAATTGGTGTTCGCGCACTTTCCCACTTTTTCGTGAGCTGGTGTTGACACCTATGACACCGTGATGCTGGACCCGCATGACATCGTTATTACCAGCGATCTGAACTTCCATCTTGACATTGTATCAGATCCTGACGCACGGCTTTTTTCTAAGACGCTCGCTGACCGGGGCATGAACCAAACAATTACAGATGCCTCGCACAATAAAGGTGACCTCCTGGATGTAGTTATCATTCGAAACAACAGTGCAATAGTTACTATACGACCGAGTGTGTATGATCCATGCTTACGTGACACACATGGAAATCCATCCGGTGATCACATGACCATCACTTTCTGTGTAAATGCCACAAAGCCTGCTCGAAAGCGTAAAGAGATTGTTTTTCGGCGATTGCGTCATATACGTCTTACTGATTTCAAACGTGACATTACCTGTTTGCTACATGACATAAACAGTGATGCGTCTGTTAGTGACATTGTTGCCACATACAACAATGGTTTACGTCGGCTTGTTAACAAACATGCCCCCCTACGGAATACGACCATAACATTGCGACCGCACTGTCCGTGGTACACTGACGAGCTTCGTGGTGAGAAACAGCGTCGACGGCGAACTGAGCGCAATTGACTGCAAACTCGTCTTGAGGTACTTCGGCAGGCGTATCGCGCGCAATGCGTGGTCTTCAACAACATGCTGAACACAAAGAAAAACTACTACACAGCTAAGATCGCCAACTGCAAAAATGACCAAAATGAACTATTTTGTATCTCAAGAAACCTCATGGGCAATAGTGGCATAACGACAATGCCATCGTACGTGTGTCCGGTGGACATGGCGCAACGCTTTGGTCTTGTCTGCTTTGAGGCAGTCACTGAATCGGACGTTGAACGATTAGTTGCATCCGTTCCGGTTAAGTCGTGTGAATTAGATCCAGTACCGACGTGGCTGCTGAAGCAATGCTCGCGTGAGTTAGTTCCATGCAGTAATCACCGCTACGATAAACGCGTCTCTCACCTGTAATTGCTGGCTTCAAGCACGTTAAACCACTCCTGAAAAAACCTACGCTGGATAAAGACATTTTGAGCAACTACCGGCCAGTGTCGAACTTGCCATTTGTGTCGAAATTGATTGAAAAAGTCGTTGCAAAACAAATTAGCACGTACGTTGATGAACATGCTCTGCACGACCCTTTTCAGTCTGCATACCGTCGTGGACACGCCACAGAAAAAGCGCTACTCCGTGTCAAGAATGATATTACCGCGACACTGGATAGGAAATGTACAACAACTCTCGTGATGCTTGATTTATTGTCCGCGTTTGACACAGTCGATCATGAGTTGCTGATAACTCGACTTGAACTCTCATTCGGTATCACTAATAAGGCGCTTGCGTGGCTGAAATCATACATGGCGAACGGTATGAGAAAGTGGCAGTGGGAAGTGCCGAGTCGGTTGATTCAATCTTGGCGTGTGGCGTCCCACAAGGGTCGGTGTTGGGCCCTCCCTACCTTGTATAGCACGTACTCCAAACGTATCGGAGATATTGTTGCTAAACACGGCATGGAGCGTCATTGTTATGCTGACGACATTCAAATATATCTCACGGTTGAACGAGATTAATCAATAATATGAAAATGGAACAGCAGATTGCCAACACTGTGAAAAGGTGCTACTATCATATTAGAAGCATTGGGCAAATTCGGCCACATCTGTCGGAAGAATCATGCAAGACACTTGTTCACGCACTAGTGACATCCCGTTTCGATTATGGGAATGCACTTCTTTATGGTCTCCCACACACGGTGGTGCAACGTCTATACAAAGGGTGCAGAACTGTGCCGCCCGCCTAATTACTCGCACGAGGAAATACGAACACATCACGCCCGTGTTGCAGCGTTTACATTGGATATACCCGTTCATTTGAGACAGACCTACAAAGTGCCGGACTACATAAGTGAGTTAATTGGCTACCGTCCCATCAACAGAACTCTACGATCTACCTCGCACCCTCGCCTTTTGTTCGTACCGGTCTCACACAAAAATAAACTGTTACTCATGATGATCACCGTTTCGCAGTTTGCTCGGCGGTTCTATGGAACAATTTGCCTCCTACGCTCAGGACAGCAACGACATTACAAGTGTTTAAAACACTTTTGAAGACTCACTTTTTTAAACAAACGTTTTTTTATAATTTCTTTGTTAGCATTTCTTTTTATGTAAAATACTATTATATATGTGTGCATATATGTAAAGCGCCCGAGAGCAATTTTAATTGATCGGGCGCAATATAAGTACTTTTACTGTTATTTATGTATTTAAATAAGCGCTTAATTGGGACCACCTTGTATTGAAAATGATAGACGAGTTGTTTCAACTTAACTATAGGGTTATGAAGTTGGAAAGGTGACTGTTTTAAAAATAATTTGAAAACACTACCGTGGTGTTTACCAGGGTGAGTGTTTTGAATTTACTAGACTGGCGCTGCATGTTGGACGGTCTTCCCCGAAACGTGTTGCTCCAATACGTTTTAGTGTAAACATGCACATTTGACCAATGAAATGAACGAACATGGCTTTTGTCAATGTATTCAGCTGTCGTGTGCTCCACGACTTATACATTGTGTATGGTTGACTCATTTTGAAGTAACAAACATATCATAAGCCAACGAACCGCCCCCCCCCCGTCCAGACAGAGTAGTTCGCACCTCGAAAAAAAAACATGATAACGGTTACCTACAGTCACCAAACTTCACATCATTTAACAAAAACACCTATTCTACACATTTACGCTTGTCACGTGATCAAACAATTAAATTTACTGTCTTTTATCGATCAAAATGTATAAGAAATTCACTCGTTTTTGCGTGTATTTATTAGTTCCACAGTAAACTACGGTAGGTGGCGCCACTTCATGGTTAACTTCAGACGTGGGTATAGATAGATCACAATTCATATTTCAATAATATTGTAAAATAAAGTCGATAAAATACGCGATATTTAGTTAAATAAGATTACCTTAACATGTGTGTTTGCCATGCAGTTACTGAATGGTTCAACAGTTTTAACAGTTTTTAACATCAATAATGTCAGCAGTATGAAAGACTGTATAAAGGTCTTGATAAATATTTTATGGCATTTCATTCTGATCCATTCCATTTCTAATCTTAAAATGGCGTATTTACTAAGTGGGCATTAGGACATGGATGGCCCCTTTCGGAAATATGTTCTTTGTAATTATTGTGAATCCATATACTATTTTGTTTTATTTATTATAAATTATTCATGTTGTTAATATTTTACTTGTTAACAATGTTAAAGATTTTGTTATGTGGATAAAAAAAGACTATATCAAAATACTTTATTATAATATTGACATAGTATTGATGATCACGGAAACCTTTGTATGAAATATTGTTTGGCAGATTATTGTATTTATTGGTAAAACATAATAATGTTAAGTTGTTTATCAATTTCTAATTGATGTGTTACGTGATAATATGCCCTTTTTAAAGATGAATTGGTGAATGTTTGGAGAACCTATAAACATGTATGAATAAACTCTTTACATGTGTTAATATATTTTGCAAAGTGTTGGGCGGCTCTGAATAGAACCATGTGTTATTGTTGTTTCTTCCGATAGCTGCAGTCCACCACGTTCGTGTAGCTGGTAAAATTGTGTGGCCGGATCTGTAAATATCGAATCGGCCTGTTCAGTCACCGACGCACTCATCAGATATAACTGAATATTATCATCATCATCTTCATTATGACTCGGATAATCATATTCGACAACGAGTGATTGCAAGATATATATATATATATATATAAGCAAATATATATATATATAAATAAACAAATATTTCGTGACAACCAATAATGTTAAATATTCATTAGACACCACAGAAAAGAAGACAAATTTCAGTGCAATTATTCAAAGCTTTCGCTTGATGACCACTGTAACTAGAAATCATGAGCTTTTAACTCTGATTCATCTTGATTCTGAAGATGAAGATCTGGTGAGTGAGGAACCGAGTGGCAAGGAGGCCACCACAGGGCAAAAAAAACAATTACGGTACATCCAGCGTCGTTTACCTAATTACCTGCAACGCCTACCCCGCAAGATACTTGGGTGAGACTGGCAATCAACTCCGAACACGTCTAAATAATCACAGATCGGACATACGACATCACAACAACACACAAGTGGCCAAGCATTTTAACGGAGCCGGTCACTCAATATCCGATTTGTGTATTACAATCTTGGAATCAGGGCCATTTTCTGATGTCGCCTCACTGGAAACCATTTACAAACAAAATTGTGAATCAATATGGATTACAAGACTTAAAAGTACGCAGCCAGGGGGACTGAATGTTAGAGAGGATTCTTGATATTATACCTTTTTGTGATTCGCTTCTCCCACCAGGGACGAACAATTGCTAAACTAGCTAAAGCCACCTATAAACTGCTTCAAACCGCGTATCCAGAAATACACACGCCGAGATTTATAACAACATTCTCAAAAAACAAGAATCTGAAAGATATGCTGGTGGCCACCAAATTACAATGAACAATGGACTTCTACAGAACAATGACCTTAGCGCTTAGGACAGTGTGAGACGTCGTAGTGTTAGTGCAATTATGTAGTTGTTAGGGGGATTAGGCTGCATGTGGGGTTGTCGGGTTGCAGCAGTGCTGGCTTGTACGGCTTCACATGTTTCCGTCTTCTGTACAACTATGATAGGATAGATATATTTCATGCACAATTTAATGGCTTATTTTGTTTTTACAGGTTTACCGTCAGAACTAATTACTGAATACCCGTTTCTCCATCCGCAAGATGAAATCATAGCAGGCGAATGTTGTGAAACATTGTGTACTCTTCGCCCTCCATGCTACTTTCTATTCCACTTCACCGACGCTCTTTGCCACATCAAAGGCCTCTTTTTGTAGCACGGCCAAAGCAGCTGCAGTGACTCGATGAGCATGTCGCGTTCCAGTAGTGTGTGCAACTTTCAGGAAGGAATCAGCTGTGCTACACCAACCTCTGCCAAGAGATCAGTCAAGATGTTGTCCGTGTGAACGCCTCCGCGAGCATCATGACAAGCATTTGCTCTCCAAAAGAGTTCGGGAAAGCCCACTGACTGTGCTTCGCTAGCACATACAATGGTCGGTCACACCTTCTTCTTCTTCTTGCTCCCTTGCGGGGTGGGGTCCACATCACTTGGTAGCTTCTTCTACTTTTCTTATCAGTTCTTTCCACCGCTCTCTCTCTCATCCGCAATGACCATCCATTCATGGCTGTTCACACCAGCCCTCCCCAGGTGTCTTTTTATGCTGTCGTTCCATCTCAGCCTTGTTCTTCCTCTCCTTCGTCTGCCACCCTCTTCTACTTTCCATGCTCTTTTAGCCAGTATGTCTTCATCCATTCTATGTACATGTCCCGCCCATTTCATTCTGTTACCGGTTACTTTCCTCTTTAGGTGTTTATTCATTACAATCTCCTCTCTCAATTCTTTTATCTTCCTTCTATCCTCTCGCGTTACTCTACATATTCTTCTGATCCAGTTATTTTCTGCTACCTGTAGTTTCTCCTCCTGCCTCTCTGTCATTGGCAGTGTTCTCAACCCATATATACAGGCTGGTACAACGCAGGCTTCCAACACTTTTCCTTTCAGTTGTTTGTTCAGTTTTCTGTCCCACATAATGCCTTCTACCCTCTTCCATGCTGCTGCTCCTGCTTGTATTTCTTTAATACTCTTTCCATCCCCACAAACTGTACCGCCCAGGTATACAAAGCTGTTCACTTGTTTAATGGTCTTTCCGTCAACAACTACATGCAGATCTACCTCCTGTTCATCTATCCACATTACTTCAGTCTTCTCCAGATTCATTCGGAGGCCGTGTTTTCTGAAGGTGTCACTCCATTCTTGCAATGCTTTCTGTAGTTCCTCTTTGTTATCAGCCACCACTGCTAGGTCGTCTGCATACAGTATCTTCTTAAGTTCTTCCTGCTGATCAGGTTCATCACCATAATGAAAAGCAGGGGACTCAAGGCACTTCCCTGTCCTACTTCCACTCCAAATTGTTCTGATATTTCTCCTTCAACTTTCACTACCGCTGTTGTCTCCTTGTACATTTCCTCCACCATTCTGGCTTCTGCTTATCCAACCTCCATCCATCTCATGACTGCAAATGCGAGTTCTCTCGGCACGGTGTCAAATGCCTTTTCCAGATCTACAAAACCGAATGCTACATCTTTTTAAAATTCTCTCTTCTTCTCGATAATTTGTCTGATGGCAAACAATCCATCATTTGTTCCTCTCCCTTTCCTAAATCCCAGCCGATTCTCTCCGATTTTGCTCTCCACTGTAAGCCTCACCCTGGCATCCAGTATCCTTTCCAACAATTGCAGGGCTTGACTCAGTAATGTGATGCCTCTGTATCTCCTTGGGTCATGGATGTCCCCTTTCCCCTTCCATATCGGCACAATCACTCCTCTTCGCCACTCTGCTGGTATCTCTCCTGCTGTGAAGCACACATTAAACAGCCTCGTCAGCCACTTGATTCCAACTAGTCTGTTTGCTTTCATTTCCACTGAGAGTTCATCCACTCCTACAGCCTTTCCTGTTTTCATCTTCTCTACTGCTTTCTCCACCTCTTCTTCTGTTACTGTCCTCACCTCCAGCTCTCTCCTTACAGTATGAAGTATCTCTATCTCATATTCTTCCTCCGGATTTAGTAGTTTCTTGAAGTACTCCTCCCAAACATCCAGCACTTGTTTTGCTCCAGTGACCAGTATCCCGTCGCTTCTCTTCAATGCTGATGTTCGTATAATATCTTTGTTGTCTCTGTCTCTATCCCTGGCAAGTTTGAAGGTCAGTTTTTTTCCCTCCATCTTCTTCAATCCTATCACATAATTCCTGCTGTTTTTCATCTCTTGCTTTAGCAACTGCCTTATTTGCTGCCTTCTTCTTCTCTCAGTACGTCTGCTTCAAACTTATCTTTTCTTCATCACCCGCTGGTTGGTCACACCACAAGATGGAAATCTGTCCAGGATTGAGATACTGCGCCCTGCTGAGGAATACAAATTTCCCTATCATTCCCATGTGACCTTGACATTTCCAGGTTACTGACATGTAACCATGACATTCTCGGTCAAGAACACAACATCAGATTTGGATCCGGCATGCATGCGCACAGAAACAACGATGGTACTGAAAAATGTGAGGTTCATTATTGTTATTATCATATAAATAAAAACAGGGATGTTTAAAAAAAAAGATTTGACCTTGACATTCATGCAAGGTCATAAATATACATACATGACCACATACATGCATACATACATAATTATACACACACATTCGTACACATATACAGTGGTGGTATTGAAAAAAAAATATTTCACGTTCAGTAACATTTGACTTTGAAATTCAAGGTCAAGGACACAAAATATTTCGTGGAGCCCCCTCTGATCGGATTCGCCGTGAAATGTTACATATATGGTCCAATTTTCATGCTTTTATCCGGCAAGAAACGATTCGGTCAAAAATTAGCCTTAACAAACCAGACTATGGTGTCGTCTGCATAGGATATGAAATTGAACATTGCCATTGGGCTAACTTGTGAAAAATCGTTAATATAAATAATAAAGAGAATTGGTCCAAGAATGGAGCATTGCCATTGAGGTAATAATAATAAGGTATCAATTTCTACATATTGTGTTCTATTTTATAAATAACTTTCATAACATTTCAGAGATACCCCATCAATACCATAGTATGTGTTTTAATTTACAAAGTAATGTGTTATGGTCTAAAGTGTCAACTGTTTTAGAAAGGTCAAGGAATATATCCTGAATGGTACCTCATTATCATCCATGTCGGTTGTTATTCGTGCATAAACTAAACGATGCAAAGTGCAACAAAGTTTACATAAGAACCCATTCCTACTAGTTAGGACATCTTCATGAAAGAGAAAAACACGAAACAACGTTCTGTGTGCGTCTATATATGGTGCGGCAAACTCCGCCTACCTTCCCAAATTGGACATGATTGATGGCTCTTGCTACCAGCTGTGTCTGAGAAAACCAAAATGGCCGATGTCAGGATGGTTGACTACGATCGGGTGAGCAGAAAGAAGCTTGCTGTCAATAACGATGTTTATCGATCTTGTTTTTCAGATGCATACATTCAGTAAGCGCTTCTGATTAAGATTAACAGGTGTCTGAATTAGCACTTGATTTTGTGTTATTATTGTGTTAAAATAACTAAGGAAACTAGGCGGGCGCGCCAACTTCTGTCAACTTCCGCTTGTACCGTTCGGTTATTGAATCGCAAACAGTCAGATTTCATGTAAGCATTTCACATATATTCCAACTGGTTGGTCGTGGTATTGAATTGAGATACAGGCATCAACATGCATATGTAATATTTGGCCATTGTACTGTTCGAATACAGGATATTTTCAGCACCTCCCTTCCAATGCAATGGCAGAGCATCACGGCGATGTCAAATCGGTATCGACGTCCTTGCAAAGACGTTTCGACTTCGTTTATTAGACTGTTTAAAGTAAGAATAAAAACTAAATTCACATATATAGTGCAGCTTTAAACTTGAGACAAGTTGTCAAGCTAGTCTAATTCGTTGGCTTTTACATCTTTCTGTCACCATATCCTGATTCGTGTAGCTGATTTTTAATTTGTTTACTCATTTTTTTAGATGCAGATTTGTACTAGAAACTGGGAATGCACCAACGCCAACGGAAGGTGTCACAGCTAATGATGACAGTGCCGAATAGAGATCCATTTATAGAGAAGATGAACTGATGATGTCAAGTAACAAGTATATGCTTACAACAATACAACAATAAAAGGAACGGAAAACTGGGCGAAACACTCTTTCCTCACTGGAATATGCTATTAACAGCACTTGGTTTGTCATGCTGCTGGCAGGAAATCAAAAATTGCTAGGTAAGTTTGAAGACTTTCTGCCATAATGCAACCTCTTTGTACCAACATACTCTTGTTCCATTAATCCATGTCTTAAAACGAGGTCTGTTAGTGTTGGGTTACTCTGAATCATTCTAGATTATGAATGCAAACAGTGCAAGAGTTGGTACTTATTAACTTAGGACATTTGCTGATTTGGTCTTCATTGAGTTTGAATTGATCATACTGAACATCAAATGGCAATTGCGGTTAGTCTTGTCTGCCTCCGCAATACTGCCAATAAAGAACTTGTTTACGTTTTAACTTGTTACTTAAGAATGTTTTGTTTTACACATCATTCTGTGAACATTCTTTCAATTTAATTAGATGCAATTTGGCTTGCTGTATACCTACAACTCAAATTTATTCTAGTAATATTAAGAACATTATATATTAAAAATGAGAACCAGATTTCCTTGGTTTGAAGTTGACACTTGCATAGATAATGAATACACAGCAAACATGACCGGCAGTCTTCAGATCATGGCAAAGGTGGTGTTCTTTATTTGTATGTTTAGTTTTGAACATAATTTTATTAAATATAAAAATCAGCAGTATTTGGAGGGTTGACTGTTGCTTGGAGTGTCATATGTGTTTAGAGTTATACTCATAGTTGACAAATTGGAGGTTGACAACAATGTTGTTGTCAGATTACCCAGTTGGTCTAGTATGGTGCGATAATAACAGTGTTTCCCCTAGGGAAAATGGTGGGCGAGATGGTAGGGGTGGGCTATGCGAGCGCCGCAGGTGCGAAGCATTGATAGGGGGGTCCGGGTTGTTTTTAAACTAGCTTAAAAATGGTGCATTCTGAGGTGTATTAACCTTTATTCTTGGATATAGAGAGGAATATATAAAACAACAAGACACTATTTGTAAATGTAGTAATCATGATTGATAAAAGTCAGTAATCATGATTGTTTCATCGTGTTGAGATGTGGTTTCCACTTTACCACTGGTACTCAGTTGAGGTGCAGTTTCCACTTGACCACTGGTTCTTGGTTGTTGTGATGTTTTCCTTGCAATAACCCCAGGCCTTGTTACCATGCTGATAGAGTCAGTAAAAAAGTAAAAGATAAGTTCTTATATAGCGCAGTATCCAGTCCTAAGGACTGCTCAAAGCGCTTTACACTTTACTCCCTGGCAGACCTGTTCAGTCGAACACCATCTCAACTTCTCTGGTAAGCATCAAGTGGTATCATCTGAAGAATCTTTCATCATTGCCTTTAAAATGATTATAATATCATAATATTATGGTAAATTGGTGGTTTATGTTCCAAAGATTATATTTTATTTGTTACTAGCATGCTATGCAATCAATTAAATAGTCATTTCTGGAATGCCACAAAAGTAAGTTTCTTTCTGTTTACCTCTTTTATAAAACAGTATAAGTTGTTTAGTATATCCATATTTCTGTACAAACATATCATTGTCTAGCCCAAGTTATTAATAACCTGTTAGTATACATGGTTTGGGGCAATAGTCCTCTTTTATGAGATGTGAACTTTGGTGGTTTATATTCGTACGTACTTCACTCAAATCAACTTTCCCAAAGGCTTGTTTGCACAACGTTGTGGGAATATGTATTATATATTTAGCACAAAGATATCTTACGAATCACATTCCTTATTTTGCTTTAAAAAAAACCCGGCATAGAACATTAGTTTAATAGACTTATGGGAACGAATCCGGAACTGCCTCAATTTCGCAGTTATAACTTGAGTTTTGCCTAACTTTGATATTGTTCATTTTACGCGAGCTGTGCGGTAATGCATGGCCGCTGGGTCGCTATTTGGGCTTCAAAAGGGTCCAGATTCGATACAAGTGCTGACTAATGAATAGGATGCACGTTTTTTATTTGGGCTTCAAAAGGGTCCGGATTCAACACAAGTGCTGTGATGTAGACGTCGTAGTGCCATCAGCTTGCACGTTTTTACTCCCACCACCATCATAAACCAGAAATTCAACATCTGCTACACCAGCATTCTGATTTAATGTGGGCACATACAATAATAATAAATTGAGTGCAAAATACATCTTAAACCAGCTACCGTTTTCTTTGTTTTTGTCACCTCCGAGTTCCACGTCTCCCAAATGTAGTTATTGTTTGGGCGCCATGTTACATGAATGTTTACATTTCTAGTATGTTGAAACTCCGTAAGGTGTCACCATTGGAGACACCGGGGACCCTGCGGGAATATTCCGTGATTTGATAACTGACAAGTGATGTCATTCACATTGTCCAATGGAGTTAATTCCAAGAGGTAAATCCTAACCGGCCCTGAGCGACTAAACGATGTTGTTACAAATCTGTGATTTTGCAGGAATATGAGTGACTTTGTGGTGTCATTTCATGCCGCTCACCAATGCTGAATATATCGTGAAAGAACGAGAAAAATGGGCGCACAAAATAGCTAAGAGTCGGCAATCTCTGCATATTTTGGGCGAGATGGCATGGAAAAACGGTGAGGCGGCCCGCCTCGCTTGTCACATACCAGGGGAACACTGAATAAGTTGTTTACATGCTCATATAAAAACATTATCAAGTGCTTTGGGTTTATACCACAGATGCAACTTACAAATACAATTACATGATGTACTGTCAAATAAGGTGGAATATCATCTTTTGTGACCCAAATGTTGTAGCCAGACCTGTACAATACATAATCATAGTTATCATCCTTGTATTCATGAATATACATATATCCAGAATTTACATAATTTAATCAGGCAAAAATAGTTCATATTCTTATCAAACCATTAACAAGAATGACAGTGACCTAATTGTAATAACACCTTGTATTACCTATGTATGAAGGGAATACATTTACCAGTATCTGTATTTCTAGGACCAGACTGTGATATAAGTGGATTTACCAACCATGTTGTACTGCTTGCAAAAGTGATGTACATATAATAAATGACTGAGAAAGCAGAGCTCTAGAAAAAAAGCTAAACAAAATGAAATGTACCCATCTGTTACCAACTTCACTTGACAGGTACTATATGTATATCTGTTGTACTGTCCTGTGGGTCTCCTGTTGGTTGCTTTGTTTTATTTTACTTGCTGAAGCACGGAGCAGTCCAGATGTCATGTGAGATAATTAGCAATAACTGAGTAAGTTTGGTTTCATGGTTGGCCGACCAGTTTGGTTGATCATTGTTAGAACTTAGATAATTACAGATTTGAAGATGATTGGCTAGTAGATTGATCTCAGATGGTAACCTTGAATTATGATTGGCTTAATAAAGTATACTCTTGCCAAGTAGGTCATTGACTGGACAGTAACCATATTTATATATCATGCCAAAGATGATGTCAGGTTGAACTGATTTCAGTATTGTTGCAAGAACCAAATAAATATAGCAGGCTGTCCACTGCATTTTTATTACTTTGCTACACCAGAAAATGCTAGCACTGTAAGATTAAAAACTGGTTAATTTACACATTTTTATGGCTAGATTTTTAATTATCATAATAAATTAGATCTGATACATAAATGTATTCAAGGAGATCATTGGAGATGTACTTGACTACTTGTACTTATATGTAGTATGATGGAGATGTACTTGACTACTTGTACTCATACGTATGGAGATGTATTTCTTCTTGTACTGACTGAAATACTTGTACTCATGGAGTTGTATTCTTACTCATGGAGATGTACTTGTTCCGATGGAGATAATTTAGTACTCATGGAGATGTACTTGTTCCTATGGAGATGATTTAGTACTCATGGAGATGTACTTGTTTTAATGGATATAATTTAGTGCTCATGTAGATGTACTTGTTCCCATGGAGATGTACCTGTTCCCACATAGATTGTAGATTACTTGTACCCTGGAGATGTTCTTGAGAATACTGAATGGAGATGTATAGTTTGTAGTTGAAAGATATATGCAGATCATTTTGTCCCACAGTGTGTAGTTTCTCCCAGGTTATGATCCATATATATTACATAATCTGGCTAATCAGAGTGTCGTATTTGTCAATGTTATTATGGCATTCCAATTTCAAAGTTTTTGTTTCTTTATTAATTAACCTGTATTCATAATGCCACAATACTTAGATCAAATGGCTGATCTATCCATACATGTGAATCATATTGAAATCAAAATATAAACATAAAATAGTATTTTTATGGTAGGGTTGAAGAAATTTACAATTATTTGTATGTTGTTTATTATGATTTTATGTATTCATAAATAATAATAATTTAATGATAATATTTCATAATATTGCATATTTGAAAATAATACTACATGTTGTTTGCTGATCGCTGCATCCTTTTAGGCACCATTTTCTTTTGGTAATTGTATGCACACAAATTGATAGTTGGCCTCAGACCCATAGTTACAATTCTGTATTTCAACAGTGGCTAGAGAAGTCAGTGATGCAACCTATAAATAGGACTCTGCATCTACCTTCACTTCCTGGGCTAATGGCTCAGGTGACAGTAATTGCCTATCTTCTTGCCATGTTATGATGAGCACTGGGGGTCAAACCAGCTTATGCAGTCAGGAACAATTACAGATTGAACTGGCCTTTTATTCTCAAAGTGTCCAGTACTTTCAGTGGTCCTAATGATTGGACATTGCCCCGTATAATTATATTAATGTACCAAGTAGGCTAGAACCCATGACAGTGACACACTCAGAATCGTTATAATTAACCACTCACCTTGGTTGTGAAAAATGTCCACGACTGATCTTTCCACCATTTAACAACCAGTATTTGTGGAGCACAATGACTAGACCATCGGACTGTCAATCAAGAGGACCCTGGTTCAAATCCTGTGCTGCCATGTCGAACCATGGGCAAGTTCGTTCACTCTCCCTTGCTCCAGTTCACTCAGCTACATGAATGAGTGCTATAGACAGTGGTGGATATTTGAGTACGAATAGTTTTTTGCGCATTAATTGCAGTGTGGCTATATACTTCCCAGAGAAGTCGACATAGTGTTCGTTTGAACAGGTCTGCCAGGCATAGACTAATGCAGAGATCCGTCACCCCGCCATTTGGAGCCGAGTCGGCCGGGAGCAAGTAAGAATTCTGACTGACAGGTACAAACCCATCAACTATGTAATGACTCGAACTAGCCCTTTATATATGACGGAGCGTTTCTCCGACGTTGACACAGCCTTCACAGGGCAGTTCCTGGAAATACTCTACGCATCCATAGCGTGCATTATATAGTACGTTGCAATATTCAAATGGATACTGTTTTAATGTAAAGTGTAGATACATTGTTAATTACTGCTGTTAATCAAAAACTGGCAATACAAAGACTTGTGTCGGCACTGTTGTGGGAAAGTTTCCGGTATTTGAATTGTTAATAAACAAATCGCTTCCAAGGACCCCAAAACTGGTAAAAATGTAACATTTTGCCAATTTTTTCAAAAACTGTTCAGCAACTTTTTCTCTAATTTTGCATATACATTTCATGTGGTAGTGTCACTGTACACAAGAAATCTGTATTTGATTGAATCATTCTAATGGCACCTAATGACCCCCCAAAAAGGACCCCAAAAATTGTAAATTTTCACATTTTGCCTATTTTTTCAAAAACTCTAAGTAACTTTTTCTCTAATTTTGTAGACATTTCATGTGGTGGTGCCACTGTACATAATAAATCTGTATTTGATTGAATAATTCTAAGGGCACCAAAAGTCCCCTAAAATGCTAAATTTGCTAAATAAATGGTCTACTACAGCAGCAGATCTATCATGCTTCCAGTCCTTTTGTTCAACTAATCCCTTTTCCCACAACATGTGTCACACCTCACTGTGGCTGGCCGGTGGAAAGTGTGACTAAACTGTAATTGGTCACTGGCAGAGACTTGAGTCAATAGACAGTGCCCACTAGACCCCTGGACAGTTGTGCCTACATTCTAAGGGCTCATCCTGAAACAACCAAATGTCAACCATTAGAAGATTTGACATAGTTCCGCTATACACAAGAAATCTGTATTTGATTGAATTATTCTAGTGTCATCAGCATATAGTAGAACATACATTTTCAAGAAAATGTCTACATCATCACTAAGGTTGTTGTAAATTTCACCAGCTGCCATGTCAAGTCCCTTATAATTATGACTAACGGTGTTCAAACTAATTCAGGGGCCGGTTTCATGAAGCCCACTTAGCGGCTACGAACGGTTACTTGGCGCTACGAAGGTCATCGTAGAAGATTTCGCGTTTCATGTCGTCTACTTAGACTACGCAGTGGGCGCAACGCCCTACTTAGGCTATGGCACCTACCCCGGTGGCGTAACTCCACTAAGTTGTTCTTAATGGCGGCTTTACGACCAGTTCATCAGATAAACGGTGCAGTTAGACGAATTTTCCGGAGAGAGAGAGAGAGTGTTTAGATACATGACACACTCATTTGGTGTATACGACAACGTTGAGTTGTTTGACCGGTATCGTTTTCGTCGAGAGAATATCAGGCATTTAATAGATTTAGTCGGTGACGACATCTCGATAGTGTCACGGAAGGGTTTCTTAACAACGACACTGCAAATACTCATCGCATTACGTTTCTTTGCATGTGGTTATAGGCAATTTGTTTTGTGTTAGCAAGGCAACCGTGAGTAGAACTGTTCAGAGAGTTCCACCTGCGTTCGCCAGGCTACTGCCACGTCACGTACGCTTCCCCCAAGTAGGCGAGACGGAAGCCATGAAAGTGCGTCACCACATCGCAAACGTCCCTAACGTTATCACCTGCGTCGACTGTATGCATATTAAAATTGCAACACAATCGGTCAACGAACATTAATATATCAATCGTAAAAACGACCATAACATAAATGTCCAACTGATCTGTGATGCCGATGCCATGATCATGAACAGTGTTGTGAGGTGGCCGGGATCGGTGCACAACAAGTGTCCCGTATTCAATGTGTTCGAGACGGCACCCTGGCCACTGGAAGGATACATCCTCGGTGACAGCGGCTACAAGCTCCAAGACTGGCTGCTCACACTGGAAGGATACATCCTCGGTGACAGTGGCTACAAGCTCCAAGACTGGCTGCTCACACTGGAAGGATACATCCTCGGTGACAGCGGCTACAAGCTCCAAGACTGGCCACTCACACTGGAAGGATACATCCTCGGTGACAGCGGCTACAAGCTCCAAGACTGGCTGTTCACACTGGAAGGATACATCCTCGGTGACAGCGACTACAAGCTCCAAGACTGGCTGCTCACACTGGAAGGATACATCCTTGGTGACAGCGGCTACAAGCTCCAAGACTGGCTGTTCACACTGGAAGGATACACCCTCGGTGACAGCGACTACAAGCTCCAAGACTGGCTGTTCACACTGGAAGGATACATCCTCGGTGACAGCGACTACAAGCTCCAAGACTGGCTGCTCACACTGGAAGGATACACCCTCGGTGACAGCGGCTACAAGCTCCAAGACTGGCTGTTCACACTGGAAGGATACACCCTCGGTGACAGCGACTACAAGCTCCAAGACTGGCTGTTCACACTGGAAGGATACATCCTCGGTGACACTCCCGGCTACAAGCTCAAGACGGCTTATTCACACTGGAAGGATACATCCCCTACAGTGATGGCTACAAGCTCCAAGACTGGCTGCTCACACTGGAAGGATGATACATCCTTGGTGACAGCGGCTACAGAAAACTCCAAGACTGGCTGTTATTCACACTGGAAGGATACATCCTCACGGTGACAGCTGACTCTGAAACTCAAGACTGGCCCGACAGGAGGATGTCCTGCAGTGGCTTAAGCTGGCTACAAGCTCCAAGACTGGCTGCTCACACTGGAAGGATACATCCTTGGTGACAGCGGCTATAAGCTCCAAGACTGGCTGCTCACACTGGAAGGATACATCCTCGGTGACAGCGGCTACAAGCTCCAAGACTGGCTGCTCACACTGGAAGGATACATCCTCGGTGACAGCGGCTACATGCTCCAAGACTGGCTGCTCACACTGGAAGGATACATCCTCGGTGACAGCGGCTACATGCTCCAAGACTGGCCACTCACACTGGAAGGATACATCCTCGGTGACAGCGGCTACATGCTCCAAGACTGGCCACTCACACTGGAAGGATACATCCTCGGTGACAGCGGCTACAAGCTCCAAGATTGGCTGCTAACACTGGAAGGATACATCCTCGGTGACAGCGGCTACAAGCTCCAAGACTGGCCGTTCACACTGGAAGGATACATCCTCAGTGACAGCGGCTACAAGCTCCAAGACTGGCTGCTCACACTGGAAGGATACATCCTCGGTGACAGCGGCTACAAGCTCCAAGACTGGCTGCTCACACTGGAAGGAAACATCCTCGGTGACAGCGGCTACAAGCTCCAAGACTGGCTGCTCACACTGGAAGGATACATCCTCGGTGACAGCGGCTACAAGCTCCAAGACTGGCTGCTCACACTGGAAGGATACATCCTCGGTGACAGCGGCTACAAGCTCAAGACTGGCTGCTCACACTGGAAGGATACATCCTCGGTGACAGCGGCTACAAGCTCCTAGATTGGCTGCTCACACTGGAAGGATACATCCTTGGTGACAGCGGCTACAAGCTCCAAGACTGGCTGCTCACACTGGAAGGATACATCCTCGGTGACAGCGGCTACAAGCTCCAAGACTGGCTGCTCACACTGGAAGGATACATCCTCGGTGACAGCGGCTACATGCTCCAAGACTGGCTGCTCACACTGGAAGGATACATCCTCGGTGACAGCGGCTACAAGCTCCAAGACTGGCTGCTCACACTGGAAGGATACATCCTTGGTGACAGCGGCTACAAGCTCCAAGACTGGCTGCTCACACTGGAAGGATACATCCTCGGTGACAGCGGCTACAAACTCCAAGACTGGCTGCTCACGCTGGAAGGATACATCCTCGGTGACAGTGGCTACAAGCTCAAGACTGGCTCTCCCACACTACTAGAAGAATCCCATCCCTCAGTGGCTCTGGCTACAAGCTCAAGACTGGCTGCTCCACACTGAAGGGATACATCCTCAGTGACTAGCGGCTACATGCTCTCCAAGACTGGCTGCTCACCTGGAAGGATACATCCCCTCTCAGTGACAGCTGGCTGTATCTCCAAGACTGGCTGCTCACTGGAAGGATACATCCTCGGTGATGGTGGCTACAAGCTCCAAGACAGCTGCTCACACTGGAAGGATACATCCTTGGTGACAGCGGCTACAAGCTCCAAGACTGGCTGCTCACACTGGAAGGATACATCCTCGGTGACAGCGGCTACAAGCTCCAAGACTGGCTACTCACACTGGAAGGATACATCCTCGGTGACAGCGGCTACATGCTCCAAGACTGGCTGCTCACACTGGAAGGATACATCCTCAGTGACAGCGGCTACAAGCTCCAAGACTGGCTGCTCACACTGGAAGGATACATCCTCGGTGACAGCGGCTACAAGCTTCAAGACTGGCTGCTCACACTGGAACGATACATCCCTTGGTGACCAGTGCCTACAAGCTCAAGACTGGCTGCTCACACTGGAGGGATACATCCTCGGTGACAGCGGCTACAAGCTCCAAGACTGGCTGCTCACACTGGAAGGATACATCCTCGGTGACAGCGGCTACAAGCTCAAGACTGGCTGCTCACACTGGAAGGATACATCCTTGGTGACAGCGGCTACAAGCTCCAAGACTGGCTGCTCACACTGGAAGGATACATCCTCGGTGACAGCGGCTACAAGCTCCAAGACTGGCCGCTCACACTGGAAGGATACATCCTCGGTGACAGCGGCTACAAGCTCCAAGACTGGCCACTCACACTGGAAGGATACATCCTCGGTGACAGCGGCTACAAGCTCCAAGACTGGCTGCACACACTGAAAGGATACATCCTCGGTGACAGCGGCTACAAGCTCCAAGACTGGCTGCTCACACTGGAAGGATACATCCTTGGTGACAGCGGCTACAAGCTCCAAGACTGGCTGCTCACACTGGAAGGATACATCCTCAGTGACAGTGGCTACAAGCTCCAAGACTGGCTGCTCACACTGGAAGGATACATCCTTGGTGACAGTGCCTACAAGCTCCAAGACTGGCTGCTCACACTGGAAGGATACATCCTTGGTGACAGTGCCTACAAGCTCCAAGACTGGCTGCTCACACTGGAAGGATACATCATTGGTGACAGTGCCTACAAGCTCCAAGACTGGCTGCTCACACTGGAAGGATACATCCTCGGTGACAGTGGCTACAAGCTCCAAGACTGGCTGCTCACACTGGAAGGATACATCCTCGGTGACAGCGGCTACAAGCTCCAAGACTGGCTGCTCACGCTGGAAGGATACATCCTCGGTGACAGCGGCTACAAGCTCCAAGACTGGCTGCTCACTGGAGGACATCCCCTCCCGGTGAGCCCAGCGGCTACAAGCTCAAGACTGGCTGCTCACACTGGAAGGATACATCCTTGAAGCCCAGTGGCTACAAGCTCCAAGACTGGCTGCTCACACTGGAAGGATACATCCTCGGTGACAGCGGCTACAAGCTCCAAGACTGGCTGCTCACACTGGAAGGATACATCCTCGGTGATGGTGGCTACAAGCTCCAAGACTGGCTGCTCACACTGGAAGGATACATCCTCGGTGACAGCGGCTACAAGCTCCAAGACTGGCTGCTCACACTGGAAGGATACATCTTCGGTGATGGTGGCTACAAGCTCCAAGACTGGCTGCTCACACTGGAAGGATACATCCTCGGTGACAGTGCCTACAAGCTCCAAGACTGGCTGCTCACACTGGAAGGATACATCCTCGGTGACAGTGCCTACAAGCTCCAAGACTGGCTGCTCACACTGGAAGGATACATCCTCGGTGACAGTGGCTACATGCTCCAAGACTGGCTGCTCACACTGTAAGGATACATCCTCGGTGATGGTGGCTACAAGCTCCAAGACTGGCTGCTCACACTGGAAGGATACATCCTCGGTGATGGTGGCTACAAGCTCCAAGACTGGCTGCTCACACTGGAAGGATACATCCTCGGTGACAGTGGCTACAAGCTCCAAGACTGGCTGCTTACGCTATTTATTCACATCGCAAATGCAGCACAACAGCGCAAAAAGCTCAACTCATCATCACTGAAATTCGATTTTCTTTCTCTTTTTTTCCCGGAACCGGCAGCGCGCTTGCTGTTGCCATGTTGCTAGCGGGAAAGTGGGAAGGGGAATCCCGGGAGTTACCCGTATCATGACGCTAATCTAACCACGTGACAGCTTTACGCGCCTACTTTGTTAAGAAATAGGTCATGCGCGCTACATGAAACCCGCTTTGCTTAATTTTACGCAACTACTTAGCTACGCAAGAATTCGAGTTTACGCACTTGCGTAGCGCTATTTTTCACTACGTACCGACGCTGTTAATATATTGATTATTCATCACATCAATGTTTACAAACTAATGTCTTGCTGGGGCAAGATGAAAGTAATTTCGTCTGATATCGGACATCGACGTTCTGAGATGATCCCTAACACGACATAGGTATAATTATTAGTAAATTGCTGCCGTCCAGCGCTGTCCCGGCTGTGTCGCATCTAGCAGCCTCGCACAGATGCCGCCGGTCGCTCCACGAATTCACAAGCAATCCATCAAAACAAAAAACAACAAAGGAAACAATGCAAAAAGTAGTTATTTATAAAGAGAAATTACTCATTGTTTCAAAGTAGGCTAGGCGTACACGGGTGATACGATGCGTGTTTAGGGTATCGTTTTTTGGTGATGTTCATATATTTAAATTAGCCACGTGTAGGTGAGACCAGGGCAAGACGGACACCCTAAGCAAACAACTGTTATACTATCAACGTATTTCGAAGTATGTTTAAAGATTCTATATTGGCATTTGTTTCAATGATGAAATAATTTTCGCAGGTCAATTTATCTGTAACGAGAGGATGAGGGAAAAGTAAAGACAGTTCAACTTATCTGTAACGAGAGGATTGTGGGCAAAGTAAAGATAGTTCAAATTATCTGTAACGAGAGGACGGGGGAAGTAAAGACAGTTAAACTTATCTGTAACGACAAGATGGGGGGCAAATTAAAGACAGTTCAACGTATCTGTAACGAGAGGTTGGGGGGGGGGAAGTAAAGACAGTTCAACTTATCTGTAACGAGAGGACGGGGGAAGTAAAGACAGTTCAACTTATATGTAACGAGAGGATGGGGGGAAGTAAAGACAGTTCAACTTATCTGTAACGAGAGGATGGGGGAAGTAAATACAGTTCAACTTATCTGTAACGAGAGGATGGGGGCAAAGTAAAGACAGTTCAACTTATCTGTAACGAGAGGATGGGGGAAGTAAATACAGTTCAACTTATCTGTAACGAGAGGATGGGGGCAAAGTAAAGACAGTTCAACTTATCTGTAACGAGAGGATGAGTGGAAATAAAGACAGTTAAACTTATCTGTAACGAGAGGATGGGGGAAATAAAGACAGTTCAACTTATATGTAACGAGAGGATGGGGGCAAAGTAAAGACAGTCCAACTTATTTGTAACGAGAGGATGGGGGCAAAGTAAAGACAGTTCAACTTATCTGTAACGA
>CM034535.1:42119915-42145466 GCA_020002185.1 Paraescarpia echinospica | reverse complement strand
TTATATCAATTATTTGGTCAAAGTCAAATCAAGGTGACCGGGGCGCGATCGCGACGGAGGCAGCTTCCTACAATCCCTCTACGTACATAGGTTTGGTTTGCTGTGCAAAAGGGGTTATGCTTAGGGTTAGGTGAGAGATAAGCTGAATGTGAGAGATAGGTTGAAGGTACTTTTGATAAGGTTTACATCAGGTGTTTACATTTTTTGCGTGGAGGGATTGCCGAACGTTTAATTTATGAGAGTTTAATTTCATGTATTTTATTCGTAGGCCTGTACTATAAAATATAGTAATACAAATTAATTTTAATAACATAGATTTATTAACATACACAGAATATATAAATATGTGATCAATGTACTGAGGTAACCTTTAGCTCCATGCTTTTTGTTTTAAATGTAGCAAATTAAGTAATTGTATAATAATTGCAATATGTCTTACATGATAATTAAACTGACTGCCTACCAAGTAGGAACAACCTTTAGGAGTAGGACCTACACCATTCGGAACTGGCACATGGTCAGTTTTCAATAATCAGTGTTTGGTGTTCAAATTAAGTGAATATATGCTTGATTCTAGCAACTTATTTAAACTTATAAAACCAAATTATAATAACCAAAGTATGCAATGTATTAAGTTATGCAATGATAAATAGCCTTATAAAAATAATAACGATAACGTTTATTTCAGACAAAACTCCATCTACATATATATAAAATACAAGTTAATAAAAAATACAAAGATATAGACACATGGAATAAAAAATAAATGGTTAATAAAAAGTATATATATATAATGTGTGTTCAACTTTAAGTATACAATTGGGTAGTCCAGTATTTAAACATAGGACTTCTAAAATGTATATCAGTATAAACATAATTCACAAAAAGTAATTTAAGACTGTTGAAAACAACATAATAAGCTAAATATGGATGGACGCATACGTTCATTAAAAAAATTAACACAGTTTGTAGCAAACAAAAAACTTGCACTACGGCGTGAGAAGAAATTGTGTAAGATTCTAAAACTGTTGTTATATGCAACAGTAATACCTTTCAAACTTGAGGTGTACATAGTACCACGGTAAGAGTGAAATAGGGAAGTGTTAACGGTAGAGCTGCAAAGGCGAAAGTTTCGTGCTAAGACATTAACCTGAGCATATATGCATCTTTTCTGTCTGGCAATGTCATCATATTCAGTAAGATTGTTATTATATGACCTAGATATTTGCATTTGATATTGTGAGGTAACGGAGGATTATTGAGAGTGAAAATTGTTCATGTCCTGAGGTTTGTTGTCAATAACCATACAATACGACTTGTTGGCATTATACTTGGCACAACAATCTGTTAGTTTTCTCAACCCACAAACACTAGGTAAACAAAATACATAGGTCATCTGCATACATCAAGTGATTCATTATGGTGTTTGCATAAAGACATCCAATTTGTAATATGTTAAGATTTATACTTAAGTCGTCCATGTACACATTAAAAAGGTGGGGAGAAAGAATTCCACCTTGTTTAACACCATTCGAGACAGTAAAGTATCTAGAAAAGCCCTGACACCATCTGACAGTTAATGTCTGGGCACTGTACCAGTGATACAGACTGCGCACAATGAAAGCAGGACAGCCACAGTCAATTAGTTTAGTGAACAGCTTGCTATGGTTCACTTTGTTGAAGGCCTTGGAGGCATCCAACATAGTGACATACATAGAAGAGCCATTCCCTATGTAGTGTTGAAAAAGTTCTTTTAATAGAAATATGAGCATTTCAGTTGAGTGATGCTTTTTAAATAAAAAATTGGTTGGCACACGTTGTGAAGAAAATGGTATTAAAGATTCAAATAATTTACAAGCAATTGTTGCAAGAGCAATAGGTATGTGGCTGTTGTTTTCAGGCAAATCACAAGCTTTGTTTTTAATTATTGATGATATTATTGTGACCATTATAGCGTCAGGTAAAAATCGATGGATTAACAAGCTGCTGCATAGCAGTGACATATAAACGTGAAGTTTTTTGTTAGCATACTTAAAATGTTCGTTACTTATACAGTCATAACCAGGAACTTTTCCTGTAGGCATCGCTTGAATTATTTCTTGTATTACATTAACATCAACAATCATTTGATCATTAAATTGCATATTGCTGCAATACATGTCAATCTTTTTAGTATGTGTTGGAGAGCCAGGTACAGAATTAAGCAGAGACTGGTAATGATGAAGCCACATATTCTTTATGTTTTCAGCACCACTTGCACCGCCAACATTGCTAGGATTTGGCAACTTGGCATTGTTCATTTGTTTTATATCTTTTCAGAAGTTTTTTAAACTCGTTACAGCTTACTATTGAAGCCAGTCGTTCGGGTTTAAGGGTTTCGACATTTTTTTCAGTCTTGTTTATGTTTAAACTGTTAGTGCTGATATGAAGGTTTCAGAGCAGTGCGGAATTGCAGCGTCAAAGGGAAATCAAATCCTTGGATTAATTAGGCGAAATATAGCGTATAAGAAAAAAGAATTAATAGTACCGCTGTACAAAACAATAGTGAGGCCTCATTTAGAATATTGTATACAAGCATGGAGGCCATATCGCAAGAAGGACATAGATATGCTAGAAAGTGTACAGAGGAGAGCGACTAAAATGATACCAAATCTGAGGGATCTTAGTTACGAAATACGCCTAAAAGAATGTGGTTTAACAACATTAGAGACCAGAAGATTGAAAGGAGATCACATAGAAGTGTTTAAAATATTGAATGGTTATGAAAATATTGATAGA
Source organism: Paraescarpia echinospica (assembly GCA_020002185.1). NCBI lineage: Eukaryota > Metazoa > Annelida > Polychaeta > Sabellida > Siboglinidae > Paraescarpia > Paraescarpia echinospica. The sequence continues at coordinate 42,142,688 of CM034535.1, read as the reverse complement.
AACATTTTTTTCTCAGTTAAGAAAAATAGAAGGACCAGAGGACATGAAGCTACATTAGTAAAGGAGCAGTGTAGATTAGATATAAGAAAGTTCTGATTCTCACAAAGGACTGTAAATGAATGGAACAGATTATCTCCTGATTGTGTTGGTGCTAGTAGCGTGAATATGTTTAAAAATAAAATCGACACACACCTTAAAAAGGCGGGATACATGTAGATAAAAAGTATTGGACTCTCGATAAGCCAAAAGGCTTCCTTGTCCACCTGCCATCCAGAGTAATTTTCTGGATGGCAATCTTGTTAAATCTTGTTAAAACTGAGCACGTTTAATTATTTTCATTATGTCGTACAAAAGACCATGTCGGAGACACCCTGCAGACCGCCACATGAGAAAAGACTCTAGCAATCTGGTGGGAGTCTCTGACCATATCATTCCAACCAAGAACGGCATGCTTCGAAGACATGTTATGCGCCTTAGTAGATATTACTTCAAAGGCATCCCTGAGTGAATTAATTATGTCTTTCGTAACATTTGCACATCAGTAACTGGCTTCATCATTACAATTCGGGTCAGTACAGCGTAAAAGCTCATGAGGTACATCAATGGCAGATAAAATCAAACTGGTTTGAATGTAATAGTTGTGAAGGTCTTGGCGAGTGGCAGCCCCCCCCCCCCACATACGACAAGGCTGTCGAATTTGCTCCTGTGTGGATGCTTCAGAAGTAGGTAATAATAAGTTGTCAGATATGGTAAGGCATAAAGGTAGGAGGTCAGAAGAGACACAATCGTAATTAACTACCATATTAGAGATTGATGAGTGACTGGAGTGAGTGCTGAGCACGTGGTCCAGACAGCTCCTTCAGCCATCAGCATCACTGACATAAGTAAAATCATCGGAAGGGAGACACTTTAATGCCACTTGGAATAGTGTGATATTCATTAATAAAAGCATTGAGAAGTGGCGAAACAGATTGGGCTTGTTAATTTCCGCATTAAAATCCCCAATGATGAATATGTTGCCTGATTCAAATGAGTCGCTTATAGCCTGTATCTTGCCTAAAACACTTGATATTCATCGACATTTTCATCACTCAGATACGGTAGATATACATTAAGAATAAGAATAGTCGCATTAGACGTGGTGATTTTTAGAACAAGGAGTCTTTTTTATCGTCATAAATTATAGGTTCGATAAATGGGTCGAGTGAACGTCTCCATAAAAAGCAAAGGCCGCGCGATAAGGGCGTCCACCTAAACCATCACAAAAATCTAATGGAATTGAAGTCAGGGTGAACAGAATTGATATAAGAAAGGCACTACTTAGGGAGCCAATGTTCCTGCACTGCAAGTATGTCGCAGGATTTTAAAATGTTCAGCACATCGTAAGCAGTGTTCCGTATGTTTCTGGCAATAAGTGAAGCAATACGGAGTTGACAGTCTACAGGTGAGTCGGATGTGTTCTTGTGTGCTTCCAATGTGGGAAGTACCGTCCAATCTTTTATTCCAGCAGGCCAGAGATTGGCGTTATATAGCAAGTTCGTGTTTAGTTGGTAAGGGTTCACATGAGAGTACACTCTTAGAAATGTGTCATATATTCAGGATATAATCAGACTGACTGAAGCTGGATTCGTTTATTAACATGAACCGAACAAAACCAAAACACACACAAGCCGGCGGATATACTACTACTGCGGCTCTGATAATACGACGTAAACCGTGTAGTTCTTCCTAGCAATGCGACTACATTACACTCCTCCACACTAAATTAAAGAGTTCTCTACTACTAATGTTCAGTTCAGTTCTTGTATGGCAACACGGACAAGAAATGTAGTAAACGTCACAAACAACTTAAGTAATGCACAGGGGTATTATTATGACCCACGGGGTGCAGTGTTACGTACTCACAGGTCGAGCCGTACGACTGGTTTCCGATACCTTGGCGGATAGCGCCGTTGGGGAGAGTTCACGCCATCAGTCGCCGGTGGTGTCGTCGCGGCACGTGCCCTCGGAGTCGTAATCACCTCAGGAGTGGTCATCACGGTCGGTGTCGTCATCACGCTTGGACGAGTCGTCTCGTTCGGTTGAGTCGTCGCGCTCGGTTGAGTCTTCACGACTGGTTGAGTCGTCGCGTCTGGTTGAGTCGCCACGCCCGGTTGAGTCGTCACGCCCTGTTGAGTCGTCACGCCCGGTTGAGTCGACACTCGCAGATCGCGTCGCAGTGCGTCCTCCGTCACTGAAGTCGTCATCAGATGATCGGCGTGTACGTACCGGTTTGTCCCAGAAACACGAACGATGTACGTTCTGGGTCCCACCACTTTGACGATCGTTCCCGCGAGCCATTTCGCTACTCCACCTCGAGTGTTGCGCACCGCGACATGCTGATGTAGGATGAAGTAGCGATCCTTCATACCGGCTCGATCATGGAAGAGCTTCTGCTTCGCTTGTCGCTCCTCAACATCTTCCTTCAGACTCGGCTTCAACAGAGTGAACCGGGTTCTCACCTGCCGTTTCAGGAACAGTTCGGCCGGTGTCCGCCCCGTCACACTGTGCGGAGTGTTCCTATATCGCAACAGGAAGTTCGCCAGGCGATGCTGAAGCGATATGTGAACGCCGCCATACTTCGCCTCGAGAACGTCTCTCAGCAGCGCCTGCTTCAGGAGTCCCACTGCCTTCTCAGCCGCCCCATTGCTGGCTGCGTGATAGGGCGGCACCAACGTCTGCTTGATGCCGTTCAGACGACAGAAATCTCGGAAATCATGAGACGTAAATTGTGGCCCATTGTCACTAACGATCTCCTCAGGAAGACCATGAGCTGCGAACAGGTTGCGTAGAATCTCAATCGTACGCTGTGAAGTCGTCAGACGCATCTGAAACACCTCCACCCACTTCGTGTGGCTGTCAATCAGGACTAGGAAGTTGTTTCCATCTTTCTCTGCGTAATCTATGTGTACGCGCATCCACGGACGTACAGGCCACGACCGCGGCTGCAATGGCACCACAGGCTGTGTGTTGCTTGTAGCCATGCAAACCGCACACTCGTGGACACGTGACTCGATCTCCTGGTCCAGACGAGGCCACCAGAGGTAACTCCTTGCCACGCCTTTCATCCGTGTCATGCCCATGTGACCCTCATGTAGGTCGTCCACGAGCCGTTGGCGCCAGTTCGGTGGCACGACCACTCTCAACCCCCATAGGATGCACCCCTGCTCGACTGAGAGTTCGTTTCGACGGATGAAGTAGGGTTGTAGGTCGTCATCATTCACTCTCGCAGGCCAGCCATTCATGATGAAGTTGAACACCTTGGCTAGCACGGGGTTCTTTCGAGTGGCCTCTTTGATCTGTTGGCTCGTGACTGGCAGTTCATCCACACACGTAAAGTGGAAAATGTCGTCACTCCCATCAGCTGTCTTTCCAGGATCGTTGTACGGCAGCCTGGAGAAGGCGTCAGCATGCAGCAGTTCCGAGCCAGGCCGATACTGGATGTCATAGGTGTAGGCCGACAGAATCAACGCCCACCTCTGAAGACGAGCTGCTGTCATCGTAGGTATACCGCTCTTTGACCCCAGTATAGTGACTAGCGGCTTGTGGTCCGGTCCGTCTCAAGTGTGAAGTGGCGGCCCCACAAATATTGTCGAAAGCGCTTCACCCCGAAAATGATGGCCAATGCCTCTCGTTCGACTTGCGAGTAGTTACGCTCGGCCGACGTCATCGTGCGGGAGGCGAATGCTATCGGCCTCTCCACGCCATCGGGTGAAACATGCGATATCACCGCACCAACTCCATACAAAGAGCCATCACAAGCGAACTTCAAAGGCTTCTTCGCATCATAGTGGCACAGAATGTCCGCATTACAGATTAGTTCCTTGCTGCGTTTGAACGCCTGTTCGCACGTCGTGTCCCATGACCACTCTGCACCCGAGTGTGTCAGCATGTGTAACGGCGCCAACAGCGTGGACAAGTCCGGCAAGAACTTCATGTAGTATTTGAGCAGCCCAAGATAGCTGCGCAGTTCTGTGGTGTTCGTCGGTCTCGGCGCTTCCTTGAGAGCCGCGATCTTGTCAGCCGTGGGAAGCAGTCCCTCCGCGGTGACCAGGTGACCCAGATACTCAATCTGGTCCGCCATGAACTTGCACTTTGCGAGTTTCAATCGAATGCCGTAGTGTTGCAGTCGGCTCAGCACCTCATCAAGCCTCTGCAGATGTTGCTCGTTCGACCTCGCAGTAATCAAGATGTCGTCGAGATAACAAGCGACACCGTCTATCCCCGCCAACACCTGATCCATGGTTCGCTGGAATATGGCCGGGGCAGAGTTCACACCATAACTAAGTCTGTTCGGCTGATACAGACCCTTATGTGTATTGATCGTCAGCAGGCGTTTGGACTCATCATCGAGCTCCAGCTGGTTGTACGCGTGTGCCAGGTCCAGTTTCGTGAACTTTGTTCCTCCCGCCAGCGTCGCGAAGATGTCTTCGGCTGTAGGAAGTGGATAGCGGTCCACCTCTACATGCGGGTTAACTGTGACCTTGTAGTCACCGCAGATTCGTACAGTTTTATCCGACTTCAACACATTGACCGTCGGTGTCGCCCAGTCAGAGCGCTCCACCTTCGTGATGACCTTGTTAGCCTCCAACTTATCGAGCTCCGCGGCCACCATCTCTCGTCTAGCGTACGGCACTGGACGAGACTTCTTGAACACCGGAGTCGTATCCGGCCGCACATGAATCGTCACTTTGAAGTCGTTGATTCCACCATAGCCTTCCTCGAAGACCGGTAGGTGGCGCCTCACGACGTCATCGGCTGTCGCCACGTCGCTGTCAAGCGAGATTGCCCGAATGCTGGGCCAGTCCAGCTGGATTTGCGCCATCCAATTGCGACCTAGCAGCGCTGGTCGTCGTCTGTAACCTGCCACGATGACGAGAGGTAGTTCAACACTCTGTTTGTTGTAGCTCACCGGGATGGTTATCACTCCTCTTAGCGGCAGGAGACCACCCTGATAGTCTCTCAATTGCAGCTGTGTTGGCTCTAGTGCAAAGCGAGACAACTGTTCATTGTACAGCTGCTCGGACGCGACTGACACCACTGCGCCAGTATCGATCTCCATGTCGATAGGCCTACCATCAACCCTGACAGTCACCATGTACTTAGGTGTGCGCTGTCCCGCCGTAATCGCGGACACGTCACTGTCGCCCGTCGATCTGGCCTCCGTGATGTGGTGAATTCCGAGTCCACTACTGCTGTCACTTTCCCCTCCGTCATCATGCACCAGGTTGGTGTTGCTGCGACTTTGGCACATTTTATGCAAATGTCCAATACGTCCGCACCCATAGCACTTAGCTTTGCGAAACTTGCAAGTCTGAGCATCGTGATTCAGCCCGCAACGCATACACGACTGCCTCGCCGTATTATCGCCCGTTCTCCTCGACACCACATGCTCTTTCGTCAACACCTGCTGCTGCCGTCGTGGATGACCCGTCACCCGGTGTACCTCCATCACACTTGCCTTGCCAGTCAGCTCCATCGTGTTGTGAGCTGCCAGCTCCATCGCTTGAGCGACCGTGCACGCCGTGATGAACGTCAAATCTTTGTCCGCTAGGAGGCGCTTCTGCGTAGCTTCGCTGTGTAGACCGCACACGAAACGGTCCCTCAACGCCTCATCCAGAAACGTCCCAAAGTCACACGTCGAGGCCAGCTGTTTCAGTGCCACTATGTAGTCGGCTACTGACTCCCCGTCACCCTGGTTGCGTTTGTTGTACCGGAAGCGTTCAGGGATCACAATTCGCTGTGGTCGGTAGTGCGTCACCAAGGTCGCTGTCAGCACTGCAAAAGTCTGATCAGACGGCTTTGCTGGAGTGAGTAGGTTCCGTAGAAGGGCGTATGCTTTAGGCCCGATTACAGCTAGAAACACACTCACACGACGATCCGCTGTGCCGGCCGGCGTAGGCTCACCAATAGCGTTAGCCAGCATCCACTGCTCCAGTCTTTCCAGATAGCTGTTGACCTCCTCTCTTCGCTCATCGAACTCGCACATAGCACCGATGATGCTCGAGGAAGCCATCGCGCAGGTTGGATTCAGATACTCGTCGCCAGTGTCATATATTCAGGATATAATCAGACTGACTGAAGCTGGATTCGTTTATTAACATGAACGGAACAAAACCAAAACACACACAAGCCGGCGGATATACTACTACTGCGGCTCTGATAATACGACGTAAACCGTGTAGTTCTTCCTAGCAATGCGACTACATTACAAAATGTACCGTTAAATTACGGTAAAATGACTGGCAGCACGGGTGCGTAAATTTAACGGTATATTGATTTACGGTGTACCGTATTTTTTACGGAATAATACTGTAGAATTTACGGTAGCATATTGATGGTGTACCGTATTTTACGGAATAATACTGTAGAATATACGGTAGCATATTTACGGCATACCGTATTTTTACGGAATTATGCTGTGTAATATACGGTAACATCTTTACGGCATACCGTATTTTTACGGAATTATGCTGTGTAATATACGGTAACATCTTTACGGCGTACCGTATTTTTACGGAATTGTGCTGTAGAATATACGGTAACATTTTTACGGCGTACCGTATTTTTACGGAATTGTGCTGTAGAATATACGGTAGCATCTTTACGGCGAACCGTATTGTTACGGAATTATGCTGTGTAATATACGGTAACATATTTACGGCGTACCGTATTTTTACGGAATTATGCTGTGTAATATACGGTAGCATATTTACGGCATACCGTATTTTTACGGAATTGTGCTGTAGAATATACGGTAACATCTTTACGGCGTACCGTATTTTTACGAAATTATGCTGTGTAATATACGGTAACATCTTTACGGCGTACCGTATTTTTACGGAATTGTGCTGTAGAATATACGGTAACATTTTTTTTTTGTTTTACATGGCCTTTAAATAGTACGATATACATACTTGGCGTTTACATGTGGTTCAGCGTAGCACAACACATTGTTACAAACACCTACGAAAAGGTGTTTTATGTTTTACCTAATTAAAAGCATTGGCCTGCTGTGGGCCAAAAATGTTTACGGAATCGTGATTTAGACTCTATTTTTTCATCCAATTAATGCTTAATTTTTTTTAATGCCCATTAAGTGGCGAAAAAGGGAAGCAGCAGGGGGTTACTCAGGGAAGGGGATTCCTTAATTTTTCTCCTGTCTGATATATTTTTAACACAACATTTGAAAGGTGCACTAAGATGAGACTTGGCAATCTAATTTTTAGCCAGGCAATATAGTTAGTTTTTATGAATATACATACTGATTTTTTTGACTTAAAAAGGAACATCGAGGGAGTGGGGTAGAAGGGGTGTACGTAACCGTTTTATATTTAAAGGCGATAATTTGTTCCTTGTTTTTCATTTATTAATTAATATTGCCTGGATACTGCCTGCAAAATTATCTTAGTTATTTTAGTAAGCTCGTAACAATTTTCGTGATTTGAAAGTTCAGTCCGCGCATCATGTTTCGTTTGTAAGACAAGTTTGTTTGAATGATTGATTCGTGCATCTCACTAGTCAAAGTTTGATTCGTGGAAGTCGTTGGTCTTAGTTTGGTTAAGTAAAAGACACAAGATAAGATTTGCACAGTTTATTCGTGAACAACACAAACGTATTTACATGTCACGCTCCATAACTACGAGAACCAGAGATTAGACATTGATACAGAGTCTTGCAAAGTTTAATCGTGTACAAGACAAAAGAAAGTTCTTTACAGGTCACCCTCCATTACTGTCAGAACCATTTGTTTCATAGTGTTTCGCCACTGTTTCGAAACGGCTTCTTGCAACCAAGTATTGATATTACACAACTGTTCGACTGTCACGTCGAATAGTTTCACACCAGCATCTAACAAAACACTCAAACAGTCTTTCACCACAGCAGTTGAATTAATGACCTCGACAGCCTCGTCAAAGTACATGCAGATTTGAATGTCATCAGATAACATACAATCGTTATGAAATTGACTAGGATGGTCTATCTCGCAACCACGACACTGACGTCTTGAGAGTTCAAAGATGCTGCATGCTATGTGACTTGCAAGCGTCTTTTTCATCGAAATTTCTAACCTATGAGAATAGCTAATACTCTTTTGTGACGAGAGCTCAAAACGATGGCTAACCAAAGCACTACCTGTTTGACCAACTCACCTCGCGCACATAATTACTGCGCGTAGCAGTTTATAGTTTAATGACGTCACTATTGATGATCAAATGATGGAATTACACTACATATGCGCAAGTTCAAAACAAGGTCTAACCAAATCACTACCTGTTTAACCAACTCACCTCGCGCACAAAATTACGGCGCGTAGCAGTTTGATGACGTCATACAGGGTGCACACGCTCGCAACAAACAAACATGTCCAGACACGTCTCGAGTACGGGTTTTAGCCCCTATGCTTCAACATGGGAAAAATTCCCTATACTTTAACATGGACTTTAGCCCCTATCCTTTAACATAGAGAAATTGCCCTATCTTTTAACATGGGGAAAATGTCCTATCCTTTAACATGGAGAAAATTCCCTATGCTTTAATATGGAAGCTTGCCAGAGCTGATGACAGAGACGAAATAGTACACACAAATTGACCGCTACCTCTTTGTTAATATAGGAAGCAGTCGACGTATGCAAGTAATAAGAGACATTGATAGGCAGAAACGCATATCTCTATGGGTCCATTTTCGGTTCCCGATGCCAGTTTAGGGCTTTTATGATAGAATATTGTTTGAAAGGTTTACCGAACAAGCACGAATTTAAATACTACAGTATGAAAACAGATCAAAAACTATCTAATGGGTCTTTATACACTTGACCCTTAATACGGTAAACTATATAAATACTGGTATATCCTATCTGGGAGATTATTATGGTAATATACTGTTGATCATAACGCTTCACTTTGTTACGCGTCTGTTTCGAAAAAGAGGTTTGCAACCAATTCTTTACTCGATAAGTTTGATGTCAAGGTCGAAGAGTTGACATAGCGCATCACGCATAGCGCGTCGATTGTGTTTCCTTCTTTACATATGTACATACGTGTGGGTTAAGAATCATAGCATGATAAAAGGTTGAAATAATAATGTTGATCTCTAGATGCAGACGAAACACAGATGAGACTTGAACAGGGAACACCACTGCAAAACAGTTTGGAACCAGTTTGGACTCAGTTTTCAAGCGACGCTCAAGTGAGATACGGCTGGTAAGTATAAATGTTATATGTCGATACCCGACTGTTCTTCCAACACATAGAGCCTTGGTCTTAGTTACCAGTTCATACCAGTTCATACCAGTTCATACAAGTCTGCTTATAGCGTGATATGACTGTAGTGTGGTGAACGATGTTTTACTCTGAAGGGCGTGATTGAATGTTCTAATAAATTTCTTACAAAAGATGGCTAATCAAATGACTATGATAGCTTTGACGTTATACAGGACGCGAGCGCTTAAAAGCTAGTTTTACTTTGCAGTCCGTGCTTTTGAATTTTCTAATCTACCGACTGCGCATGTGTAGTTTGCACTCTGAAGCCAGTGATCTTTCGGCACGCCCACGTGACCTTAATGTACTATCCTACAATCCATAATGTTTCGGCACGCCCACGTGACCTTTATGTTCTATCGAACTGCTATATAAAGAAATTACACACATTACCAGGCGCCTTATTTTATTCGTAGTTATTTTGCCCGATTTGTGGCTGTTTTTGAAAGCTTGACGGACTTCTTTGCACCCTTGGAGCCATATTTCACACTTTTTTCACCGACACATCAGTCGACAGCACATCTACTACCGCCCCTTGTTGATATGTCGCTGCCAATTATGTTTTTTTGTGAAGGTGGTGGTGCACATACAACAGGCAAAGTGTGGTAGTATCTTTTGGTGTTTAGGGACCGGTGCTGTCACAGTAGCTGTCGGAGTCGGACAGCCGCGTGCAATGTGACGCTTCCAGTTGTCTCGGCGACTAAAGTTCAAGGTACATACTGGGCAAGGAAAACCTGCCCGGAAGGATAAGATATTTAAACGGTTCTTTTCAGAGCCAACCACCTTCTCACAAAAGTGTATTAACAATTAACTATGTCGATGTTAATACAAAGTCTGGTAAGTACAAATGTCGTATGTTAGATAATGTAAAGGGATTGATCAAAATCCTACATAAATTGCTGACAGTTTGAGTGTTTTAACAGATAAGTAACTCAAATACACGGATGTTTTTCCAACACATAGAGCCTTGGGCTTGGTTACCGGTTCAAACCAGTTTGCTTATAGCGTGATATGCCTGTAGTATAGTGAACGATGATTTTACTCTGAAGGCCGTGATTGAATTTTCTAATAAAGTTCTTACAAAGGATGGCTAACCAAATCACAATGATAGCTTTGACGTTATACAGGACGCGAGCGCGTTCGCGCCCACAACAAACAAACATGTCCAGACACATCTACAGGACACAATAGCATACAGTAGTGTCGGTTTTGTAGTGTGTTGACAAAAGTACCAAAGAAACTTCTAGAATGAGATTTTACAGGAGAATTTGAACTCACTGTTGATGACATCAAATGATAGCATTACCAAATCACTATGATTACGACCTAATTGTTATATTCAAGCGCGCACGTTCAAAACAATGGCTAACCAAAGCGCTACCTGTATAACCAACTCACCTCGCGTACAAAATTACTGCGCATAGCAATTTATAGTTTAATGATGTCACTGTATCATGACGTCACATGATGGAATTATATTCAAGCGCGCAAGTTCAAAACAATAGCTAACCAAATCACTAACTGTATAACCAACTCACCTCGCGTACAAAATTACTGCACGTAGCAGTTTATAGTTTAATGATGTCACTGTTGATGATCAAATGATGGAATTACATTACATATGCGCGAGTTCAAAACAAGGTCTAACCAAATCACTACCTGTATAACCAACTCACCTCGCGTACAAAATTACTGCGCGTAGCATTTTACAGTTTAATGACGTCATACAGGGTGCGCACGCTCACGCTCGCAACAAACAAACATGTCCAGACACGTCTCGAGTACGGGATTTATAAGAGACACGAATTTGGGTACTAACGTACGGAAATGATACCAAAAGTATAATTCCAAGATGGCCGCTCTGTTCGAGAAAACGAGGCTATAGGTTCTGATATAACATAGTCCTATATGTAGTCTACATTTCGTATACATTACTTCAGATAAAACGACCTCCGTTGAATTTATAATCCTTTTATTATATAAATTACGCCTTATTATAACACCATATTTTAGACATGTCGTCGTCAACTAAATAAGGGCTCGGTCCCTTTGCGGAGAATCGGCCTACGGGCCAAGCAATCTCGTGTGTGACATATTCAAATGCTGTTTGGTATATATATATATATTTTTAAAGTCGTCGGATACCTTTACGATAATACCTCCTATGCTTTAACGTGGAGAACATTTCCTATCTCTTAACCCGGGAACGCCCTGGTGCAAAATCCATATCTCTTAACATGGGACCGGAACTACTTTTCCACTCCCTATCCTTTAACCCGGGAGCGCCCTGGTGCAAATCCCTATCTTTTAACATGGGATTTGCTCCAGGGAACGGAAATGGTACACGCTGATTAACCTATATTACTACTTATACTAATCACCTAATTAAGTGTAGGTTCTATCACTGCTTACTACCTGTGTGACAGTTCGGGACGCCTGTAAAACTTGAAACCGAATTAAATCGGTCAGAACCGGTTCAATCAGGTTCTGAAGGATTCTACCGGATCCAAACGGATTCTATCGGTTTCTAATAATTGAGACGACAATGTGTTATGGAATTACCCATAATTACCCCTTAAATACCCTTAATTACACTACACTAAAACTATACTACACTGCACTACACACACACGCACCTATGCAAGCACGCGTACGCACACTAATCGCCCCTTAGTTACCCATAAGTACCCCAAAATTACTTCTTAATTACCCGTAAATACCTTCCATTACCCATGGTTACCCCTTAACAGGAGGCGCTCATTACCCGTCCTTCAGCCTGACAGTACGGTCAGGGGACGCTACTCCTACATTAAAATATGGTGTTGTGTTTCATTTATATAAAATAATTCGTTTGTTTCATACTGTATACCCCAATAAGACGCTGATGACCTATTCACCACTCCCCCGTCCTATAATAAACCAAACCACCAACCCATCCGTCAACCCGCCCGTCCAATCCGCCTGTTTAGCCACGGAGCCCAACTTACTTCCGGTCACGTGACTACACAGATTCCTACACCGAATGCTGAGTCAGCCTTCATCTTAGAATTGAAATGACGCAGGTATTGGTTTGAACAGCAACACCACTAGTATCCTATCATAAACTGACTAAGCACACGCTAGCATTAACTTTGAACCCCTAATTACCCTTAATAATCCTTACGTACTCCTGCGTTACCCTTAATTTCCTCTAGTTACCTTTTATTTACCCTTAATTACCCCTAATTACACTTAGTGACCCCTAACAAAATTTACATATATGTTCCAGGGAGGACGAATTGCGTAACGAGCATAAGTTCCTCTTTCACAGTGTCATGCAAGAACTTCTCGCAACAGTCAAACGCATCACTCCACCGTCACCATGGTATGACCCCGATGACCCTGTATGACATGATACTGGAAATAAAGAGGCATACTGGTCTTGGGACTGCGATTTGGATGATGAGGGCTTTTGTAACGATCAATAAATTAAACAGTTTTCAACTTTGAAATATATCGTTTTGTTAGTTTATACACGATAGTATATAGGAATCATCCTTACACACGCCATACATACATACATACATACATACGATACGTCCATCACCCCTTGATCATACCCTCATTACTCCTTCCTTATGCTTCAGTACTCCTCACACACGTGGCACACCTTCCTACAAACCTTTCAAATATACTTATACACGTTAGACTATAGGAAGAATTATACTTACACACACGCACGCACGCACGCGCACACACAAACACACACACACACACACACACAAATAGATACATCTGAGACAAACGCCATCTTAGAATTCCTCCCTGGTACGTATCAAAAAACCCTCTCTAACTCTAACGCGCATCTACCGTAATATTTACGGTGTCTCCACGTAAAATGGAATTACGGTACATTCGCTGTAATACACATACATCTATCGGCTAAGAATAAAACCACGATTGCGCGCTAGTAGTATAGAGGAGTTTTTCGGCCTCAAAATCCTACTTATAAAAAATAATTTAATGACCACTAAACGTTTTCGGGAACCTACTTATAAAAAAGATCAAAGGCTTTTTTTGACACTAATTAGTTTCAGGAACCTACTTATAAAAAACGTGATTGATGAGCCTTGTAATTTGATACTAATTGGATGATTGATTACCCCCTAAGTACACTAGAGCTGCCACCTAGCGGTGAGTGCAGATACCCTTTTAGTTCGTCCCCTAGCGATCAACGCCGTACCTAGGGCGTGCTGACGTAAGCACTATATGACGCGACTATATAACCACGATAAAACCACTGTGTGCAGATCCCCCGTCATCGAAAATTCGGGAACCTACTTATAAAAAACGTGATTGATTACCCCCTCTAAGTACATTTGAGCTACCACCTAGCGGTGAGTGTAGAGATCATTGGGTTTGTCCCCTAGCGACCAACGTCGTACCTAGGGCGTGCTGACGTAAGCACTATATGACGCAACAATATAACCACGATAAAATACTGTTTGCAGATCCCCCGTCATCGAAAGTTCGGGAACCTACTTATAAAAAACGTGATTGATTACCCCCTCTAAGTACATTTGAGCTACCACCTAGCGGTGAGTGTAGAGATCATTGTGTTTGTCCCCTAGCGACCAACGTCGTACCTAGGGCGTGCTGACGTAAGCACTATATGACGCAACAATATAACCACGATAAAACACTGCTGCTTCTGGAGTGGACTATGGCCCCGGCATGACAGCATTGCTGCCACCTAGCGGTGAGTGTAGAGATCAGTTTGTTTGTCCCCTAGCGACCAACGTCGTACCTAGCGTGTGCTGACCTAAGCAGATTGTCCCCTAGCGATCAACATCGTACCTAGTGCGTGCTGACCTAAGCAGATTGTCCCCTAGCGATCAACGTCGTACCTGCTGAGTAGAATGTACACAAGCACGGATTAGCGCGTGCTGACTTAAGCAGATTGTCCCCTAGCATGAAACCACTGCATAAGCTGAGTAGAATGTACACAAGCACGGACCGCAGAGTAGACCTACCGCAGAGTAGACCTCTCAAAGTACCTCTCAAAATAGCCTGATTGTGCGGCTATATAGCGGCGAGGACAGTGTGCTGACCTAAGCAGATTGTCCCCTAGCGATCAACTTTAGTGCGTGCTGACCTAAGCACTATATGACGCGGTTATATAACCGCAATAAAACACCGAGCGGTGAGGACAGTTACCTAGTGCGTGCTGACCTAAGCAGATTGTCAAGCGTGTGCTGACCTAAGCACTATATGACGCAACTATATAACCACGATAAAACCACTGTGTGCAGACTCCCCCCGTCAGCCCTATGTGAATGGCCCACTGTACCCTATGTTGACAGCAGCGATAAGAGCTGCTGCTGCTGCAGTGGACTATGACCCCTGCATGACAGCATAGCTGGCTAACGGTGAACGTTCTGGTGGAAAGATTAAAACGAAACTAATGCGTTGTGCGTTTAAATACATCTAGTCGTGGGATTACAATGAAAACCAAATGCATAAATACACTAACGTTCAGTTGGTGATACTGATCGTAGTAGGGTGTTTATGCAGTTGATACAGACGCGTGGAAACGTGAGTAGTAGAGAGAGTATTTATTATAGACTGCTGTGTGCATTGTATATTCATCACGGTGACACTTATTCCAGCGTTCGTCGTCGAATTGGGCTTTGTCGCTGCTGCTGTTGACAGGGCGTTTGTAGGCAGTCGGATCTCTCTATGAAAATAAACCACAATACATGTAGGTGTGTTTAAACAAAGGGCGCCAAAATAAAATGAGAACTATGCATGCATAAAAGCAGGCTTACTGAAATAAACCACAATACATGTACGCGTGTTTAAACAAGGGGTGCCAAAATAAAATGAGAACCATGCATGCATGGCGAGGGCGGTCACTCCGTGATGTTGGGGCGACCGTGCATACTGGCTTTGTTGCTGCTGTTGACAGGGCGGCCGTACGTGTAGGCAGTTGGATCTCTATGAAATAAACCACAATACATGTACGAAGCAGGCTTACGTGCTTACAACTGTTTAAACAAATGTACGCACGTGCACATGCATGCATAAAATCAGTGTGTTAGGAGACGATGTTTTATCCATTGTGACATGCATGCATGGTAGGCTTACAACTGTTTAAACAAAGGGTGTCATGCATGCATGCATGTACGCTTGCACGCGCACATGCATGCATACATAAAAGCACTCTTACCGATGTGTTGGCGAATGATGAGTCGATGATGCGTTGTTCATTGTGGCAAATCGATGAGAGGTTGAAAACCGATCAGGAGTGTTTGACTGAAAAATGGTGAATGAGCAATGAGCGCGCGTTTGCGCGCAACGTCAAACACAGCGGTGGCGCATGACACTACGGCTTATCGTGATCGGAATGTGAACGGAGAACAATGGATTTTTAAAAACAATAAACGAAAAGTTAAAAGCATGAAAATAAACGTACACGATTAGTTTGGGGTCAGGAAACGTGTGGTGCAGTGATATTAGAGAAATTCGATGTAAAGAGACATTTCTCGATGAATGTACTAACGTGATCGCTAACTTTTTTCCTAAAACAAATTCCTCGGTAGACTAGGCAGTATGTATTAAGTGCGCATGCGCGTAATTTTGTAATCTGTAGCGCGTGACTTATCGCGATTGGAATGTGAACGGAGAACAATGCATTTTCAAAAACAATAAACGAAAAGCTGAAAGCATGAAAATAAACGTTGTATATGTTTAGTGTGGGGTAGGGAATCGTGCGGTGAAGTGATATTAGAGAAATTTGATGTACAGACACATTTGACGATGAATGTACTGACTTGACCGGTAATTTTTTTCCGAAAACAAATGCCTCGGATGTGTTAAGTATGCATGCACATAATTGAGTAAGATAACGGTATTAGTGTGAAGTGCGCATGCGCGATATGTTGTAGAATAACGGTAGACTAGGCAGTATGTGTTAAGTGCGCATGCGCCTTATTTTGAAAAGTGTTGTAAGCACGCACGCGTACATGTATTGTGGTTTATTTCATAGAGTACTGAAGATCCAACTGCCTACAAGAACGGCCCTGTCAGCAGCAGCAGCAGCAAAGCCGGTATGCTCGGTCGCTCCCATATCACGGAGTGACCCCCCTCGCCCAATCACTCCACCATCACCACCACCACCATCACCACCACCACCTATCAGCCACGACGCCGATGACTTCGATGACGACATCAGCCTCGTGTCTCCGTTCTTAAGAAGAGGAAGCAATGGATCGTGGTACACGCCTATCCCACCGACCGAACTATTACACTACCCTGACAGACATCCACACAAGCTAGTGGTGTTAGTTGACTACACTACCCTGACAGACATCATCACAAGCTAGTGGTGGTAAGTTGACTACACTACCCTGACAGACATCCACACAAGCTAGTGGTGGTAAGTTGCCTACACTACCTTGACAGACATCCTCACAAGCTAGTGGTGGTAGTTGATTACACTACCCTGGCAGACATCCTCACAAGCTAGTGGTGGTAGTTGACTACACTACCCTGACAGACATCCTCACATGCTAGTGGTGGTAAGTTGACTACACTACCCTGACATACATCCTCACAAGCTAGTGGTGGTAGTTGACTACACTATCCTGGCAGACATCCTCACAAGCTAGTGGTGATAGTTGACTACACTACCCTGGCAGACATCCCCACAAGCTAGTGGTGGTAGTTGACTACACTACCCTGGCAGACATCCTCACAAGCTAGTGGTGGTAGTTGACTACACTACCCTGGCAGACATCCTCACAAGCTAGTGGTGGTAATTGACTACACTACCCTGGCAGATATACTCATAAGCTAGTGGTGGTAGTTGACTACACTACCCTGACAGACATCCTCACAAGCTAGAGATGGTAGTAGACTACACTACCCTGACAGACATCCTCACAAGCTAGTGATGGTAGTTGACTACACTACCCTGACAGACATTCTCACAAGCTAGTGATGGTAGTTGACTACACTACTCTGGCAGACATCCTCACAAGCTAGTGATGGTAGTTGACTACACTACCCTGACAGACATCCTCACAAGCTAGTGATGGTAGTTGTCTACACTACCCTGACAGACATCACTCACTCCACTGTCTACTACCTACTGGCCACTGTCTACTCACTCCACTGCCTACTACCTACTGCCCACTGTCCACTCACTCCACTGTCTACTGCCCACTGTCTACTCACTCCACTGTCTACTGCCTACTGTCCACTGTCTACTCACTCTACTGTCTACTACCTACTGTCTGCTAACTCCACTGTCTACTGACTCCACTGTCTACTACCTACTGCCCACTGTCTACTCACTCCACTGTCTACTACCTACTGTCTGCTCACTCCACTGTCTACTACCTACTGTCTACTCACTCCACTGTCTACTGCCTACTGCCCACTGTCTACTCACTCCACTGTCTACTACCTACTGCCCACTGTCTACTCACTCCACTGTCTACTACCTACTGCCCACTGTCTACTCACTCCACTGTCTACAGCCTACTGCCCACTGTCTACTCACTCTACTGTCTACTACCTACTGTCCACTGTCCACTCACTCCACTGTCTACTACCTACTACCCACTGTCTACTCACTCCACTGTCTACTGCCTACTGCCCACTGTCTACTCACTCTACTGTCTACTTCCCACTGTCCACTGTCTACTCACTCTACTGTCTACTGCCCACTGTCTACTACCTACTATCCACTGTCTACTCACTCCACTGCCTACTACCTACTGCCCACTGTCTACTCACTCCACTGTCTACTACCTACTGCCCGCAGTCCTCAGTCTACTTCCCAGTCTACTCACTCTACTGTCTACTACCTACTACCCACTGTCCATTCACTCCACTGTCTATTCACTCCACTGTCTACTACCTACTGTCTACTCACTCCACTGTCTACTACCTACTGCCCACCGTCTACTCACTCCACTGTCTACTGCCTACTGCCCACTGTCTACTCACTCTGCTGTCTACTACCAGTTGTCCACTTTACACTCACTCCACAGTCTACTACCTACTACCCACTGTCTACTACCTACTGCCCACTGTCCACTCACTCCACTGTCTACTGCCTACTGCCCACTGTCTACTCACTCTACTGTCTACTACCTACTGCCCACTGTCCACTCACTCCACTGTCTACTCACTCCACTGCCTACTACCTACTGCCCACTGTCTACTCACTCCACTGTCTACTACCTACTTCCCACTGTCTACTGCCTACTGCCCACTGTTTACTAACTCTACTGCCCACTGTCCACTCACTCCACTGTCTACTGCCCACTGTCTACTCACTCCACTGTCTACTACCTACTGCCTACTACCCACTGTCTACTACCTACTGCCCACTGTCCACTCACTCCACTGTCTACTGTCTACTCACTCCACTGTCTACTGTCCACTGCCTACTCACTTCACTGTCTACTACCTACTGTCCGCGCACTCCACTGTCTACTACCTACTGCCCACTGTCTACTCACTCCACTGTCTACTGTCTACTGCCCACTGTCTACTCACTCCACTCACTCCACTGTCTACTGTCTACTCACTCCACTGTCTACTACCTACTGTCCACTCACTCCACTGTCTACTACCTACTGTCCACTCACTCCACTGCCTACTACCTACTGCCCGCTGTCTACTCACTCCACTGTCTACTACCTACTGCCCACTGTCTACTCACTCCACTACTGCCCACTGTCTACTCACTCCACTGTCTACTGCCTACTGTCTACTCACTCTACTGTCTACTGCCCACTGTCCACTCACTCCACTGTCTACTACCTACTACCCACTGTCTACTCACTCCACTGTCTACTGCCTACTGCCCACTGTCTACTCACTCTACTGTCTACTTCCCACTGTCCACTGTCTACTCACTCTACTGTCTACTGCCCACTGTCTACTACCTACTGCCCACTGTCTACTGCCTACTGCCTACTGTTTACTAACTCTACTGCCCACTGTCCACTCACTCCACTGTCTACTGCCCACTGTCTGCTCACTCCACTGTCTACTACCTACTGCCTACTGCCCACTGTCTACTACCTACTGCCCACTGTCCACTCACTCCACTGACTACTGTCTACTCACTCCTCTGTCTACTGTCCACTGTCTACTCACTCCACTGTCTACTACCTACTGTCCGCTCACTCCACTGTCTACTACCTACTGCCCACTGTCTACTCACTCCACTGTCTACTGTCTACTGCCCACTGTCTACTCACTCCACTGTCTACTGCCCACTGTCTACTCACTCCACTGTCTACTACTTACTGCCCACTGTCTACTCACTCCACTGTCTACTACCTACTGCCCACTGTCCACTCACTCCACTGACTACTACCTACTGCCCACTGTCTACTCACTCCACTGTCTACTGCCTACTGCACACTGTCTACTCACTCCACTGTCTACTGCCTACTGCCCACTGTCTACTCACTCCACTGTCTACTACCTACTACCCACTGTCTACTCACTCCACTGCCTACTACCTACTGCCCACTGTCTACTACCTACTGCCCACTGTCCACTGTCTACTACCTACTGCCCACTGTCTACTCACTCCACTGTCTACTGCCTACTGCCCTCTGTCTACTCACTCTACTGTCTACTACCTACTGCCCACTGTCCACTCACTCCACTGTCTACTACCTACTACCCACTGTCTACTCACTCCACTGTCTACTGCCTACTGCCCACTGTCTACTCACTCTACTGTCTACTTCCCACTGTCCACTGTCTACTCACTCTACTGCCTACTGCCCACTGTCTACTACCTACTGCCCACTGTCTACTGCCTACTGCCTACTGTTTACTAACTCTACTGCCCACTGTCCACTCTCTCCACTGTCTACTGCCCACTGTCTACTCACTCCACTGTCTACTACCTACTGCCTACTGCCCACTGTCTACTACCTACTGCCCATTGTCCACTCACTCCACTGTCTACTGTCTACTCACTCCACTGTCTACTGTCCACTGTCTACTCACTCCACTGTCTACTACCTACTGTCCGCTCACTCCACTGTCTACTACCTACTGCCCACTGTCTACTCACTCCACTGTCTACTGTCTACTGCCCACTGTCTACTCACTCCACTGTCTACTGCCCACTGTCTACTCACTCCACTGTCTACTACTTACTGCCCACTGTCTACTCACTCCACTGTCTACTACCTACTGCCCACTGTCTACTCACTCCACTGTCTACTGCCTACTGCCCACTGTCTACTCACTCTACTGTCTACTACCTACTGTCCACTGTCTACTCACTCCACTGTCTACTACCTACTGCCCACTGTCTACTCACTCCACTGTCTACTGCCTACTGCCCACTGTCTACTCACTCCACTGTCTACTACCTACTACCCACTGTCTACTCACTCCACTGCCTACTACCTACTGCCCACTGTCTACTCACTCTACTGTCTACTACCTACTGTCTGCTAACTCCACTGTCTACTGCCCACTGTCTACTGACTCCACTGTCTACTACCTACTGCCCACTGTCTACTCACTCCACTGTCTACTACCTACTACCCACTGTCTACTCACTCCACTGCCTACTACCTACTGCCCACTGTCCACTCACTCCACTGTCTACTGCCCACTGTCTACTCACTCCACTGTCTACTGCCTACTGCCCACTGTCTACTCACTCTACTGTCTACTACCTACTGTCTGCTAACTCCACTGTCTACTGCCCACTGTCTACTGACTCCACTGTCTACTACCTACTGCCCACTGTCTACTCACTCCACTGTCTACTACCTACTGTCTGCATACTCCACTGTCTACTACCTACTGCCCACTGTCCATTCACTCCACTGTCTACTGTCTACTACCTACTGTTTACTCACTCCACTGTCTACTGCCTACTGCCCACTGTCTACTACCTACTGCCCACTGTCTACTCACTCCACTCTCTACTACCTACGGCCCACTGTCTACTCACTCCACTGTCTACTACCTACTGCCCTCTGTCTACTCACTCTACTGTGTTGGGACTCTGACAGAGTCCAGTCACCCCCATACACATATAACATAGAGACGGAAGGTTGGGACTCTGACAGGGTTCAATCACCCTCATACATATATAACATATAGACAGAAGGTTGGGACTCTGACAATGTCCAGTCACCCCCATAAACATATAACATATAGACGGAAGTTTGGGACTCTGACAGTGTACACATATAACATATAGACAGAAGGTTGGGACTCTGACAGTGTCCAGTCTCCCCCATACACATAAAACATATAGACGGAAGACGCGAAAATGTTATGTTTTTGTCCCAGAGGGACAAAAACAAAATTTTCTGAAAATTTATACAACCATCTTGTGGTTGTTTAAATTTTCGCGAGGTTAACCCCAACTTTTTCTCTCTATCTAACCCTACACCCAACCTTCCGTCTATACGTTATATGTGTATGGGGGTGAGTGGACACTGTCAGAGTGCCAACCTTCCGTCTACATGTTATATGTGTATGGGGGTAAATGGACACTGTCAGAGTCCCAACCTTCCGTCTGTATGTTATATGTGTATGGGGGTGACAGGACACTGTCAGAATCTCAGCCTTCTGTCTATATGTTATATGTGTATGGGGGTGACTGGACACTGTCAGAGTCCCAACTTTCTGTCTATATGTTATATGTGTATGGGGGTGACTGGACACTGTCAGAGTCCCAACCTTCCGTCTATATGTGTATGGGGGTGACTGGGCCCTGTCAGAGTCCCAACCTTCCGTCTATATGTTATATGTGTATGGGGGTGACTGGACACTGTCAGAGTCCCAACCTTCCGTCTCTATGTTACATGTGTATGCGGGTGACTGGACACTGTCAGAGTCCCAACCTTCCGTCTATATGTTATATGTGTATGGGGGTGACTGGACAATGTCAGAGTCCCAACCTTCAGTCTATATGTTATATGTGTATGTGGGTGACTGGACACTGTCAGAGTCCCAACCTTCCGTCTATATGTTATATGGGTATGGGGGTAACTGGACACTGTCAGAGTCCCAACCTTCCGTCTATATGTTTTATGTGTATGGGGGAGACTGGACACTGTCAGAGTCCCAACCTTCTGTCTATATGTTATATGTGTACACTGTCAGAGTCCCAAACTTCCGTCTATACGTTATATGTGTATGGGGTGACTGGACACTGTCAGAGTCCCAACCTTCAGTCTATATGTTATATGTGTATGGGGGTGATTGAACCCTGTCAGAGTCCCAACCTTCCGTCTCTATGTTATATGTGTATGGGGGTGACTGGACCCTGTCAGAGTCCCAACCTTCTGTCTATATGTTATATGTGTATGGGGGTGACTGGACACTGTCAGAGTCCCAACACAGTAGAGTGAGTAGACAGAGGGCAGTAGGTAGTAGACAGTGGAGTGAGTAGACAGTGGACAGTAGGTAGTAGACAGTGGAGTG
>CM034535.1:42077370-42118915 GCA_020002185.1 Paraescarpia echinospica | reverse complement strand
TCAGCAATAATGGTTAACCCTAAGTCCTTTTCTTTTACAGTAGTACTTAGTACAGTACCCCCCATTGTATATTCTATCTCTTCATTCCCATGTCCTGTGTGGAGGCATTTACATTTCCCAAAATTTAACAGCATTTGCCACTTTTCAGACCATTTAGTCAACCTGTCAAGATCATCTTGTAAATGCTGTCTATCTCCATCACTTTTAATCCTTCTAAACACTTTTGTATCAGATACAATATTCTAAATGAAGCCTAACTATTGTTTTGTACAGCGGTATTATTAGCTCTTTTTCCTTATACGTTATGTTTCGCCTAATTAATCCAAGGATTTGATTTCCCTTTGAAGCTGCAATTCCGCACTGCTCTGAAACCTTCATATCAGCACTAATGGTTAACCCTAAGTCCTTTTCTTTTACAGTAGTACTTAGTACAGTACCCCCCATTGTATATTCTACCTCTTCGTTCCCATGTCCTGTGTGGAGGCATTTACATTTCCCAAAATTGAACAGCATTTGCCACTTTTCAGACCATTTGATCAACCTGTCAAGATCATCTTGTAAATGCTGTCTATCTCCAGTTTAACCTGCCCCCCCCCGGGTTAAGAAATTAATGGCACTGTTCATTGTGAGAGCAACATATGCATGTTATGACTATGACTCACTAATAATAGTGCCTTTTATTATGGATTTCCTGGCACACATAAAAGGATTATGGTCAGAACTGGTAACAAGTACAAGTCATGCTACCAGTCTTTCTTCGCAATTGTTTTTGTATCTCTTCCTCCTACAAGTGCTATCTTGTGCAAATACCGTGTTTTTACATCCCCCGACTATGACTCGATGTGCTGTTGTTTAACTTTTCTTGATTTGGGATGACAAGCCATACCCACCACAACCAGTGTTTACATTTACGACTGTTGCGCTCGCCCATAAAAATTAATGTCAGCCGGAGGCTTAGGCACCCGGATGTTGGGTTTTGCTTGAACTACAAATAGGGACGATATTAACTTTGTATTAACTTAGTTTCTGGCTGGAAAAAATACTACCATCTGAAAGGAAACCTTTGTATCGGTCATGTGCAGAAAAGTTGTTTCAGTCAATAACATAACATACCAATCGCATAATTATCATCTGGTTAACTTACAGTGATAGCTAAATAAATTGGCACTTATTTAAAGAGCAATTTTAATGACATCAGTAGGCACTTCAACGAATTCTGCTCGCGCTGTGTTTTCGCGTGCGACATTTCTGTTGCAAAAACGCTGTGCCGTTTACTCGGCATCTTGGTAGCGTTTTGTGTCAACCCGTCGTTGCGCGCGCTTTTAACGGTGGTATACATCATTCATTGCGGGATTCTTGTAGACGGTAAGTTGAAGTTTATTTGCGTCGCTTTCTTTTTATAATTTGACCAAAATTAAGCGAACTGTTGTCGATTTGACGGCACACCTATGATTCATTTGCAAGTTTTACAGTTTTGGCACAAATTGGCAGAAATGATTTTGTGTTTATTCACATCTATAGGTTTTATTTATTCAGTGTTGAAAATTTCGTTGTTCCGACAGGTGGTTTTTACGCCGTTCAAAATGTGACTGTTTTGGCCGATCTGGCACTGTCAGACCGAGAGCGCGTCACTGGAGTCAGTATCAGATCATATTCATATCTTGGTTATCTTAATTTAAATCCCCACAAAAGCAACAGTGAACACTACCTGTTTTATCTTTTAGATATCAATGATTTTATTAATCATTGATTAATATACGCGGGCCTTGCCCTTGCCCTTGGCCTGGGCTTGGCCTGGCCCCTGCCCCTGGCCTGGGTGCCGTTGCCTTGGTCTTGGCATGTGATGTGCCATTATAATTTTACGGTTATGCTTTTATTTAGACTTATATAGTATAAATTTCATTATGCAATAACTTTAATTAATTGTTCTTAGTTACCTATTAAATCAACAATTTGTTAGACACATTTTTTTAAGGTAAAATACGTAAATTATTCGACTTAATTTGTTAAAAAATTGTCTACCCAGCTTGCGTGTGCGGCTTGAGGCGTTGTGTTGTGTATGACCCGTATTCGCAAGGCATTGTAGAGAGTTTTAATTATTTATAACATTTTATATAAAACACTTGCATTTTTCAAAGATTTTTTTGTATGTGTTTATTTTAGAAATACATTGTAATTTACATATCTTATACCTTATGCAAAACATGCGTATGTCTCTGCAGCTGTATGACGTCACAGTTGTTTACAATGTGATCATTAACCTATTACCTTTAATTTAAGCCCATTCCCAATGTTCTAGCATGATATTTAATTTTTTGTTGAAGTGCCTAATTTAGTAAAATTATGGTAATAAATATACATTAACCAGTCATTTCACATTAACAGTAACTTAATTAATAAGTTAATATTGGCTAATATTAGCATACTAACGACTGACCATTACATTTCGAAAGAAAGGCTGGAATGACGATAATTATGAAGACAGTTATATAATTTATGCAATGTTTACAACCACATTAAACATTATAATAAATATACATTAACCAGTCATATAACATTAACAATAACTTTATTAATAAGTAAATATTGGCTAAATAACTCAACAGATCAATACATGACAATTAAATACAATATTCATACTCCTAGTTCACTGTGTCTATGTGTGACTGTGTCATGACAGGTTGGATGAATGCTGCAGGCTCTGTAGAGACCAGTAATCAATTGTCACTGCTTCATAATGCAATGTTCTGCATTTTAACATGAACTTCATGAAGTAATGTTATAAATTGTTCACAGTATTCCGTCACTGAACCCAAATGCAAGATTGCTTTCTGCATTACTCCACATGGCCCACGGGAGTCAAGCCATGAAGAAGAAGTCTGCTCTGCTCATAATACAGTCTTTTTGTGATATTGGAAGTTGATTGTCTTATAACTGCCAGTAGGCTGCAAGATCTGTGCAGCAAGGTTCATATTTTAGTATCCTGTAAAATAATGTTGTTTTCATCAACATGATGTCTATAAGTAATGTTCGTGTGATGTTGAATGGACACTGTTCAATGTAGAATCAGATATATAATCGGGCAGGTGACGGGTGTCATATTCAGACGACTGTGGCTTGGTATCTTCAGAGTTAACAGTCAGACACAGATCAGCGTAAGATCAGTATCACTGCATGTAATTGTGAACAGCATCTGAAATAAAAAGGCCATCATGTATCATATAATGTGAAATATATCATGAAATAATTTTCATATCCCTGCCTCTGTTACTCAACAGAGCAGTGTGAAATTTTATGATACGTCACACATAAATTCATAATAATTGTGATACTTGAGAGGTATGACTGTGGTGTTTAATGTATTGCATGTTGTCACACAATTAAACAAATGATGCTACAACTGATCAAGCCTCAAGGCGTTTAATATTTATATTACAACATACTTTTTAAATGTTGTGCAGTGACTGTTTGTCATGAAACTTTTTTAACAAATTAAGTCGAATAATTTACGTATTTTACCTTAAAAAAATGTGTCTAACAAATTGTTGATTTAATAGGTAACTAAGAACAATTAATTAAAGTTATTGCATAATGAAATTTATACTATATAAGTCTAAATAAAAGCATAAGCCATAACCGTAAAATTATAATGGCACATCACATGCCAAGACCAAGGCAACGGCACCCAAGGGCAAGGGCAACGACCGCGTATATTAATCAATGATTAATAAAATCATTGATATCTAAAAGGTAAAACAGGTAGTGTTCACTGTTGCTTTTGTGGGGATTTAAATTAAGATAACCAAGATATGAATATGATCTGATACTGACTCCGGTGACGCGCTCTCGGTCTGACAGTGCCAGATCGGCCAAAACAGTCACATTTTGAACGGCGTAAAAACTACCTGTCGGAACAACGAAATTTTCAACACTGAATAAATAAAACCTATAGATGTGAATAAACACAAAATCATTTCTGCCAATTTGTGCAAAAACTGTAAAACTTGCAAATGAATCATAGGTATGCCGTCAAATCGACAACAGTTCGCTTAATTTTGGTCAAATTATAAAAAGAAAGCGACGCAAATAAACTTCAACTTACCGTCTACAAGAATCCCGCAATGAATGACGTATACCACCGTTAAAAGCGCGCGCAACGACGGGTTGAAACAAAACGCTACCAAGATGCCGAGTAAACGGCACAGCGTTTTTGCAACAGAAATGTCGCACGCGAAAACACAGCGCGAACAGAATTCGTTGAAGTGCCTACTGATGTCATTAAAATTGCTCTTTAAATAAGTGCCAATTTATTTAGCTATCACTGTAAGTTAACCAGATGATATTTATGCGATTGGTATGTTATGTTATTGACTGAAACAACTTTTCTGCACATGACCGATACAAAGGTTTCCTTTCAGATGGTAGTATTTTTTCCAGCCAGAAACTAAGTTAATACGAAGTTAATATCGTCCCTATTTGTAGTTCAAGCAAAACCCAACATCCGGGTGCCTAAGCCTCCGGCTGACATTAATTTTTATGGGCGAGCGCAACAGTCGTAAATGTAAACACTGGTTGTGGTGGGTATGGCTTGTCATCCCAAATCAAGAAAAGTTAAACAACAGCACATCGAGTCATTGTCGGGGGGTGTAAAAACACGGTATTTGCACAAGATAGCACTTGTAGGAGGAAGAGATGCGAAAACAATTGCGAAGAAAGACTGGTAGCATGACTTGTACTTGTTACCAGTTCTGACCATAATCCTTTTATGTGTGCCAGGAAATCCATAATAAAAGGCACTATTATTAGTGAGTCATAGTCATAACATGCATATGTTGCTCTCACAGTGCCATTAATTTCTTAACCCGGGGGGCAGGTTAAACTTGCCAATATGCTTGATGGAGGTGTAAAGTGATTGGCCCAATGCTTTCTACTCAGCAGCCACCTGTTGTAGCATATTCACATAGATATATACTGTTACATGTGAAAGAAGTACAAATTCATTACCAACATTTTTTAGACATTGAATAGTTCTTTCTAGTTCTTGTTGTTTCCAGCACTCTGCAATGTTGTATTAACTGACTAGTCTGTATATATTGTGGTTATATGCAGACCTGGGGCCGAGTATATTTTTACGAGTACGAGTACTTTGACGATGGACGAGTACGAATACATTGCTAAAAGCTGAGTACGAGTACATTTTTGTAAATATTAAATAATAATGTATTGTAAAATTATAAAAATTAATCTAATTTATATAACTCAGCACAAGTGAATATACAATGGCAGTTGATCAATTTTTTATGAGGAAAATTGTAAAAAAAACTTTATTTCATCACCGACCAACTAGGCACACGTAAACCAATCATAAAGTACGATTGACATTTGAGAAAAAAACTTAGCCAATCAAGTTGATATCTGTCTTTAATGATCACAAATGAGTGGGTAAAAGAGACTGACCAGTGGATACCCCCAGCCAATCATTTGAACTTTGCTGGTTGTCTCCAGGTTAAGGATGTAAAACAAAGCAACCAACAGGAGGATTTGTTACCTGGCATCCCACTGGCTACATGTCTTTGTTTAGCATTTCTCTTATCTCTGCTCCCTCAGTGCGTGTTCTCTCTGACCTAGACTATCATGCCACATGGCTTCACTGGTGTCACACTAAGTTGGCACCGGATTATATTAGTGTAGGGTGACATCTGACTTGAGCCACCTTACTTCTACAGAGGAAGACTGGCAGTTCCTGTTCTTAGCTGTTAGCACCGTCGGCCAGTGCCAAGTGGCATGGTCTCCAGACTACATTAAATGCATTCCCTTTCTAACAGGTGGGTTAACTGCTACTAGTAGTTGGCTCTTTATGGACATCCTGGTGGCTTGATTAAACTGTTTTATGGCCTGAACTGATAGCCTACAATTATTGTTTGCTTAACAGGGTGTTTCTGACTGGGGAAAGATGCTGCCTGTTGCCATGTTAGGGTATCATAGTCATGGACTCATGGCTATCAGAGAATGAGGATGTACTATGTGTAGGGATGGCAAGGTGGCATTCTATGTGAAATAACAAAGTATTAAAAAAAATAGTTGAGTATTTCAGGAAAGTTTGATTTTATAACTGCAAATAAATTAATTGTTCCCAGTATATATTGAGAAAGTACTCAGATGTACTCGTAATGTACTCGTAAAATCTGAGTACAACGAGTACGAGTACATGACCCATAAGTTTTATGAGTACGAATACTTCAAAAATGTACTCGAGTACCGAGTACTTCCGCCCCAGGTCTGGTTATATGTTATGATCTTATGAGGTCTCATTCATCTAGTCAACCTTTTTCAGAACATTATCGCCAAGCCGACCTTTCTATGCTGGCACTGAGGGTGGTCACTGCCAGGGTGCTTGTCGTCCTCAGTGGTTCTTTTACGTCCCAAATTGAGAATAGTAACTTTAATAGTACTAGTAGCACTAACATCTTAGTTTGCACCATGTTTAAGGGTGGCAGACCAGCTAAGGCTGTGTGGGAACAGTTTGTTAAAGCAGAAAGTAATGGAAAAACAGTTGCTAGATGCAAGCTCTGTTGTCACCATATGTCATCCAAGTGTTTCCAGTCATTGCTTCATCGCTTGTGCAATTAGCAAAATCATAAATTTATGCATATGGCATGTATTGGAATCTGACAGTTTCTGACGTCAGAAATCTGTCAGAAACCAGTCTATCTGTCAGAAACTAGTCTATGACGGTTTCTGACATTGTCTCGTCAGAAATACCTTCCTGACTGTCAGAAATCCAACCCTGATTTAGATGAGCCGCCTTCACAGGAAGTCGTAGGGCATTTACAGAGACATGTAGATCTGACCACCAAGGCCACTGCCTACGGTCAGGAACAACCTAAGTAAACATAAGTAAGTCATCCGTCAGGATGTTGTGCCATGAACAGACTAAAACACCCCACCTTCCCCTCTTTCCTTATCTTATCTCAAATACTGTGGTAAAGTGAACTTTTAAACCCAAAAGGCAAAACTGGGCAATAATATCGGCTTTGGCTTGAGGTAAGTGAATTATTAAATAAAAACTCTGACATGTTACGCTTTTAAGACAGTTGGTGCTCGTCCAGTTATGCCTTGTATTTGTGAAGCAGGTTCAATTCCTGCTGATGTTTTCATACTCAAAACATTAACTGGTTGTTTCACATACTAGCTAGGCATAACCCCTACCCAAACGGGTAGTAACTAACAAAGTACTCATTTTGTTTGCATGGAATAATGACAGAAATTGCGTTACAGTTTTGACAATTTCAGAAACTGTATTTTGCTACATACTCTATAATAATGCAATTACAAATTCCCAACTTCTGTGAAGATTAAGAACCTATTCTGTTGGCTTCAAAATATTTCATTTTGTATATATCCAAATGTTTGGATATGCAAAATGAATAGTTTGAATTGAATAAGAACTACCCTGAAGATTGTTCAGTAATCTATTCTATTGGCAAAGTTTATGACATTATAGCAACACATATTTTGATTTAATTTCATTTTATATGGTGTTAATTGCAGTTTCATGGACCAGGTGCTTGCAAGAGCACTGCCATTGCTGTTTTAAATGGGATTTAATTTTTAACATAACAACTTTGTGTTAGCCGAGGTGGAGCCAACAGTTGTGCGATGCAGTACTTTTGTATGTGGCAATGAATAATCTGGTGGCTATATGGAACGATAACCGTCATCTCCATCGTACGTTAGATCAACATCACCGACTGATTCAAAAAGCCCAGGAGACGTTAGTAGTATGCTCGCACATTTGGATGTGTATTCTGCGGTGTTTAGGCGATATTCGGGAGGTTTCGAAAGCCTCCCCCCTGAGCAAAGTGAGTAGTCACGTGACCTGCGCCACCTAGCGGAAAGAAGTGTACCTAAGCACCCGTAGTGCCACCTAGCGACTCGGACTTTAAAACATGTGATGTATGTATGTATGAAGAATTAGTACTAAGGGAATAACTATTAAAACTCACAGTTTGAAAGTTGATTAGGTTGTTAATGATAACGAGGAGTGTAGAGAGGTATTAGTTGTGTATGAATGCACGTGTATGTGAGGGGTGTGTATGAATGTGCGTGTATGAAAGAACTAACGAAACACAAGAGTATACGAGTGCACACGTATTTTATTGACGAATGATACAAGCATATAATATGAAACCGTGTTTTATTAAGCGAAGTACTTGTGGGTGAGTGAACACCACGACAGAGGTCGTGAGCTTAGGGGTCAATACGACCACGCCAGTGGCTCGTGGGATGACGATGATGGTACGACTTACGGGTGAGTGAACACCGCGTCAGAGGTCGTGAGCTTACGGGTGTGTGACCACCGCGCCATAGGCTCGAATCGTTAATGACGATGATGATGATATCTGTTCGTTAATGAAACACGGTTATTGCAGTTGTTTAAGCCAATCGAATACGCGGCAATCGTTTGCTACCAGATCAGTGCCGAAACCTTTTACGAAATCCTTCATGACAAGTCCACGACATCGAAACATGAGATAAGCAACACAGTATCGTCCACAAACGTTAGACACGGGACTCTGCAGTCTCTTAGTATTATGAGTCCACGTTACATAATGTTTATTCAAGAAACGTCGAAACTCGACGTGTCGTGGCGGCAAGCCGTAAGAGCAGAAGTATTCGCCGCAACCATTGACGTCTACGTAGATAGCTATCCAATGTTCTCCGGGTTTACCCGTGTCGTGCGTGTTACACACGAAGGCGACGGGGTAAGCGTCTATCTGGAGTTCGAGGAGTACGTCTTTGGGTACGATCCCGCGCATGACGACACGGGAGTGCGTATCGCGGGTGAGTAGACGGACGAGCTGCATGGTTTCCATCAGTTGTCGTAGATGACGTTACGATTCCTGTCGATCTCCAGCACCTTCTCGAACTCGGCGTAGGCGACGACGTTCACAGTGGTTGTCAGTGCGTCGCGGAAATGAATCTCGACGCGCAAGTTGCCCTTTTGTACCAGATGGAAGCAGCAGTCGTCGCACGCATCAGGGGTGAGGTCCACGCCGAAGAAGGTGTAGCCGTGTCGGAAGTCGTAGCGAGTCAAGCCGTTCCCTTCGTCCTGCCACGCCTTACCCGTCGAGGTGAACAGGTTATGGTAGCATCTGACAAAGAGGTTGTTGTCGAAGTCGGGCTGGAAAGGTTTGGCGGGTATCTGTCGTCCGTCGACGTACACGGCGAAGAAGTTGATGTGGTTGTTTTTAGCGTGAAAGGGATTTTTGTCGTAGCATCCGTTGTAGGCGTCGTTATCGATGCAGCATATCACAAGACGTTTCGGAATAGTACCAAGAAAGAGGTTCTCGCGCGTGTACGAATGGGTACCTGTGGGAATAGAGTAGACCTTGCATTCGACAGGTCGCAGCGGATACTTGGCGGTGGCCTTTTCGAGGGCTTTGATGTGTGCCATCTGCACACTCGGGTTCAGGGTGACTTTCTTGACGAACAGTGTAGCGTTGACGATCTGTATCTTGTAGGCGGGGTTGGCTCCACCAGCAATGAGTGCGAACGCATCCTTGCTGCGTACGAAACGCATCTTGAGTTCGACACCGTTGATGAGGAGTTTATCCTGAAGCAAGAGGTCGACGTGGACACGACCTATCATGTCGACCACACGACTCTGGGCGATCATGTGGCGTCTGGCAACGAACCCCGCGTTGGCTGTCGGATCGGCACCATCAATGACGACGGCGTCCATACGACCGGCCGTGTCCTTGTACCACATCTGACTCGTCAGTTGCGTCTCCTTGGCATCGTCACCGTAACTGAGCAGTGTCTCTATGTAGGCACGGTACGGATACGTGTTGGTCGAGGGAGTCACGAGCGTCCCGTTCAGGTAGAAATCGACCTGTCCGAACAGCGAATGGAGCCAGTTATTCACGGGAGCGACGGGGTCGGCGGAGTCGAGATCACTTCCGTCGGCACGCGTCACCTTCGCCCGAACGTGTAGTTTCGTGTCGGCGAGATCCAAGTAATCGTCTCCCGAACCGGGTACGACGAATTCGATCGGTCCACCTGAGTCGAGCGAGGACACCGGCTGGTGATGGACCGTGTGACTGTCGATGATGGCGGTCTGAGTCAGAGGTACGGTGAAGAGATCGAGTTCGCTCTTGAGTCCCTCACACGATAGTTTATGAACGAACGCCATCGTCGAATATATCGGGTTCAAGACGTACCTTCGGTTTCTGCTGTTTCCTCCGACGTCTCGCTGGTGTACTGACTCGTTTCGCAGGGTGTGTGCGTCTTATACGCTTACGGGGTCGCACGCCAGGGGTCAAGAGATCACTCATCATATCTCTACCGGCAGTGGTGACGCGACGTCTGGCGGCCGTTCTGATGTTCTGTCCCGACAGGACGTCGTCGGCTATGTGTGCGCCGGTCGACAGAGCTCTCTTTCCCAACGCCACGGCTCCTCTCTTGACGAGTGGCATGACGCTACGCAGTAGACTTCCGAATAGACTTCCCAGGCCGTGTCCCCGTTGGTGTCGGGCACCCACGAAATAAGGAATCGCGCCTCCCGCTTGACGATCGTAGTAGTCGGTGTAATTCATCTCTCTCTCTCTCTCTAGAACAGTGCCGTCCGTTGCCGTTGGAAATGAAGTGTCACCGTCACCTTACCAACCTCGAATGGCACGCGATTTCCGGTGTCGTCTCTTATATCTATCTCGATCGTGCCAAATTCTTTGTAGAGCACGGGTACGTAGTGAATCTTATCGAAGGTCTTCGATACGATGTCGCCATGGCGACCGCTCACCGGGATGATGCGCAGCAGCGGTACGAGACTGTCACCAACAACTCGTGGTTCCACGACATCCGTGTAGATGTAGAGTGAGTCGAGTCCTCGTTCCATGGTGATCACGGTGTTGGCTTCCGTGATCAATACCTTGAACTCGGGTGCATCGGGATCCTTCGGGAGATACTCCAGCGTAGTGGTACGAAAGCCGAGAACGGCAGTCAGTATAGCAGCACGGAAGACGGTATTCGGTGCCATGTGCACCGATACCTTATGCGTAATGATGTTGTAGCTCAGTTTCACTCGTCCCTCTCCCACCACACGACGTAGAGAGGCGTTAATGGAGAGGATCAGTGACCACGGATCTTTATAGTATCCGGTTCCGATTCGGATAGTCTTCGTGTGCAGGGAACGTGGGTGCTCTTCGTCTATCGGTAGTGTCACAGCGAACCCCGCGTCATCGTCTACGATGTTGTACCAACTGTGTGGGTACTGTACCTCCACCAGACCGCATTCCCATTGTCCCCGTAGTAGGATACGTTTCGGTAGCGTCGTGATGTAGTGGGTCAGCGTGTTGGCGGGGTGCGTGTGCATGGAAGCATTGCTGGGCAACGTGAGATAGAAATCACTCGGTTCCATGTTGTTGTTGTTTCAACGTCGGACTGGGTAGCAGGTAACCCAACGAACTGCTCAACAGGGCCGTCCACAGAGTCGGATCGTGGTGGCCAAACGTCAGGTTGTAGATGCTGACCAAGATGACCGTGTACAAGACGACGACCTGACACAGAAAGACGATCTCCTCTTTGGGACACGCGGTACCGAATATGTGCCACGGAGTCCTCTCTTTCTTTAGTGGTGGTGGCGGTAGAGTGTCGACGTCGTCTTCTTCTTCTTCTTCTTCTTCGTCACTAACGGTGATGCGTGATGTTGTCTCGTCTGCCATACGTGGACGACTGACATCGCGACGGACGCACAATTAGTCTTTATAGCCCGACGAGACCCTTGGCATCGATCCAGCTGTTGAACTTCGAAGGATATCCGACCCATTTCACCAACACCTCCCGTCGCCTGCCTACCTTGCGGCGCTGTACTATCGATTCCACACGGTACAGTTTATCGACCGGAACCGTCACCTTCTGCATCTCTGGTTCGTAGAAGGTACCGTCCAGTATCTCGCC
This sequence comes from Paraescarpia echinospica, assembly GCA_020002185.1. Classification (NCBI taxonomy): domain Eukaryota; kingdom Metazoa; phylum Annelida; class Polychaeta; order Sabellida; family Siboglinidae; genus Paraescarpia; species Paraescarpia echinospica. The sequence goes on along the minus strand of CM034535.1, from coordinate 42,106,957 downwards.
GAGATCGTCCGTTAGACGATAGACGGGTGGATCGGACGGATGGACTTCGCGTATCGTGAATAGTTCCTCTGTCCAATTTATCGTGTAACCTTTATCGAACCGTCTCTTAGCCTTGCTGATACGTATGCGATCCCCCACGTGGTACTTGGGTACACCCTTACCGTGATGACCACCGTACAGACGCTGCCACACCTCTTCCTGATTAGTCGCATCCACCTGTGACGGAGACATCCCGATACTGCGGTGAGGTGTGTCGTTGTACGTGCGCACCAGATCCGGAAGGATATCGATGTACCGCCACGCTTCTTTGTGTGTCAGGTATCGCCACATACGTGACATTAGTGTGCGATTGAAGCGTTCCACGATGCTCGCTTTGATCTCTGCGTTGAAGGTGGAGAAGTGGTGGATACCGTATCTGTCCAATACACCCCGAACGCTACGGTTATAGAATTCCAGACCTCTATCGGTCTGCAACGACAGTGGTTGAATGTCGGTGAAGAGACCGTTCAGTGCCTTCGATACAGACGTCGCCGACTTGTTCTTCAGTGGAACGCATCGGGCGACTTTCGAGAAGACGTCGATCACCGTGAGTAGGAACGTTGTACCGTCGTTTTCTTTTTTCAGACTGGACACGTCAACGAGATCGGCCTGCCACTGTTGATTCCGTCCTCCGACGATCGTGCGCCGACGCTTGAAACGAACTCTGACCGGTTTATGTAGTGTATAGGCGTTCTGTTCCGATAGCCATTGTTCGACGATTTTTCTCGGTACGCGTGGTATGGCGGTTCGTCGCAAAGACGCGATTCCTCCGTAACTACCCACCTTGGCGGGGTTGAAGTAGACGTCCTCCAGCTGTTTACGACGGCGCCCCATGATGACGTACGTATGATATAATCGATGGTAATCCCGCACACGATGGGGAGTCCGCTGTAAGCAACACCGGTAAACAGACGTGTTAGACTGTCCCGTAGATCACACATTATGTCGGTGAATCGAGATGATGCGTCTCTTTTATTCGAGACGTTCCCATGTCTTACTAGTCGACGCCGGTGGGGTAGGTAGAGTAGACGGGCTCATTCGAGATCGTCTCCGCGAGAGGGGTGTCCACTGCAGCGATCGACGCGCTCTACTGAGCGATCGTGTGGCCGCCGCTTCTATGGTACGCTTCCTTTGTTCCTGTCGAATAGCCAGTCTCCTGGCCTCGTTACCCACCAACTCCATGGGTAGATTCATGTCACCGAGTTGATGTGCAAACACCTCCCACCCCGTTGGAGAACCGATGGTCTTGCGATGACGCAACAAATCGTTCACGAGGTCCACCACGTTACTTCCGGGTACCGCTACGCCTTTGTTCATGAGCTCTCCGCGCGCATTCCACGCGACGTCTCGTTTCAGACGTTCCATCAGTCGTCTGGCTTTGGCCTGGAGGCGTTTGGGAACACTGTCGATGACTTCCGCTTCCACCCCCACCTCCGGTGAGGTCGGATCCGTATTAGTTCCCGCCACCACCGCCGCTGCCGTGACCACCGGGGACGTATCCTTCTTGACCGTTGTCACGCGTATCGGTTCGCGCGTGCGTCGATCGGACAACGCGTTGTACCGTTGCAACACTTGATTATACATGACGACCTTGTCACCGTCGGTGAGATCTTGTCAGTCGAGTATGACTTTCATCTCGTCGTCGAGTACCTGTACTTTGCGTCCTAGGGTATCCGTCGGTGCCGGTGCGCGTAGACTGTCCAACAGGCGCGGATCTACCAAGGCCATCTTCCGTACGTGTTCCATCGTTGTCTACTTGAGTAGCACCTGTTTTAGCAAGGGTAGCAAGACCGCACCTGCCAAAGGTGCCAGCAGTGCCGACAGGAAACCACCGGTCTGTCCTCTTCCGCCCTGGTTGTTACCCCGTAGCAAGATGCGACGTCTCCTCGCTGCAGGTGCGTCTCTCTGTGCCCAAGCACGTAGGTTTGTTTTGTACACGTTCAGAGCACGTCTCTGCGGGTCGGTCAAGGGCAAGTTCTTCTTCAATATGTTGTAGGCACACTCGGCTAGTGCACACAACAGATCGGCGTCGGCGTTTCTGATGATGGCTCATCTCAATTTCGTGCTCTTGTATCTGTTTAGCGTCTGTATGCAGAGGATGTGTTTCTTCACGAGTTCGGACATGCTGTTGTCTTCACGAGCATGCTGCGACTGAAGGAACGAGGCGCTGCGCGGACGTCTTATACCTTGGGTTGGTACACGTACTGGACGCTGTCGTCCGGATGGACACCCGTGCGCAGACGCATATCGTCGAGCGTGCCCTGTTTCAGATCGACGAGGAGATAACCGTACGGGAGTGACGTGGCGTCTCGGAACGCTTCCTGTACAAACTTCAGGCGACCCGGATACATCTGTCGTGCCAAGTGTCCGATCTGTGACGCATCGCGAGGATTCTTGAAGATCACCATGTAGTGTGCGTTCAGACTGATCGTACGACTCTCCTTGTTCTTCGGAAACAGGTTCTGCACGAGATACAGTACGGACGTGTTCTGGTGATGACTCTTTTTTGTGAACAAGGTCGTGACCCGTTCGTCCGTTTCTGCCATCAGATCATCGATGACCACGAGGTTACGCGTCGATGCGTCGAACGCACCGCTCGGTAAGCCTTCCTCGAATCGTACCAGGTCGTTGTCAACGTAGGCACTCTGCCATACACCGTAACACCACGTGATCTTCTCTGGAGGCGGATCGATCATCGTTGTGGCGTGACGTAGCAGACGCATCACGAACGTGGTCTTACCGCAGCCCGTCGGGCCCGCAACGATACAGGTGAAGGGGTGTTTCCATCGCGTGTCCATCTAGTAGTCACCGGTGGTGTTCGACAATGTCGCGTTGACCACTGTGCTGTTAGTTGCGACGACGACACCTCCACCACACCAACGAAGGAAGGGATCGCGGAACAAGACGTACAAGACGTACAGATACAGACCGAGTATTCCCACTAGTGTTACAGCTACAAGCGTTCCCGTCCGTGACATGCTACGTTATGACTATCGATTGTGTGGCATCTGACTAAATAGTGTTATCTTTTTTTTTTTTTTTTTCGTGTGTCTCCGCCTACTAACCGCGTGACAGCTAGAGGCGCCTATAACCCCAACTGACGTAGGGGCGCATTTCCTCATCGTGTCAGCAGTGGTTCGGCATTACACGTCCACCGGTCCCGTGGTGATTCCGTCTTCGTTGACCACGCGCTTGGCATAGAAGTAGGTCAACGCCGCACGTTCCTGGATGTACGTCAGCACGGACGAGTGATTGACCCGGAACCCACGGTTCTTCCCACATCCGCTGCAACGATTGGTCAACACGTCCAGGAACGACTGCTTGTCGATGGTGTTGAGTCGTTTGTTCAGACCTTTGGTGCTGTATTTATCGACCGTACCCGAACAATAGTAGGTCTTGCTGCACAGACCCAGGAAACAGTCACCGGACCATTCGACCTTGAAGAGTCCCGGTGTTCTCTTGTCGTACGCCTTGCGCTCCTTGCAACACGTCTCGGTACCGTTCCACAGACGATCGGCCAGGCGACAGCGCACGTAATCGTTCTGATGATCATCGCAACATTCGGACGGTAGCCATTCGGAGCGGTGACGATAGTAGTGGTCGCGCAGTGCCGGGGTCACGAGGTCGTCGACGGACTCACCGGCCAGAGCCAAATAGGCGCTGTCCGTATCGGTTTCGCAGTACTCGAACAGCGAACGATCCACGTTCCTGATCATGAAGTCGTAGTAGAACTCCAACATACGCAGTTTGGCCCACTGCAACACGAAGAATCCCACGTGTGTGGGCAGTGCGTATTTGACGGTGCGTTTGTGCATTTCGATCTCGTATGCATCGGCAGCGACGACGTCGAGTTGACGGAAGCGACGATTGTTGATCGCGGTCGATGCACTCTTCTCCGTGCAGTAGGTGACCTCGCGGTGCTTATCGACGTTGGTGATAAATTTCCCGTAGGACGAATTGCCCATAAGTTTGTTGGTATCCGCGATCATGGCCTTGTCGGGATGGGCGTCTCCTTCGCGACGTGCGGTGGACACCGCCTCGCCGAATCGTCGGAAGCAGGCGACCGGTGTGTACTCGATGACCTGGTAGACGTGCGTCACCTCGAGTCCGTGCGCGAGGTACCATCGCAAGAGTGGTGTGGCGAGCAAGATCTTATCCCCTCGATAACTCCCGACGAGCATGCGTCGCGGAGTTGCCATGATGTTGTGTTCTTCGGCGTAGCGACGCATGAACGGTCCGAGATCATCGCGGGTCAGGTGAATGTTCTTGAAGATGGGCTGCATCTCGGCAAAGTGTGCGCGCAGGTTCTCCGGTACACGTATGTCGCACTGAATCATACCGAACACGCTACCGTTACACACACCTGTCAGGATCTGTTGTGACGTCATTTTCCATCGCACGTGTCGACGACGTTGGCGAACGTCCAGAAACTTTTGTACGCACGGATCGCGTCTCGTGACCTTCCACTCGCATTCCCACAATTCGACGACTCTCACAAAGTGTCGAAGATAGGCTGTGTTCTTTCGTTTTTCGGCGAGTAGTTGCGTCATGGGTTTCCCGCTGACCTCGTTGAACTCGCGTCCGGTGCACGGACACCCGTGGTAGTAGCATCCGTGAAACTGATAGGCCGTCTTCGTTTCACTGCACCAACCGTCCAACAACAGTTTACCGATGCGCTTCTCTCGACCGTTGGTCTGATGACGTATGGCGATTCCCGTGCGTTCGGACTCCCACGTAAGCCATTCAACAGCCATCTGACCTGTGGGCTGTGCCACTTCGGGTCGGAACTCCTTCTCTTCCCGTCGCCGCGTGTACCATCCAGTCGGCATCTCTTGTGATATCGACCACAGATACAATGCATTCGCATCGTAGCCCACAATGGACTGACACGTTCGAGCCGCATCACCGTAGTCGTTACGACGTATCTTCGTGACCCCCTTCTCGTGATGTCTGGTGAAGATGAGTGACGGCCCTCCGACGATGTTCTCTCTGATGAGCTGGTGGACGTCCTTGTTCGTCTCGTTGAAGAGCGTAAAGAACGTCCTCTCCGGTACGTAGGTGAACAGGTAGGACAAGGTCAAACCAGGTATACTGATCCCTTGTTTGAACATGTCGAGACCGCGGTGTTGGTAGAAGTCGAACTGTTTGGTGATGGCTTCCAAGAACGGTACGACATCTCTGTTGTTATACCAGACGAGAAAGTCTCGCAAAGTCTCCATGTCGTTGTCTCGCCACACCTTCCGACATCGTGTGTAGTCGTCGTCGGATATACCTTCGTTCTTCAGACAACTGAAGAAGGCCTCTTTGGGAGGTAGAACGGTGTCGTCGAGTCTCTCCAAGCTGTCCATGTATTCGTACGGGAAGTGACCTTTCGTGACTGTACAACCGTACGCTTTCAGGTACTTGTCGTACGAGAATCCCGGGGCAATGTAATGAGTCATATCGAGGAATTTGAGGTTGTCTGTCGATAGACACATAAACGTGTTGCCACGTTTGATCACGTGAAACGTCTCCTCCTCCTCCTCCTCTCCGTCCTCTGTTGCTTTCTTTTCGGACAGGAAGTAGGGTACCAGGAACTGTTTGACGACGTTCAGATCGTACCTGCCCGAGTTGAAACCGATGACGGGCAACTGATGAAGCCAACCGTACAATTGTCCCATGAGAGTTTTGTAGGGATTGGTCGGTTGTCGCTGTGACTCGTTGTCCCCCGCCTCCTCCACGGCGGACGCTTCCTGTTCGTTCCACGTTCTGATAGCCTCTGTGAGTTCGTGTAGGATGCCCTCGTACCTGTCTACGATGACTTCGTAGGCTGCTTCGCTCATGTTCTGAAGGATGGTCATCATGTCGGATACCAACTTGTTGCTGTCACCATCCGTGATGAGACATTGCACCTGTTCGAATCCGGGTACGTTACTCGCCAGGGACACACTCAACGGTACGTGACGAGCCACCCAATGGACCTTGGCACTGTCCGACGGAAGGTGCGATGTATCGAACCAGGACTCGAAGTCGAAGGTGGCACGATACGGATAGTAGCGCAACCATTCGGCAACGTGAATGTTTTCGTCGTCCAATCGCTGGAAGACTGTCGGCGACGGATGGTAGACGCCACCGGAATAGATCTTTCGCACACCTCCCGTACACCCGCGCTCGTGTCGTTCTAGTTCGGATACGCGACTCCATAGTGCATCGCCACACTTCCTACATCGGTACGAATGACAGTACATGTTCACGTCTTGTATGTAGGAAAAGTGTGTCTCGTGAAGATTGATGTACATCGTTTCAGGATAGTGACACAAGGAACGGCGTACGAGTTCAGCAGTCGCCTTTCCATCTTCTTCCGGTTCGACGAGCGTGTAGACGCACACGTTGGTCTCAAAGGTGGTCTCGACGCGATAGAGATCGTCCATCGTCACCCCGTCAAAGTCTTTCATTGCCACCCCGTCACGATCGTACTTCGCGTAGAGCACCCGCACAGCGGGTTCCAGGTGGTATCGGTCGCATCCCCGATGCAGAGCCAGACATCGGAAGAGACACAGATTGTCGGTGTACTTTGTGTTGTTGTCGGAGTCTCTTTCCAATCCGATGACGGCTTTGATTCGTTTGATGTACCTCGGCAGTTTGATGTCCACACATCCTATCGGATGATGTACGATGTGATTGACGAAGAAGGTAACATTCGTGACCACCTCACATACCCATTGACTGTCCGGTCGCTGATTGATGACCCATTGCAGCAAGTCTGTTTCTCGGATACGTTCCAGAAACGCATCAAAGTCTGCAGTGTTTGTGATCAGACACGGTTCGTCAAGGTAACGACCACAACAGTTACAGGACGAATGATAATACCTGTACCTGTTCGTGGTCTTGTTTCTTAACACAAACCCGTAACTAAGATTAATCTTAAACGCATGCGTCTGTTCGCGGAACATGCGTTTCAGTGACGGTTCTAGGACGCTCGTGTCCGGTGTCGACACTCTGTAATTGTACCTGGATTGCACGGGTCCTCTAGCCGTGTGGGTTCGGATGGTCGACCAGTGATCTCGGACGACGTCTTGTAGTTCCCTCGATAGAGTATCGGCGAAGGGAAGTCGGGGTGGGGGTTGTATCGGGTCGTCGTCGTCGTCGTTGTCGTCAGCAACACTCACACGGGGTCGCTCTGTGCGTCTCGCTCGTTTGCATAGGGGTGGGTCGTTCGCTTCCATACATACCGACTTCACGACACTCACACGTGGTCGCTCTGTGCGTCTCGCTCGTTTGCGTAGGGGTGGGGCGTTCGCTTCCATACATACCGACTTCATATGACGTAACAGGCTGTCACGTCTCGTGTACTCACGTGCACATCTCTCACAACGATGCAGTGTAGCGCTAGATGGCGCCACTCGTGACGGCGATTTACTGTAGGCATGATCGTCGTGTGTTGTTGATGATGAATGTGTTTGGTCTATATGACGTTGTATGTCGGCATGTGTATCGAGCACGAGACCGCAGTGACGACACGTGTGCTGTTTCATCGTACCTACAACTGAAGGATGGGAGATCCTTGCACGTGTCTATATAACTTACACTGTGTGACGTCATAAGAGGTGTGTCTTGTATGAGTGTGCGTGTATGTATTCACCGATCACAACGAGCTATGAAGGTAACAAGAACAACAGACACCAGAATCCTGGATTACATATCATCTTTATTCATGGAATTACAATCAAAGCGAGTATAAAGTTCAAAGCAAAGCTAAGCTAAGCTAAGCACCTGCAGTAACAGACAAGCGGCGCCTATAACCCCAGCTATAGCGTAGGGGCGCATTTCCTCTTGTCGTCACTGCAGGCGCTTCTGGAGACTATTCACTATGTATGAGACGTGTTCGTCGCGCACAACATTTCGTGCGATCTCCTCGCATATCGTGCGCACGGCCACGTCTAAGCTGCATCTTTGTGTTGCAAAGAGTGTCCCCGCTAGGGACTGAATATTAAGTTCGATGTGTCTGACGCTGTTGAAAGGTGCCGAGTACGCCCACGGGATCAACGTGTCAGTTTTAGACCAAACAATATGGCCGTCGTACGCCAGGTCGAGCGTTGACGCGTCCCTTCGGAGAGTCTCGTAGTCCGATGCGGTCATGGTGACGTCATAATCGTCATCTGGTTCACATGACATGTCCAGTGATTCGGTGGAGGTTGCGGGTGACACGTCTTCGCATGTCAACTCCAATGGTGAGTTGTGGCGCTCGTGTAGCTGGGTGAGTAATGCCTGACGCAGTGGCATGGGGGTGTGGTGGCGGCGACGTTTTTGAGGAGCCCACTCTATCGGATTCTGTGCATACGATTGTCGAATCAGCTCCAGACCGCTAGAGGGAGCATCGGTGGCCTGTTAGCAACACAACAACAACAACAACATTAGCAGGGTGTTTTTACATCCATCATTGGAATACCACGTGTACGCAGGATGGCTTGTACACGTGATACGATGTCACGTGACCACTCCGGTGTGCTCGCCATAAACCTGTAATGCTGCACTGCATATCTCAAATTGTCGTGGATCAGGTCACTACGCACCAGGTAGATGACGTTTGACTCACCTTCGAACAGGCGCCACAGTTCGTTGCTTATAAAACGAACGATTGCATCGAGTGCTACTGCACACAGCTCGGTGTACCAGATCTGCCTGTCGTCCCCCCGTCGTCTTGTTCGTCCCAGGGCAGTGACTCCTTCGGTGTGAGTGGTTCGTCTTCCTTCGCATCCGACACGGTTATACCGCGGGCATGGAGACTCGCTTTCACCCGTACTATGACATTACGAGCAAACCACGGTGTGCGCGCTACGCATACCAGCTCGGATACTACCATATCAAAGCTATTATATATACGTATGGGATCTACTTTGTACATGTCTTCGTGAACGTTCGCATAGTGACGACTCAGTGATTCGGCCGCCTGGCGAGTGCAAGCAGCGGTTATAGTGGCCATAAATAGACCGTCATCTATCATTTGATCTGCACGCTTCTGAATACCATTCACCTTCTCTACCGCTTCCTGTAATTCACTACGTCTCCTATCCTCGTCATGGTCAATATCAGTGGTCCAATCAGTATCAATATCACCATCATTAGCAATCTCCTCATAATCATCATCATCATCACTAGACCACGCACACGACCCCACATAGATGACACTTGCCTTATCATCATTATCATCGCTGTCTTCGAACAGGCGACGTTTCACCCCTCGTACGCTAGGGGTTGTCCAAGGAGGAGGAGTCTACAACACACGACAGAAGCAAGTGTCAAATACATTCATTCATCGCTGGCAGGTGGCGCCACATCATTCATTCGACACTGTCAGGTGGTGCCTCTTCCGACTGGAATATTTCCAGTACGTCATTGTCAGGTGCCGCCACCTCCGACTGGAATATTTCCAGTAAGTCACTGTCAGGCACCGTCTTGTTCGACTGGATTATTTCCAGTGCAATCAAGGTGTAGTTACGGTAGCCCTCCTTTGTCTCCTTTCTAATTGTCACCCTAGCCCGTTTGCCACGTAGGACATTCAGTGCCTCGTAGCGTTCTTGGCCGGGTTTAAGCGCCATATAGTCGCTTGCTGTCATTCCCCCCACGGCCCCCTGAACTATACGATCAAATCCTGTGGCCCACGCTTCATTCCCCTTGTGATCGGCAAAAAGTATACCTTTATTTTGTAACAGTCGATCATACTTATGATAATCAGAAAGCTGTACATCTGTGCAATTCAGCATCGAACATAGATCTTAACAGATGTTCATATGTTTAGTGGTAATGTACGTTTAGTGCTGGTACTGAATGTGTAAATGATAACAATTATTGTATATTATTTCATTGATGACTTGTATCACGTGTACAAATTAATATGATACCTACGGTTGTAATCAGTAATTTTACCAACACCGAATGTACAAGTTTGTTAATTTGTCTGTGTCTGTGTCACACTGTACAGTAACTAGGAAGGCATCATGTCGGTCCACATTTCCAGCAGTAGTTAGCTAATTATCCATTACAGACATGTTTATTTGTCTGTGGTGTTTCAGTAATTGTAGATGCCACAATAGCATGTTTATACCGGAAAGGTTTCTATGGTCTTGCTAGTCTTAATTCACAACTTCCATCAGATGATATTGCTTATCTGTGAAACATAATTTTATTCAAATTACGTGAGACCTGTGATCATGCAGTGGATTATTACAGGCACAGTCAATGTTAATATGCTATTGCAGAAAAAAATACTCTTCCAAGCATTAACCATCACAGTGTGAGTACTGGTTCCAATAAGAATAGCAATAAACAAAAGTCTATGCCTACGCAAGCTACTAACATTAGCAATCTTACTCCGAATAATACCGCTGCCAGTTATATTCATAACAGAAGGTAACAAATTACAACCATACATTCTCCCCTTAAAAATTATGAGGTGTACTGAAACATCACTCTTTCTTCATAATGCAAACATAGCCACTCTTACCAGAGAAGATATTAGTTCACTGCCAGTACCAGATGCTAAGTTCAAGGAGGCAGATTCAGACTATTTAGGACAATTAATTGTAACCCTGGAAATGGTAGCTAAGAAAATAAGGGCTATGAAGGATAATAAATCACCTGGAGTGGATGGGATTCCGCCCAAACTACTACTGGAAATTGTAGAACAAATTAGCGTACCGCTTGCAACAGTTTTCAATTTGTCATTAGAAGAGGGAGTGGTTCCTTTAGAATGGAAAGAGGCAAACATTATACCGTTATTTAAAAAAGGTTCGAGAAACAAGTCAGAGAACTATAGACCAGTGAGTTTAACATCAGTGATTTGCAAATTATTAGAAAGACTAATTAAAGATCACATGGTGGATTTTCTTGTTAAACAAAACTTGATAAATCCATCTCAACATGGTTTTTTTAAAGCGAGGTCATGCTTAACAAATATGTTATGTTTTTTGGAAGACATCACTAAGTGGGTAGATGAGGGATCACCGGTAGATATCGTCTACTTAGATTTTCAAAAAGCTTTCGACAAAGTACCACATCAAAGATTACTGCTGAAACTAAAGGCCCATGGCATAGGAAATGGTATAATAAACTGGATAGAACAATGGCTGATTGACAGAAGACAACGTGTAGTAGTTGATGGGGAGGCTTCAAACTGGAAATCGGTATTGAGTGGGGTACCACAGGGATCAGTATTAGGACCTATATTATTCTTAATATATATCAACGATTTGGATGATGAAATAACAAGCAAGGTGTTGAAATTTGCGGATGATACAAAAGTGTTTAGAAGGATTAAAAGTGATGGAGATAGACAGCATTTACAAGATGATCTTGACAGGTTGATCAAATGGTCTGAAAAGTGGCAAATGCTGTTCAATTTTGGGAAATGTAAATGCTTCCACACAGGACATGGGAACGAAGAGGTAGAATATACTATGAGGGGTACTGTACTAAGTACTACTGTAAAAGAAAAGGACTTAGGGTTAACCATTAGTGCTGATATGAAGGTTTCAGAGCAGTGCGGAATTGCAGCTTCAAAGGGAAATCAAATCCTTGGATTAATTAGGCGAAACATAACGTATAAGGAAAAAGAGCTAATAATACCGCTGTACAAAACAATAGTTAGGCTTCATTTAGAATATTGTATCTGATACAAAAGTGTTTAGAAGGATTAAAAGTGATGGAGATAGACAGCATTTACAAGATGATCTTGACAGGTTGACTAAATGGTCTGAAAAGTGGCAAATGCTGTTAAATTTTGGGAAATGTAAATGCCTCCACACAGGACATGGGAATGAAGAGATAGAATATACAATGGGGGGTACTGTACTAAGTACTACTGTAAAAGAAAAGGACTTAGGGTTAACCATTATTGCTGATATGAAGGTTTCAGAGCAGTGCGGAATTGCAGCTTCAAAGGGAAATCAAATCCTTGGATTAATTAGGCGAAATATAGCGTATAAGGAAAAAGATCTAATAATACCGCTGTACAAAACAATAGTGAGGCCTCATTTAGAATATTGTATACAAGCGTGGAGGCCATATCGCAAGAAGGACATAGATATGCTAGAAAGAGTACAGAGGAGAGCGACTAAAATGATACCAAAACTGAGGGATCTTAGTTATTAAATTCGCCTAAAAGAATGTGGTTTAACAACACTAGAGACCAGGAGATTGAGAGGAGATCAGATAGAAGTGTTTAAAATAATAAATGTTTATGAAAATATTTTTTCTCAGTTAAGAAAGTTAGAAGGACTAGAGGACATGAAGTTACAGTATCAAAAGAGCAGTGTAGATTAGATATAAAAAAAGTTCCTATTTTCACAAAGGACTGTAAATGAATGGAACAGATTATCTTATGATTGTGTGGGTGCTAGTAGCGTGAATATGTTTAAAAATAAAATCGACACATACCTCAGAAGGGCGGGATACACATAAATAAAAGGGTTGGACTCTCGATAAGCCAAAGGCTTCCTTGTCCACCTGCCACCTAGAGTTAATTATCTGGGTGGCAATCTTGTTAAATCTTGTTAAACCTCTGGACTTGTCTGTGTTTCTCCTATCCGTTGTCTTTCCCCTCTGGTTTTGTTGTTGTTCTCTGATCTTCTTTATGGTCCAACTTGGGTACCCGCACAGCTGTAGCGTCTTGGCTTTGTGCTCCACCTCTTTCTCTCTGTCCTTTGGTTCAGTTACGATGTTGTTGTATATGTCCAGTAATGTCTTAACAAGATTTAACAAGATTGCCACCCAGAGAATTAACTCTAGATGACAGGTGAACAAGGAGGCCTTTTGGGTTATCGAGTCCAACCCTTTTTATCTACGTGTATCCTGCCTTTCTGAGGTTTGTGTCGATTTTATTTTTGTTCACGCTAGTATCACCCACACAGTCAGCATATAATATGTTCCATTCATATAGAGTCCTTTGTGAAAATGAGAACTTTCTTATATCTAATCTACACTGCTCCTTTAATAATGTTACTTCATGTCCTCTAGTCCTTCTATTTTTCTTAACTGAGAAAAAAATTACTGAACATTCTTCAGGATAGTTCGTTTTCAAATCAGAAACTTTCATTTTTCATATCCAAGATGTTTACCTGGTAGAGGTTTTCGTTGACGTATCACGTCGACTTCATCAGTACCGATGACGCTGAATGACGTCATCGTACACGTGAGGCAGTTCGTAATTGCCCTCGTCTCTGTTGATGGGTGTTTGGGTTTTCCTGATCCAGATGGCTTCCTTGATATGCCGAATTCTTCTGTTGGATTCTTTGTCTACAATGTTCACTCCCTCCCAGTCTATGATGTGGTTTTCACTTGTCGTATATAAGGGCGGATTTATTATTGTTCCTCCAGTCTTGTTTTGAGTAGTCTTCCTGTCTCCCCAACGTACTCAGCACCACAATTCTTGTTCGTCAACGAATGCCTCTACCAGGTAAATTAAACATCTTGGATATGAAAAGTGAAAGTTTCTGATTTGAGAAAAAAAAGGTATATTAATATTTTAATAACCATTCAATTTTTAAACACTTCTATCTGATCTCCTCTCAATCTCCTGGTCTCTAGTGTTGTTAAACCACATTCTTTTAGGCGTTTTTCATAACTAAGATCCCTCAGTTTTTATATCATTTTAGTCGCTCTCCTCTGTACTCTTTCTAGGATATCTATATCCTTCTTGCGGTATGGCCTCCACGCTTGCATACAATATTCTAAATGAGGCCTCACTATTGCTTTGTACAGCGGTATTATTAGCTATTTTTCCTTGTACGTTATGTTTCGCCTAATTAATCCAAGGATATGATTTCCCTTTGGAGCTGCTCTAAAACCTTCATATCAGCACTAATGTTTAACCATAAGTCCTTTTCTTTTACAGTAGTACTTAGTACAGCACCCCCCATTGTATATTGTACATCTTCGTTCCCATGTCCTGTGTGGAGGCATTTCCCAAAATTGAACAACATTTGCCACTTTTCAGACCATTTGATCAACCTGTCAAGGTCATCTTGTAAATGCTGTCTTTCTCCATCGTGTTTAATCCTTCTAAACACGTTTGCATTATTCGCAAATTTCAACACCTTGCTTGTTGTATCATCGTCCAAATGGAGGATATATATTAAGAATAATATAAGTCCTAGTACTGATCCCTGTGGTACCCCACTCAAAACTGATTTCCAGTTTGAAACCTCCCCATCCTGTTGTCTTCTGTCAATCAGCCATTTTTCGATCCAGTTAATTATACCATTTCCTATGCCATGTTAGTTTAAGCAGTTGTCTTAGACGTGGCATTTTGTCGAAACTTCTTCTTCTTCTTCCTCTTGCAGAGTGGGGTCCACGTCACTTGGTAGCTTCTTTTACTTTTCATTCCACCTCTCTCACTCTCTCTCTCTCGTCCGTAATGGTCATACATTTTTGGCTGTTCACGCCAGTCCTCCCCAGGTCTCGTTTTATGCTGTCGTTCCATCTTAGTCTTGGTCTTCCTCTCCTTCGTCTGCCACCCTCTTCTACTTTCCACGCTCTTTTCGCCAGTCTGTCTTCACCCATTCTATGTACATGTCCCGCCCATCTCATTCTGTTACCGGCTACTTTCCTCTTTAGGTGTTTTTTCATTCCAATCTCCTCTCTCAATTCCTTCATCGTCCTTCTATCCTCTCGCGTTACTCTTCATATTCTTCTGACCCAGTTGTTTTCTGCTACCTGTAGTTTCTCCTCCTGTCTCTCTGCCAGTGGCAGTGTTCCCAACCCATACATACGGGCTGGTACAATGCCGGCTTCCAACACTTTTTTTTTCAGTTGTTTCTTCAGTTTTCTGTCCCATATAATGCCTTCTACCCTCTTCCATGCTGCTGCTCCTGCTTGCACCCACCTCTGTATTTCTTTACTACTTCTTCCATCCTCACACACTGTACCGTCCAGGTATACAAAGCTGTTCACTTGTTAAATGTCTCTCCGTCAACAACTACCTGCAGATCTACCTCCTGTTCATCTATCCACATTATTTCAGTCTTCTCCAGATTCATTCGGAGGCCGTGTTTTCTGAAGGTGTCACTCCATTCTTGCAATGCTTTCTGTAGTTCTTCTTTGTTATCAGCCACCAAGGCTAGGTCGTATGCATACAGTATTTTCTTAAGTTCTTCCTGCTCCGATATATTTCCACTGATCAGGTTCATCACCATAATGAAAAGCAGGGGACTCAAGGCATTTCCCTGTCTGAGTCCTACTTCCACTCCAAATTGTTCCGATGTTTCTCCTTCGACTCTCACTACCGCTGTTGTCTCCTTGTACATTTACTCCACCATTCTGGCTTCTGCTTCTCCAACCTCCATCCATCTCATGACTGCAAATGCGAGTTCTCTCGGCACGGTGTCAAATGCCTTTTCCAGATCTACAAAACCGAATGCTATATCTTTTTTTAAATTCTCTCTTCTTCTCGATAATTTGACTGATGGCAAACAATCCATCATATGTTCCTCTCCCTTTCCTAAATCCCAGCTGATTCTGTCCGATTTTGTTCTCAACCGTAAGCCTCACCCTAGCATCCAGTATCCTTTCCAACAATTTCAGGGCTTGGCTCAGTAATGTAATGCCTCTGTATCTCCCTGGGTCATGGATGTCCCCGTTCCCCTTCCACATCGGCACAATCACTCCTCTTCGCCACTCTGCTGGTATCTCTCCTGCTGTGAAGCACATATTAAACAGCCTCGTCAGCCATTTGATTCCAAGTAATCTGTTTGCTTTTATCATTTCCACTGAGAGTTCATCCACTCCTACAGCCTTTCCTGTTTTCATCTTCTTTACTGCTTTCCCCACCTCTTCTTCTGTTATTGTCCTCACCTCCAGCTCTCTCCTTACAGTATGAGGTATTTCCATCTCATATTCTTCCTCCGGATTTAATAGTTTCTTGAAGTACTCCTCCCAAACATCCAGCACTTGTTTTGCTCCTGTGACCACTTCTCTTCATAGGTGATGTTTGTATATTATCTTTGCTGTCTCTGTCTCTATCCTTGGCAAGTTTGAAGATCGATTTTTCCCTCCATCTTCTTCAATCTTATCACATCATTCCTGCTGTTTTTCATATCTTGCTTTAGCAACTGCCTTATTAGCTGCCTTCTTCTTCTTCCGGTACTTCTGCTTCAGCCTTGTCTTCTCTTCATCACTCGCTTCTTCCACACACTTCAGTGCCTCCTTTTTTCTCGTATCACTTGTTCAACTTCCTGGTTCCACCACCACTGTTTTTTCTTCTTTCGACTTTGTGTGGGCTTTCCTGATGTTCGACCACATATCTCCTCAGCTGTTCTAATAAAGCCTTCCTTGAGTGCTTTCCACTCTGATTCCACATCCTCCCTTTGTTCTTGGAGTAGCCTGAACTTCCTTTCTAATGTTTGACATAATCATTATATTTTGTTATATAAATCCTAGGATTTGATACAATAATAATATTTTTTTTGGGTTGCTCCTATGATAGCGATTAGTTTTGATCTTAATAGGAATCTCCCATCCCACAGCAACTGATTTTTTTTCATTTTGTTGCAAAATGTATACTATATTCTGTTGATTGCATATTTTCAGTTGTATTATATATTTCACATTTCAATATTACTGTATATGCCGGTATGTGTGTATATGTATGTAATACGTGTATGTGTGTATATAATTATACATAATTTGTATTTTTGTAATGCTGTTGGGAAAATAAAATCATCCTTATCCTTATCCTTTCTACTTCAGTTTTGTATTGGGCTATCACCTCTCCTTTACATTTCCACCATTTGATTACCTGTCTTTGTTTCCTCCTTCCCTGTTTGCGTCTTCCTATCCACATTTCATAGATCAATGTTGGCTCGTCATGTGCTCTCATGCCAGAACTTTGCAGTCCCTAACATTGTTCAACTGGCTGCTTCTAACAATCAGCAGATCTATCTCTGTTCTGTTGTTTCCACTTCTGTGTGTGATCTTGTGTGATTCCTTCTTCTGAAAGAAGGAGTTTACCACCACTAGCTGATTTTTGCCTAGCATCTCGACCAGATCTTGTCCCTCTCTGTTTCTCGTTCCATATCCGTACTTTCCTAAGGTCTCATCACTGTTCTGTCTCTTTCCTACATGTGCAATTAGATCACCTGCCACAACCAACATTATCTCCGGCTCCATATGCCCAATAATTTCTTCCAGGTTATTTCGGAATGCATACTTGTCTTCTTGAGTTCTCCGTGTCTGTGGTGCGTAGACCGATAGTATGCACATCATCTCTCCTCCAACTAACATCCACAATGCAATTATCCTGTCTTCCCATCGTTCCACCCTGATGACTTCCATGCTGTATTCCTCTTTCATAATCACTCCCACTCCATTCGTCCTTCCATCTCCCCCTGCATGCAGATTCTTAAATCCATCTCCCATGTTTCACTATGCATCGTGCGTTGTCTATGTAGAAGGATGAAACTTTATGTAAACACAATTCAGAGGTTCTTTATGGCAGACAACTCAAGTCACACGATGCATCCAACTGTCGTGCACGTACTCACGCCGTTACCGTGGCGCCGCCTAGCGACTAACTAAACAATATAACATATTGCAACATCCCAGATCCACTGCCCGGTCCCCTTTCCACTTGGTTTCTTGTACCCCCATCACTGACAGTTGCCGCCTCTTCATTGGCTCCACCACTTCCACTCATTTCCCCGTCATTGTTTCCACATTGAGGGTGGCAAACCTGACTTCTCATGACAGTTGATGCCGGCTGTTCGACCCTCCAGGTCTTTGCTGATTTCTCGCTGGTGCCTGAGTCCCAGCGCGTCGGTTCCCCGCACGCGGGAGCCAATCTCGTAATTACTAAGTGACATCGCATATAATTGAGGTAATTTATTCGAGCCACATGGCGCTGCTCATGCTAACCCATGCGGTGGGTTTGCCTTCCAGGTTTTCCTTCCCGTAGGTCAATGTCTTCCATGACTTGATCTGCCCATAGTTTTCCTTCTCCTAAACCCACCACCTGTCAAGGCTAATGAGTTGGGTCTACCCAGTTATTTTTAAATAAGAGTTGTCCTTCTCCTAGATCCCTAGCATGTTAGCCTGGGGCCGTAAGTTGCTCAGTTACCGCAGTGTACCACAAGGAGATCATGCTAGAGTCTTGTCTGTGGAGAGGCTATGTACCAGCACGGGAGGCTTGCGCACTCTAGTCCCTTTTCGCCCCTGTGAAGGGGCTAGCTGGCGGTCGCAACCTTTCTGAAAATCTAAGTAGATGGTATCTACTAGCGATCCCTCGTCTACTCACTTAGTGATATCTCCCAAAAAACATAACATATTTGTTAAGGATGACCTCACTTTTAGAAACCCATGTTGATATGGGTTTATCAAGTAATGTATAACAAGAAAATCCACCATGTGATCTTTAAATAGTCTTTCTAATAATTGGTAGATCATTGATGTTAAACTCACTAGTCTGTAGTTATCTAATTTGTTTCTCGAACTGTTTTGAATAACGGTATAATGTATGCTTCTTTCCATTCTAAAGGAACCACTCCCTCTTCTAAAGACTAGTTGAAAACTGTTGCAAGCGGTATGATAATTTGTTCTACAACTTCCAATAGCAGTTTGGGCGGAATCGCATCCACTTCAGGTGATTTATTATCCTTCATAGCCCTTACTTTCTTAGCTACCATTTCCGGGGTTATAATTAACTGTCCTAAATAGTCTGATTCCGCCCCCTTGAACTTAGCCTCTGGTACTGGCAGTGAACTGATATCTTCCCTGGTAAACATCGAACTAAAATACTCATTCAGGTCTTCTGCCATTAAGAATCCCTCTGATATTATATTTCCAGCACTATATTTTAGAGGACCGACCTTATCCTGAACTTTCTGTTTGCTCCGAACATATGCATAAAAATTCTTGCTGTCATGATTTATATTACAAGCTAATTTTTTTTCATAGCTTCTCTAAGTTAAGTGCTTCTTTATAAATGTTGTAGTCTTCATATTTTCCAGTATATCTATATGACTTCTACATCATTTGTTTGTACTTAATTTTTCTAATGGCTTCTTGAGATAAGTGTTTCTAGGCCGTTTCCCTTGTTTTTTCAAGGGAACAAGTTTATCGACGATGCACTCTATTTCACTCTTTAAGATATTCCAGCATTCTGTTGCTGTCTCATTCTTCAATGTGTTATTCTAGTCAATGTTTGCTAAATATTTCCTGATGTCCTTATACCTTCCTTTGTGGAAATTTCTCCTATATTGCTTTTTACTATTCCTTTCTGATTTTACTTTGATGGTAAAATGTATCTGGTTGTGATCACTACTCCCCAGTGGCTCACATATCCTGACATTGTCAACTAATTCATTCTGTGAGGACAAAACTATGTCTAACACATTCTCTCCCCTGGTTGGTTCTAGCACATGTTGAGAAAGGAAAATATATTGTACTAAAATTTAAAACTTGTGGTCCTCGTTCCCTGTACTCTGTTGAGATTTCCATTGTATATAACCATGGTCAAAATCCCCCATAATAATAGTCCCGTTTGCTCACTTCCCTTATAACGTTTTGTACTTTTTCATTTTCATCTGTGATTATATTTGGACTTCGATAAACTAACTCAACTGTTAACGTTGAGTTTCCTGTAACTACGCTACACCAAACACCTTCTTCGCAATCTGCTTCTCTTTCTAATTTTATTCCATAAGCCTGGATAGATTATTTAATATGTACAGGGTCAATTAATTAAACAAACTCTTGGACTAAGAAAACGATCGTACGATATGGCTTAACTTAAAGCACTAAACATCGATAAGGTCCAGGATATTATAAAAAGAAATGTGTTATCCTTATGATATATGATATTCAAAGTGGAAAGTCCTGCTCGCCGACTGATGCAACATCTGCCGTTATGTTTTATTGTCTATGGCGTAACGGTACCTGGGACTCTGCTGGACAGAGTCATATCCATGGGCGAGTCATGCACTAACCGAGCTTTTAATGACCACACAAGCCTAACAATGAGGGTCATGTTGACTCAATTACATACCTTTTATTCACCGATAATTTTACTAAGCCATATTCACATGAACATCTTTTAGCCCACCTTTTAACCACTGCTCTCTGATTTAATTTGTCTTTATTTTAACTGATCTACATAAGTTATACTGAGCGTACATATTATATCCTTTCATTGTATGTGTTGTCGCTATAATCACTTTACTAGCCGCCTTGCTGTTTACCGTGAGTCTTATACATTTGAATCTACATAAGTTATACTAAGTTGACACATTATATCATGTCATTTTATATATTGCCGCTTGTGAATGTATGTGTGTGTGTGTGTGTGTGTGTGTGTGTGTGTGTGTGTGTGTGTGTGTGTGTGTGTGTGTGTGTGTGTGTGTGTGTGTGTGTGTGTGTGTGTGTGTGTGTATTTTAATGTTTTTTCTCCCGTAACGGAGGTTGAATAAAATTAGTAATAGTAATTAGCCGTACAAACGTCACCAATTGTTGTGTATTTTTGAAATGTGCTCAGTTGACAAAATCAGCCATTCGGTATTCATGGCAGTGTCTGGCTTGATTAAGTTGGCTAAAAATACGCATAACCCAGTTAGCGTTCGCGACCATTAGTTTAGTGCAAGACACGTCTGAACAGATCAAAAAAAGGTGACGCAATTAGTTATATAATCGCTGTGAATCAACTGCAATATATAAACTACAGTGGAATGCGTGTCACGGAGGTTGTAGAGAGATTAGTGTTGGTCATCTCGGTACGGCCAATGTGTTTCTCCTCGTTAATTCGAGGGTGACTTGCTCGACCGCGCGCCACTTGCCAACGTCGCTATTTACTATTTACTTGCCGCTAGACATTCCAAATGCACAGACTTATAAGCGACAGTCGTATTTTCCCATAAGTAATATGTAATTACACGACGGTGTCATACATTCATACCTGTATTTAAAGACTAAATACGCGTTGATACTGATCGCATATAATTACAGGCGTAGATTATAACCGAGTACAATGATTAGGATATTTGCCAATATAATGGCAAAGTGAGTAATATTGAACGATTTATCTTGAAAACACTAAAGGCCAATTTTCCTTCTGTTCCTTTCTGTGCATTACTCTTTTGATTAATACAGTGGTGGCATTGGTGCTGCTAATGCTAATGATTTAGTTGAATAACGTTCGTGTTATATCTAAACACCTGCCAATTTCAGACGACCGTTCGTCCTAAAGCAGTGCTTCTCAACCGATGCACATTGGTGTGCCGCGACAACGTCCCAAGTGTGCCGCGTAATTAGAAGTGAAGTGTCAGATGTGTAGGTGTTACCATCATATGTGTAGGTGTTACCATCAGATGTGTAGGTGTTCCCAGGGCAGACAATATAACCAACATGAGAGAGGACACATTCACCCATGGATCCATCTCAGATTTCATCAGACGTGACTCCGGTGGTTTAGGCATGTTTGTTCGATACCGAGGGAAAACGTTGTTAACATAGCTTTCAAGCTAAACGTTAAGGGACAAACTAAAGAGGATGACAACAAACATCACGGTAGCCTCGTACTATTAACAGAAGAACGGTGTGCTGAAGATAGGACAAGCTGGTGGTAGAGAATAGCAATGGGTCAAGATGACCTATGCACTTAAGTCACGCCAGTCCCCTGCTGGAAGGTGATCAGCTTGAAGTAATGCAGACATTAATTTTGCGGAAACCTATATGTGTACTGTAGCCACATTCAGCAGCGGTTTTCTTCAGAGTGTGTTTTACTGGTCAGCTTCAGCATGAGGGGCGTAATTAAGGATTGACATGTTGGGTGGTTTCCATTCATATTGGGGGTGGCTACCGGAGCTTCAGCACCACTAACAAATTTCGCCGCCGCATATCTTCACAATTTTGGGGGATTTCCGGCAACCAACCCCCCCCTGGGTACGCCACTGAATGCGGAGCAGTAAATGGGTTCGTTAATCATTTTGGTTCGTCTATTGAGGCACCAGTAAATGTTATGAAGGTGCGAAGGGAATATTTATAAAAAATAGTAGACCTCATGAACAACAGTTCTCTCTGTTTCTTCTGAACGCATTTTGCGCAGTCAAATGAAGACAATAAAAGTCATCTCACCATCTAATATTGATGTATTGCAGTTGCTGTTATGCAAGTTTGCAAAGATCCAACAAAACAAGATCATTACCTATATATTTTAGAGGAGTCCGAAAAATAACTGATACAGAGTAGAAATTGCAAATACATTTAATTTATGTTTTACGAACATAGGAAAACATCTAGCAAACAAAATGAAATGCACGTGTAATAAAATAATAGTTTCTATCTAGGAAAGTTTGAAATGCGTTTCCAATTCCAGAAATAAATGAAGAGTCAATTCTCAAAATAATTGACGATTTCCCTACAAAAACCAGTAATGGTCATGATAGCATTATATTGAAACAATTGAAATATTGATTTATATGTAAATATAATTTAAATTTAAATGTATTATAATTAAAACATTAACCTTACTTCTTGATCAAATATCACATACCGATATTTCTGCTAATGGTGAAAAATCAACCGTGTTAAATTTCATTTTCATTTCAAGTTGTTGTAAAAGTTTACTTTTCGGTATCGCCTGACAGGTTGGAGCATAAATTTTGGTTCGAGTGTACAACGATCATCCCCCCTGGGGGGACCGTGGGAGGCACCTTTAAAAAACAATCTAGAAACGGCCCCGACTTCTGAACCGTTCACCCTGCATCAACATAATATGTCTCTATGGATTTGAAATTTGGACTTTTGTGTTCAATGAAGGGCAGAAGCAGCCATTTTGAAGTTATTTGAGAAAAACCGTAAAACCATGTAATTTTCACAATAATTTTTCTAATTATTTCCACCCTTAGCCAATTTAAGTCTAAGCATCGCCTAACCTAGACTAAATAGCAAGAAGACACCCCGAACTCCTGCCAAGCAAACAAGAATTGATACTATATGGGAGAAACTAACTAATTTTGCATGTTTATTGCTATCATGTCAGAGCAATGTTAACATGACGTCACCTGGTGGATTGTTCATAAAGCGGCCCTGATTTATGAACCGTTCATCCTACATCAACGTATTACGTACCTAAAGATTCGGGATAAGGAGTAGCAACTCTTAAGCTATGTATGTTGTGCATAAATTCAACAAAGTTTATGTTATTTGTGAAAATATGTTACATCTTTTAATGCTAATGTTTGTTTCTCTTTGAAAAACATTAAGAACATGTAATTTCGAAAGGTATGTTGCTTGAGTTTGTCCTACTTATATATTGTGTCATAGCATGTTGTGTATATTAAACATGCAATCCAAATACAAGTTAGAACAACCTGCCTCAGAAGCAAAGCCACTCATCTAGTTGGCGAATGAGTGGATCCGTGCTTAGCCATCGATGACAAAATGTTACAAGAATCCGGTAACACACAAGTGAGACTTACTGATTTCAAGAATGCATTCCGTTTTTGTCCTCGGAGGCGGCTTCAACTCAGGCGAGGAATAAACCGACTATAACGTTTGCGGTGTGGTGTATTCACTACTGCACGATAACAGTGGGTAAATCTTTGGTGTAGGTTTAGGACAATGAGTACACTTTGTATTGAGCGTGTTTTCTCTTCAACGGAAGTACGTTTTAAGTTGGCTAACAGGAAAGAGTTCCACTGTTGGTTTTAATGGATTTGGAGGATTACGTTGGGTTCCTTGAACAAAAATCACCCGATTAGGCCAAAGCAGGGTAGTGCTAATCATATGCGAGAACGATTTGGTCGCCATAAAACATCCTCACAAACTGGTGGATGTGTGTTTGTGTATTTGTGTGTGTGATGTGTGTTTGTGCGTGTGTGCGTGTGTACGTGTGTGCGTGTGTTGTGTGTGAATGTGTGTGTGTGTGTGTGTGTGTGTGTGTGTGTGTGTGTGTGTGTGTGTGTGTGTGTGTGTGTGTGTGTGTGTGTGTGTGTGTGTGTGTATGATGAGTGCGTGCGCCTCCCCGATGAGGCTAAAGAGTTCCGCACGGGGAAGTAGTTCCTTTGGGAGGGAAGTAGCTGTGTTCGAATAAATATTGTGAAGTAAAATATTTTAAGACGTCTGAAACTCTCTCCCCTGTCTGCAACGCCATCCCCTCAGCAGGGTAAGTCGTCAACACTACCCACCCTCGACCAGGCAAATTTCAACAATAGCCTTCGACCGGAAAAAATCGCGTGGCACAGTAATATGCCAAAACTGCCGTGTTGATGAAGGAAGCTAGAAAACAGAAAGGGAAAGGAAAGCATGTGAAGTGACCGAAAGAGAATGTTACAAAGTTCAATCAGAGGGCAGTCAAAAATCTCCCAGAATTAGTTCAAATCCATAGCCAGAACTTCGCAGATCTCACGGACGTGTTGACGTAAGCTGATTGCATAGTGCAAGTATATTGTTTCTATCAATTACGTGCCACGTCTTTAAAGAGCTTAGGAATGCCTACTATTCAAACACGCAGGTAAGCGTACAGATGGAGAAATGCCACATAACAGCCTTACAGTAATTTTAACTCTCATCTCATTCTAATAGATCATCGTTGAATGAATCAACACAAACTTCCCCAAAATCGAGCAGACGCATCTGCATCTCAGACGACGAGTCAGTGGAGTTAAATCACAATTTTCAACACGGTGTAATGACACAAAGTCATGTTCAACAAAATGTTGTCGGCCTCATGGCATTACTACGAATGTGGCTATGTAAATCGCCCATGGGATGGGATGAGTGGAGCTGTAAAACGCACCTGGTAATGCGCAAGACGTATGTGCATGGGTATTTCCCCGACGGAGTCAGCTGTGCAGCACCTATTGGACATGGACGGTGCGGTGAATGAAGGGTCAGCAAAACCATCCCGCGGATATGTTAGAGTCCAAGGCTGTGATGCTACTCGACTATTACCTAGTACATCGTTAAGACGTCGGGACTGAATCTCGACTTTCTTCCTATATGACCAGGCTATACCATGAGGAAAACAAGAAGGAACCAAACATAATCATATATGAAACAGGAAAAGACGAAGAAGATGACACCATGACAACTGAGGAAACAACAACTCAACAAACTCAGAAATCAGCAAAGAGGTGGTGCGTTAACGGAAAACAGATATGAAGAGATTATTGTTGGAAACTTTGTTGCATTGAAGTGACATGTTAAGAATATGTACACAGGGAAGATCACATAGATCGACGATTGGTAGGATATTTTAGCCACACTATTACCACATATTCCAACAGGCAGATCCCAATAAGCATTTAAGTACAAGTAGCTATGTCTGTGGGTGATTTCAGCAGTTTTCATCAGACGGCTACCGCTACTCCTTTTGCACAGACGTAGTCATTCCGGTGTGTGCCCCTCACGCCTGTTCTCCAGGTGGCTGTTCAAGAGATCGTCATAGATGTGTCAGAAAGTCAGAAACTAGTCAAAAAGGAATCTTCTGATCTTCCGGAGGAGTACTCACACGGAAACAAGTTTAGGATGGGAGTTAGTTATCCTGCCTATTATTATTATATTCTAGGGATCGCTTTAATTCCCTCGGTCGAACAAGACGCAGTATTTTTGGTTGCCCTGCGAGTTCTTTCACGGTATCCATATTCAAAGGAGAACGCTCCCTAACGGCTAAGTCACGAGGACATGAATGCAAAATTTGCTCACGCAAAATTAGCTCCTTTAACTCCTCATAGGTCTCGCCAATACCCGCTAAGTTGATCCACTGGCTCAAATTTGTGATCTAATCTACCTAGATAGTGAGCTGCGGTCTCATCTACCCCTTGTTTGCTCTTATAGAACTTTCTCCTCTAATCCTCGGCGGTTAACATACATTTATTTAACAGGGCCTGCTTAAGCTTGGGATAATCCTGCATGTCTTCCGAATGGAGACGGGAATACACTTTCAATGCTCGACCCGTTAGACGACCGCTTAGTCCTAAGGCATAATCCCCTTTATTCCATACCGCGTTTTCCGTGAGATAAAATTCACGTGCGGCAAAATTCACATTCAGGCGCAAGTGAACAGAATAACATTAGGATCCCAGGTAAATGGCTGATCATCGGCCATTGATTGGGTCGCATGGCTAATATATATATATATATATATATATATAAGCTGTTTATGATCAGATCATTATTTAGTCTTCTTTTTGTTTTCTTGCGTTTTCCATACGAAAAGTTGCGTCATATAGCAGATATATTTTATTTTAACGTTTTAATGTTGGCAGTGTGTTCATTTTGTCCCAAGGGTAGGGGCAAAGTGGGCATATGGCGTTTGGTAAAGTGTTAGCATTGTATGACATCATGTATCAATGTACCGGACACGTATCAATTACCAAACATGATAAGTATTTCACCATTTAAAATAATTCCAATATTATCATTTTATTGTTTATAAAGATATGCCAACTTTGGAATACGTGGATGGAAACGCTTATTTAAAGTGTCCGCTTTGCCCGTGTCTCCCCTGTTATTTAAGAAGTGTTCGTGACAGTGACTGTTAACACGGCAAACATTCTCCATGCCACAGGTTACGCTGAAGGCAAACTGAGATCGGAATGGTTCGAATAAACTTTGCCTCCCCATGTATGACTTGCCAACAGGTGCAGATTCTGCGTCATATGAGTACCAGTGTTCTAGTCACGTTTATATCCGGTGCTCTGTCGCCATGATGTTTCGCAGACGCTATACGGGATAGTCATCCGTGGACGTTATTGGTATCGGTGGTACGCTCACATCTTTGAGACGTTCACCTCCATCGACGTCAGGTAGACGAAGTCTAGGCCGCCCACAATTCCACCGACGTCAGTTAGAAGAAGTCTAGGCCACCCACAGTTCCACCGACGTCAGTTAGAAGAAGTCTAGGCAACCCACAGTTCCACCGACGTCAGTTAGAAGAAGTCTAGGCCACCCACAATTCCGCCGACGTCAGTTAGAAGAAGTCTAGGCCGCCCATAGTTCCACCAACGTCAGCTAGAAGAAGTCTAGGCCGCCCATAATTCCATCGACGTCAGTTAGAAGAAGTCTAGGTCGCCCATAGTTCCATCGGCGTCAGTTAGAAGAAGTCTAGGCCGCCCATGGTTCCATCGACGTCAGTTGGAAGAAGTCTAGGCGCCCATTGTTCCACATAAGTCAGTTAGAAGAAGTCTAGGCCGCCCATAGTTCCACCGACATCAATTAGAAGAAGTCTGGTCAGCCCATAATTCCACCGACGTCAATTAGAAGAAGTTTAGGCCGCCCATAGTTCCACATACGTCAATTGGAAGAAGTCTAGGCCGCCCATAGTTCCACATACGTCAATTGGAAGAAGTCTAGGCCGCCCATACTTCAACCGACGTCAATTAGAAGATGTCTAGGCCGCCCATACTTCCACCGACGTCAATTAGAAGACGTCTAGGTCGCCCATAGTTCCACATACGTTAATTAGAAGAAGTCTAGGCCGCCCATAGTGCCACCGACGTCAGTAAAACCCGGGCTGATGAATGATGCGCCCATCATGTTCGCTCCCATGCCTAGAGCGGCCGCTCCAACTATCATACCTGCAGACGATACACATCTTGTAGTAAATATAAACTCACATCCACATGTGTTACAACTTAAATCTGCACATATAAATCAAAAGTTCGTATTTCTAAAATGTCACTGGATTGCCACATCATATACAGCGCATTGACAAAGGTACTGTGGTCGTATAAGAGGGGTGGCCGCACTACATGGAGCACATATACAGCCTATTATCGTCCACACAGGACATCGTACACAAAATATGTCAATTTATATGGATTTAAGAAAACGCAAGCCATGTTGAACGTACACTAAATAAATACATGTACACCTTTTATTTTTAAACATCCGAGTTACCCTGCGTTGCCAGTAAAAAACCGTCCCGTTTATTTGACCCACGAGATCCCCACCGCCTCAGACGAATTTAAAAAAAATCTAAATCGATCTACCCTAATGAGCCCGCTAGATCGCACACAAAATGTCAGCTCCATATATGCAAAACTGACGGAGATAAGTGCAATTTTAAGATGGTGACCCTCAAGATAGCCACACCTGGTACGAATTCCGAAAACAATCTAAATCTACGAACTACCACAATGGGCCCATTAGATCACATACATAATGTCATCCCCATACACGCAAGCCTAACGGAGACAGACAGACAGACAGACAGACAGACAGACAGACAGACAGACAGACAGACAGACAGACAGACAGACAGACAGACAGAGATCCGTATTGTTTTATAACATAGACGTAACGTAACCGAAATCTAACATGGCTGCGCGCAGCGTGCGGCACATGTATAACTAACACAATGAGAATTATCGCCATCAAGTGGCTGTTGTAGAGGGGTAACTTACCTGAAAATGCGACCGCTGTCGCGTTATGCTGGTATTCGCTCTAGGGGCGTTGTATTAATGATAAAACCCTTAATGCAAAATAAATCTGGTCGCTGTATGTGACCGTTGACGCGGAGGACGCTCAAAACGAGGAATACTGTATTGGAAAACAAAAATTTTGCAACTCCAGAATAATTGGTTAACGCCGGTAAAACAAACCCACCGAGCACATTTGAAAACCGAACACCAGGTAAACGACCGGCAGTTCGTTTTACAAACCTGTTCCAGGATCCGTATTTTGTCCAAACCCTGGCGGAGGACCATAGTTCATTGGCTGAGCAGGTGGCTGGCCGTACATCTGCATGCCTGGTGGACCGTGGGCTGCACAGAACAGACACACGATGAACTAAGGACCTGTGTGTGGAAACCAAGGAAAACGGAGCAAACCAGCCAATGTCCTATCAAACTAATTGTCCTAACCTCCCCCTCCCTCCTTTCACTTTTATTTTCATTTTGAATGAAGATCAAACTTGAGACAGATACATACAACTGTCAACGTGGAAACCAGTAAGACACAAACACTAGATATTCTTCCATATCGATAAATTATCTGCTTCGTCTATGTCAGTACACACGCACAGACACGATTCAAGTCTAGTATGACTTGTCTGAGATATACAGCAACAGGTTGTTTTGGGTACCAATTATAATACTCAGACGAGTCATAAAATGTTTAGATGAATGATCGTGACATACAAAACTCACGTGTGTTTGTCGCCATCAGGTGTGCAGGTATGTGTGACAACTACAACACGGACATTATGCACAATGGGAGGACACTTACTGCCATTGCTAACATACATACATACATATGTGCGTGCGTGTGCGTGCGCGTGTGTTTGTATGTGTGTGTGTGTCTGCGTGCGTGCATGTATGTGTGTGCGCGTTAGTGTATATGTGCACGTGTGTGTACGTGTGGTGTGTGTGTGCGTGTATGCGTGCACGTATGCGCGTATGTGTGTGTGTGCGTTTGTATGTGTGTGTGTCTGCGTGCGTGCGTGTGTGCGTACGTGAGTGTGCGCGTGCGTGCGTGTGTTTGCATGTGTGTGTCTGCGTGCGTGCATATGCATGTGTGCGCGTTAGTGTATATGTGCACGTGTGTGTACGTGTGCGTGCGCATGTGTGGTGTGTGTGTGGTG
>CM034535.1:41849870-42072370 GCA_020002185.1 Paraescarpia echinospica | reverse complement strand
ACTGGCCTCGAGGTACATCGCCACGCCAAGCGTATCGGGCGCACTGTGTGGCCGTAAACCATATGTTACTCACCACGAGGCGTAGTTACTACTCCGACAAGATTGCGATTTGTGGGAGTGACCAAAAGCAGCTCTTCAACATCACGAAAAACCTTATGGGATACATTGACTTTGCGAAACAGCAGTTGTATGTGTCTTCGAGTGATTTAGTTCAACGTTTCAGCAACCACTTCGTGAAGAAAGTGAATGACATCCGGCAAAGCATAGTCCACTGGGGCGAGACCACATTAGATTTCCCCATAGGCGGCCATTATAACGTTTCCTACATTTCCTGTAAATTTTACCCAACAGTTTTCTTTAAATTTCTACACCATATTTACCCTCTGTTCATACACATGCTGTGCAAAATTCGTAAAATTCTCATACCTCAATTTTCCATAAACCACTTTCAAACCTGACACCCCTTCATTTCTGCTAGAACCAGACAGTGATTTGCCCTAATGACATCATACAGCCAAATGACACCTGTGTCTATACGCAGAAAAGCACAATTTGACAACTGTCATAATTTGACAGCTCTGGTACCACGCTGCAGAAAAACATAATTTCTACTCAATCAACACTATACAAGTACTCTCAGAAATTCACACAACCTGCATAATGCCATTTCTATTGGGAACTCTCTCGGAGGGTAATGGCGGACGAATCCTTAATGTGGTCTAACCCCCACTGTGGGTGTGATCGTTCGCATGCTATGGTGGCTGGATTCGTAGCCTCGATTAGCCAGGCGCCGTGGGGTGGCATCATTCGCTTGGCCTGGATTATTAAGCTCCAGCCAATGTTACCGGTAGGGGGCTTTACCCCAGATTCGGGTAAAGACGATGATTGGCTCTCAGACCAATTATGAAATAACAAATTAAATAAGGATACACTTTTATCAGATAACACTATACTAAAACAACTATTCAACATTAAACTTATATTGAAACATGTGACACACAAAATAAACCGACATTAAACTTTTTTCGCAGTTTAGTGCCTTTTAATCACATGCATATTCACTAGGTGGCAGTCGAAGATTCCGCATTGACTTTCTATGCTTATGCTCGAGCAGAAACAAAAGACTAAGTGTGAATAAGCATGATATAAATACCAAACAAGGAAACATTTAACTAAACAAAGTGCAATAGATGTCTCGCGCAACGGTCAGACTGCTAACTAATATATGTAGTCGCCAAAGAACAACCAAGAAGTGTTGATCTTGGTGGCTAATTCGGTAGCGTGTCGAGCTGCATATTTTTGGCGCGCTTTTCGGGATGCCGAGGTGTGACGTCACTTATGACTCAAATTCGCATCAGGCCGACCCTTTCCGTGCATTCAGAGCATGTTTACAAGTATAGCTTTTGGGTCGAAACGAGCGTCAGAATGAGTTATTGTGCAATATTCCGACGTAATACAAACACTAGTCATCATAGAGGAACAAGCAGTTATCTTACGGTTCCACATGAATCGAATTTTATTCGAAACAACGAATGCGAATGGGCCTATAAGTCGACTAGGTTTCGCCGAGCTTGGGCTCGTTTTCAGAATAATTATATCGAATGCAACCAACGGGAGATAATCTACACCAATAAACATACATAGCAAACATATATTGTATCCAGCTACAGAAAATAACGTGTATAATCTCATAATATCATTAGAATATCGATATATGAAGGAGTTGTACAATTTATCATAACAACTTAAATCAGTCAGAGAGTTTCCGCTGGTGCCGCTAGCTCAGTGGGTAGGCGCGTTGGTTTCTTGTCATTTAGTTTACCATCGGGCGACGCCGGTTCAATCCTGACAGCATGCAAACCATTTATTTTCTTTACACTTTTTTTGTATTACGTCGGAAAATTGCACAGTAATTCGTTCTGACGCTCGTTTCGACACAAAAGCTATCCTTGTAAACATGCTCTGAATGCATGGAAAGGGTCGGCCTAATGCGAGTGTGTGTCATATGTGACGTCACGATACCACGTGATCGCCTAGCTCATTAAAATTTCATTTTCCGCGGGAATCGCTTCACAGACGGGCTTAAAATCGAATTTATGCTACAAATGTATTTTTCTGTATTTGTTTAATGTTGTCAAATGTTACATACAATGTTAAACTTTGTGTACACATGGAAAAGGGATGTTAGCTATTGCCTTATTGTTATTTCCTTTAAGATTCATTTTATTTTGAATAATACTATTTCTGGCACTATTTCCTAATTTAATTTCGTTAACGAAAACATACATAATATATAAAATTATGAAGGATAGACGTGCTAACTGGCAGTGAGCAATCAAAATGCCATTCTGAGCCAAACTATCTTCCTGGCGCGAAGTCACGCAGCCAGACGAGAGTCAGTTAAGCGAGACTACTGCATCCGGTGACGACACTGCTTTTCGTGGTGCTCTGTTGACACGCTTCACAGAAATCGCTAAATCAGACGTCACAAAATTGGTCGCAGTCGCTCCGTGTACGTCGTGCGGGCTAGACCCTCTACATACCTGGCTCGTCAGAACTGGTACCCATAATCACTCCTCGAAAGTTCAATTACACCTGATGTGTTCAAGCATGCGGTCGTTAAAGTGCTAAAACATGAAGCTTGATGAAGATGCTTTGTGCAGTTACAGCCAGGTTTCGAACATGCTGTTTGTATAAAAACTTGTTGAAAAAGTGATCGCAAGACAACTCAACAATCACCTTGATATGAACACTTTGCGTGATCCTTTTCAATCAGCATACCGCCATGGCCACTCGACGGTGACGGCGCTCTTGCGAGTCAAGAATGACATCGCCGCGGCGCTGGATAGAACGTGCAAGACATCACGGCATCACCGACTCGGCACTTGCATATCTGCAGCCGTACATCACTGAACACTATCAGAGAGTCGCCGTGGACAATGCAACGTCAACTGATTGTGTTTTGAAATGTGGCGTCCTACAAGGGTCTGTGCTTGGGCCAATATTAAGATTGACCAATGTGTAGCGGAGGTGACTGACTGGTTTGAACGAAACCAAATTAAGTTGAACACCGAGAAGTCAGAGGCAGTCATCTTCCTCACCTTAAAACAACGAAACGATGTGCCCTCCGATATCTCCGTGAAAATTGATGGACATCGGGTTGTGCCGAAGTCATTCGTACGCAACCTAGGAGTCATACTTGACAGCGGTCTAACTATGGAAGCATAGGTTGCGCAGATAGCAAGATCGTGCTACTACCAGATTCGCAACATTGGACAAATCCGGCTAAGCATCACTGATGATGCGTGCAAAACCCTGGTACACGCGCTCGTGACTTCACGCCTCGATTATGCAAATTGATTACTCTATGGTCTTCCGCAGACGACGGTGCAGCGCTTGCGACGTGTGCAAAACTGTGCAGCCCGCCTCGTCTGCCGTACGAGGAAGTACGACCAAGTCACTCCAGTGCTGCAGCACCTGCATTGGTTACCTATCTGTGTGCGCCCAACATATAAAGTGCTTGTGTTTGTGTACTCTGTGATGCATGACCGGGCACCGAGTTATCTCGCGGAGTTACTAAACCGACGTCAACTGAAACGGCAACTGAGATCTGCGTCTTTGCCGCTACTGTCAGAACCGGCTTCGAGACGGTCACTCACGGTGATCGCCGTTTTGCTGTAGCTGCAGCCGGTCTATGGAACAGACTGCCGGACTGTGTCAGTCTGGCAAAGTATCACATTTTAATTCACTTATTTATTATCATATAATGTTTTATTGTTTGTACATGGAAGTATAATAATTATGTAATGAATGTTTTAATTATTTTATCGTATACATTTTAGAATTATTTTTGTTTCTATCTATAATACAATTCTAAATAGTTACGTGTATTGATCTGATTGATTCGGGCGTTATACACATAAATTGTATTATTACTTACACTTAAAATGTTTCACAGGTCCACATTTGATCTCCTCCTTAGCCATTTCTGAAATCATAAATGACATTCAGAAGAAACCACTCAAGTAGGCAAGGTAAGGTGATTTCTTCTATCGCGCAGTATCCAGTCTTTAGGTCTGCACAGAACGCTTTACACTTTATTCGCTGGCAGACCGGTTCAATCGAACACCATCTCGACTCCTCTGGGAAATATTCAGCCACATTGTAATTACTGCACGCAAAAGCAAAAGTTTACTGTTTCATCGAGGATAATTGTGTTGGGCGACTGTTGAGAGAATGGACTGTTCCGAGTATGGACTTACTATAATAATGTAACCCAAGAGATACGTCGTCTGAGCACAGACGTGACGTCACTCGTATGACATCTCTAAAATTGTACACATTTTATTTAGTATTCCGACTAGCTGGACGAATCTGGTATAACGCGCCAAGAATATTCCAAGGAGAAAGTGTCTGCCAGCGCTCCTAGGCTTGTTTGTAAAGGTCTACATTGTCCTAAAATCCGAGAAGAACGCATACTTACTGTAAAATCAATATATCAAATGCCAACTGTTTTCTGTCGTATATTCTATGTCAGTTTGTGAAGCAAAAAATCATGTTAACAGTTTTTGCTAACTGATACCGTTGTGATCAGGTGATGAGGTGGTTTCTTTGACAGGCCGCTGGTGAAAGAAACGCCCCGGAGGCGTTTACTCCCATCACAGGAGCGAGAAATCAGTAGATCCGGTACACGTGTGCATTGAGGGTGCACGGAACTGCTGACGCCTAGATATGATGACGTCACAAAAGTGTGCTAGTGGTAGTCACGTGACTGATGACTACCGTCTCGTAAGGGTGTTTACACGACCAATTATTGGAAACCAGCGTATTTAACCTGGGAGTAATTACCGCCTGTGGGTAATTCGGCCTTTTTTGGGGTAGCACAAGTTTTTTTTTTAAAGTATGGTAATTCAGTAATTAATTCGTCTCGACAAAGCTCATGTAATATGCTACATTGAAGGTGTGCCATGGACTGACGGAAAACGACGTCAAGAACGCATCATACTGAAAATAGGAAGTCCTGTACAATCGGAGAGAATCTTATCAAACCATATCTTGTTGAAGCATCGGGGCTCGTCTTGGCGAGGAACAAGGGAGAGAGATGAACCAGATATTATTTTAGGACACAGCCGTGAAAACTAAATATTGGAGACGAGCAATGTCACTTTTGAACAGGCCGATTTACTTTGCAAAAGTTTTAGCAAATCCTTTATGGAGGTCAGTGGTGCAGTCGCGAGAGCTTCGGATTCTCGACCGAGAGAACGCGTGTTCGATTCCTTTGCTGCGGTGTCGAACTTTGAGCAAGTTCGTTCACTCTACGTTGCTCCAGATCAGCTGTATTAATGGATGTAGACTGGCTATAGACAGTAGCTGGATATTTGACTACGAACAGTCTTTACGCATTAATTGCATCGTGGCTGAATGTTTCCCAGAGAAGTCGAGATGATGTTCGAGTGAACAGGTATGCCAGGGAGTAAAGCGAAAAACGCTTTGAGCACTCCTGGGGACTGCATACAGTGCTATTGGTATTTAAAAATGGAGGTGAAATTATGGTTTTGTTAGCTCGCTCAAGGGGTAGCTGTGTCAAAAGGTCAAATATTGCTGGTCTAAAGAAAACGGATCTATACTCTAAGTAGATATCGCTGCATATGTCGCATGCCCTATGTGCATTGCATTTATACTACTACTACTACTAATGGTAATAATCGTCATCATCGTCATAAGATAACTTGTATTGCGCTTAAATCCTTGGAAACCAAGTTCAGTGGCGCACACAAAGAAACGTCTTGGTCAGTCTTAAAATCGATAAGCCGTTTTATAGTTACCAACAGACGGACGGATGGATGGACGGTCCAACGGACGGACCAACGGAATTCGCCTCCACGGAAAGTGGAGGCGAATTCCTAAGATACGAAACCCTATTACCACCAGTGTAAGCAAAAGTTTGATCCCAGAACTAGTAACATCACGAATTGACTGTCGTAATGCGATGCTATTTGGAATAACCGATCGTCTCTTGCACCGTCTGGAAATGGTTCAGCGGGCAGCGGATCGCATTGTCATACAGATTCGGCGAGGTGATCGGCAGTCCATGACAACAATACTGCAGCAAGTAGGTGGTTGGCTGCCCGTTTGGAGACAGATTGAGACAGTTACTGGTCCTTGTGCACAGGGCACTATACGATGGCACGCCTGAATACATTGCGGCACTACTTCACCAGTATGCACCACGCCGTTCCCTACGCTCCGCTACGGTGACTGCTGGAAATTCCAAGTGAACGTAGAACGCGTCGACCTCCGAGCATTCGCCTGTGTTGGCCCCTCTCTGTGGAATAAGCTGTCTAAGAACATTCGTAACAACGGCAACATCCCATAATTTAGATTTAACAAGATTGCCATCCAAAAAATTAACTCTAGATGGCAGTTGGAGAAGGAAGCCATTTGGCTTATTGAGAGTCCAATACTTTTTTTATCTACGTGTATCCCGCCCTTTTAAGGTATGTGTCGATTTTATTTTTAAATTTAGCACCAACACAATCATGAGATAATCTGTTCCATTCATTTACAGTCCTTTGTAAGAATGAGAACTTTCTTATATATAATCTACACTGCTCCTTTAATAATGTAACTTCATGTCCTCTAGTCCTATCTTTCTTAAAGGTACTCAACCAATTCGATTGTCTTGCTCCTCGCGTTTCTTAGTAATTTCACAAAAAAACAGAGGAATCAAGTACTCCCCAATGATATCCTAGTTCGTTTATGCATACGTATTAGTTCGTTTTTATAAAATTAATAAAAAAACTGCGAACTCTTTCGTTTTTAGTAAAAACGGGATCCGGTTTTATGCTTCGATTTTAGCTGAGTATGGACATTGAACTCGGCGTGGAATCGCGTTCTTGTCTTCTCGTGATGGGCGATATTGACCTTTGACCCCCACCCTTTGGCGCTGTTGATGTTATGGAATTCCGAGTTTAGGCAACGAGTGGACGTCCACGAACATACATGCCACCGACACGGCAAAATGGGCTAAATTAGACAGACAAAACAGTACCCACGCATAAAGGTGTATTTCTATTAGAGAACGACTATGGAAGAAACAAAGCAAACAGAAGGACTTGGCGACAGTGCCAGTGGACTGTGGGCGTGGCCGTGGGCCGTTGCCCGTGCCGTGGTGTCAGTCACAATATCAACAGACGAGATGCAGCGTTCGCAAAGGTTCTTCCAGACAGGTTAGTAATTTCGATTTATTCAGCTATAATCGCGTATATTTAGACGTATGAGTATATATATTAATGTTGCTTGTACTAAATTTATTTGATTGTTTTCCTTTTAGTCATTGGCAATGGCGGCCTGGCTGGGCCCTGTTTACTATTGACTAATATCAGCTAACAGTACGACGCTATGCCTATGGCATATAGAGGGTGTCTAATGACGTCAGCACTATGCGCGCACACAACCCCCAGCGGCCATATTGGAGTACAAGCGAACCGTTCGCAACCGCCCGCATTGTGTGTGTTCACTGAGCCGCTAAATTGTTTTCTTTGTCGTTGCACTGTGCAGTATGGCTTCAAAGACAGTTAAAGTTCCGTATGTTGACACAT
This sequence comes from Paraescarpia echinospica, assembly GCA_020002185.1. Lineage (NCBI taxonomy): Eukaryota > Metazoa > Annelida > Polychaeta > Sabellida > Siboglinidae > Paraescarpia > Paraescarpia echinospica. The sequence continues at coordinate 42,064,769 of CM034535.1, read as the reverse complement.
TAGATGTGTTGACAAAGCAGAGGTATTTAGATAAGTTACGAATCGTTGATAGCGTTGATCCGTATTCTTTGCCGAATTCGGCATGGTCTAAGTCTAAGAAGGAAGCATGCTTCCCAGCTGTATCATACCCAGACATAGTGAACTACTTGATTTTTAACAAATCTTTCTACACCATGGAAGACATGAAGGCGTGGAAGAGCCTAGAGGCGTACAACCAGCTGACGTCAGGATGGATAAGCGATGTGGCGGTTTTTGTGAAAAATGGCTACCACATTGTACGAGCGAAAGTAAGCTGATTTCAGTAAATTTAGACATCTAGTTTTGATAAGTAGGTAGTCCCCCTATTAATAATATTACAATAGCTTAATGAGAATGACTATAAAATTAATTGCAATAAAATATGTGCATGCAATTATACCTATGGCTATGCCCTTTTTCCTATGGGGCTATGCCTATGGCTATTGTGTAACTATAAATAGTAGGTCCCTATATTTATAAGCATAAAAGGCTGGATATATTTTTTATTAAGTACTGTTTTTATTATTAATTGCTTTATGCATCAACTTTGTTATGCAGAAGATAAGTAGGTACAACCATGACTTAAGTCCTTACAGCTATATATTTATGTATTTTAAGGCCCTAATTTGTGCATGTATAACATTGTCAACAATTCTAAATTTAGTTTGCACCGTACTAAAATTTTACACTGTTTGACAGGTACTTCATTCGCAGAGACTTCGCGAAAAGCCATTGCAGCCATGGATCATTGCAGATAAAGCTGGGACTGTCTGCACCGCCCATTGTGACTGCATGGCTGGGTTGGGTGAGGCCTGCACTCACATCGCCACACTTCTCTTTGCGGTGGATACTACCGTGAAGATCCGTGACAGCAAGACTGTGAAGCAAGAGCCAGCTTATTGGCTGCTGCCAGCAACTCACCGAGAGGTTCGTTACAGAGAGGTTGGTGAAATCGATTTCACGTCAGCCTTGACCAAAAAAAAGCAACTGGACGAAGCCACTGCCAGTGGGTCGCCAGTCTCGTCTCGGGTTCGTCAACCAAAGAACATCGCCGCACCAAGTCATGCTGAGCTTGACAGCTTTTTCCGTGGACTTAGTCTGGGTGACACAAAGCCTGTTGTGTTGTCCCTTCTGCCTCCGTACAGTGATGGGTTTGTTCCCAAATAGGCCCAGGTAAATTTTCCAGCAGTGCTTTCAGACATGTTCCAGGATGAGCTGTACAAACAGCCGTTCCATGTCGTCCTGGAGAAGTGTTCGTCTGTCACGTTGGCTGTCACACTTCAACAGGCGGAGGCAGTGGAGATGGCGACAAGGGCTCAGGCCAACTCACGACTGTGGCCAAAGTTCAGGGCTGGCATCAAGGTTTCACAAAGTGTGCCACACCGACCCCTCTCAACCAGCACCAAGTGCGATCAAGGACATCTGCTACCCGGATCGACACCTGACCACACCAGCCATACGATGGGGCATCAAGCATGAGAACGTTGCGAAGGCTGCTTATCGCAAGACGATGACCGGGCATGCCAACTTCTCCATGCGGGACTCTGGATTAGTCATCCACAACCGATATCCAGAGATTGGGGCTTCTCCCGATGGAGTCGTCCGATGTGACTGCTGTGGGGTAGGCAGTCTCGAGGTGAAGTGCCCCTACCTCGTGCGTGACGAGGTCCTGAGTGAGGTAAAGGAAGGCGCCACATGTTTGGCAAAGAATGCAGATGGCACCCTACACTTACAAAAAGGACATGCCTACTACTACCAGGTACAGTGTCAGCTGTTTGTGTGTGGGCACAGCTATGGAGACTTTGTTGTGTGGACACAGAGGTCCTATCTACAAGGATAACATTCTCTGGGAAGAGATGGTACCAAAAGCCCGACACTTCTTCCGAGTAGGTGTGCTACCTGAACTGCTGGGAAAATGCCACACACGTCCACCCCTGGTTGGCTGTGCTGTGAACTCGGACACTGTGAACACTGGTGAGGCTGTACAAGCAGTGTGGTGTTACTGCCGAAAGGAGGAGTGTGGCGAGTGTGACAGTGACAGCTGTCAGTATGAATGGTTTCACTACGTGTGTGGGTGTGCTGTCGGAACCAAAGGGAAAGTGGTTTTGCCCTGAATGCCGAAAGAACAAACGCAAACAGAGAATGGAGAAACGCTGAATCATGAATGCCCAAGAAAAAAGGAAAAAAAAAAAAAAAAAATAGCATGTCTAACATGTCTGCAGTTTTTCATTTCACATGAAAATCCTAGCTGCACTGATGAGTCCTGGGGGGACGAAACATGTTACTAACAGACAGGTGCAATTACAATATATATATTCATATCAATCACAGTGACACCAATTACAGCATACCACTTTCATCACAAAAATAATTATTCCTTTTGGTGTCTATATTGATATAATCAGGTTCAACCTAAAATCCAGATATATAAAATATCAACCAAAAATAATGTAAATGTGTATTTATTTTTAGAGCATGTTTATTTACACATGTAATTTCAAACATTTATTGTTTTCCATTCAAAAGTTAATTATAATAAAATTTGTAAATGTTATTCTTACCAGAAGCTTTAGTCTTTACAAAAAATTATAGCTACCTGGTGCTATACAGCAACTAATATTAAACAGACATGTTTCGTCCCCCCAGGACTCATCAGTGCAGCTAGGGTTTTCACGTGAAATGAAAAACCGCAGACATGTCAGACATGCTATTTTTTTGTATTTTTCTTTTTTCTTGGATATCATTCCACACATGCCATCTCCTACCATTGTGCAATCTCACTAGTCAAATGGAACGATGGGCCCATTCAAGTTTGTAAGTGCACAGCAGACAGTGGCTATTTTGTCAATCGTGGTGATTCCTTTTCCATCATTGACGAAGAGAAAGTCAATTGGCACTGTTTCTCCCAGAAAGGTGTACTTCTGACGAAGCAGGCCAATAACACGCTCAACATGGATTCGCAGATGAGCGAGTTTTCGTGATCGTTCAAGCTCGACTGCTGGCATCTGGCTCTTCCCCTTTGTGAAGGCAGGCATTTTGATGGTTGCCATCATCAGTCCCACACTGTCATTCACATCAAACCCTCTGTCGGCCATCACAACGTCACCTGGGAGGAGGTGGTCGAGGAAACCACAGTGTTCGGTGAGGTACTTGTCACTGACTCGGCCAGCCCAAGCTCTCGACAAGAAGGAAATGGTCCCTTGTGGCATAATTCCTATGAGGAACTTCACCGTATTGTGATGCTTGTAGGAAGACCAAGTCAGTGACCTTGCTTCCAAGTTTGATGGTGTTTCGATATACACCTCGAAACAGTCAATGATTACCACAACTTTTGACTCGAGATAACGCCGGAACTCCATCGGCATCGTCTTCCTCAACTCATCTCGTCCTGGCCATATAATTAGTGGCTGCATCATGACGTACAGAACATCAAGTGTGTTCAAGAAAATTCTTGAGACACATTCAGGCAGAGCTTCATCAATGTCATCAATAACTGCTGAAACTTGGTCAGGGATGATCTGTGTGTTTCGTGTAGACGCGGTGACACAAAGTTGTACAGCTGCATGAGGATGTAGTGAGTTGGAAGGCCGGAAAGAAAATTCACTTTGTTGTCATTGCCGGCTAAGCTGCACTCAGTCAACTTTGCAGATGCCAACTCCAGCTTTAAGCTGCTGTTCTCTAGCGTCAGCCTCCTCATCTCTTCCTCCATTCCACGCACCACATCCCCACTCATATCAGTCTGACACTCTTTTGTATCATCGTCCGCTGCTGGTGGTACTACATCATGTGCCCGGTCTTCCACTAAGGAGGTCTGCATGGACAGTAGCGTGTTGGCCATGTCTAGGCGAGCTCTGTTAGCAGCACGATCAACTTTGCGCTCATATCGTGACAAACTGGTTGCTCCATCTGACGGCTTGAGCTTGTCGTGGCCAAGGTTTATGGTGGGTGCCCAGTCACAGTTTGTTTTGTCATACAAACTGGCAGGCTTGCCTACAAAACAATATATAAAACACATTAAAACATGCACTGAGAATATTTAATAAATATGTAATGTGTATTGAAATTGTCTTATGGCTTAAAACCCACTGTAGCATTGATACACAATACAAATTGTGACTAATACATCCATAAAACTGTCAGCAGGTATTTTACTGTATAAAATGTTAGTGTTACTCAGTCAATGTTATATTTTTTATTATATTGTATTAATAAAGAAGTGTATAATTCTATGTTTATAAATTTGCTAGTCAATCAATTACATAGGCTATGGTTGCAATGGAATTTATGGCAAAACACAGCCAATAGCATAGCCATAGGTGATAGGCAAAGCCATGGGCATGGCCGACACAGACACAGGCTGTTATTGTTAGATAGACAGGCTGTTAGTTACATAAACCTGACTTCATTTGATGTATGTAACATTTAATAATTTACACGGCCTTAACATTAATCTTACTTACCAGTCACAAAGTGCAACGAGCATACACGAGTGTATGGGTAGTTGGACGGCTTAATGTCTGACCGGCCTATGTTGGAAAGCCAGACACGCTGTCGTTCCTCCGAAAGTTGTCGAGTTTGTTCCCCCTGCGTATGGCGAATTGTGGGCAGTCTGAAGTACGACAAATGACTGTCTCTGTCAGCTCGTTTGCCGCAAGCAAATACTCCACAAAAGTTTACCATCCTTCGCGAATAACGGTGTAACGATGAAAAGAAAAGATTTACTGCATCAGTAAACATTCACAATGCGGGTGCGCGCGGGGCGGTCTGTACTCCAGCGCTTGTACTCCAAGATGGCAGACCGCAAAAATGGTGACGTCACACGCACAGCCTCTATACTTATGTCAATGATAATTTATTATTATTATTACTAGCATTTCAATAGCGCCATATCTCCGGGACCAGCCCGTTCATAGGCGCATACATACATTATAAGACGTACATGGAAACAAATGTAAAAATATATATGTATAAAGATGCCGGTAAATGTAATAATTATTAAGATTTACAAGATTGTATATATATAATGTGACCAACATACATGACATATTTGCACAAATATTAATATAATTAAGAAAGAGAATATACATTATGATATATAAAGTTGTATTAAAAGATAAATAATAATAAATTAATTAGAATACATTATATAATAGAAATAAATTAATTGATTAAATACATATTCATAAAAAAGTGTCCTACAGCACAGTTCCTCAGTCGATGTATGCCTATAGTGACTATATTATGTCTATGTCGTATATGGTAGTAGGCTAGTAGCCTAAGTAGGCTTGGGAAAATAGTAATAGTGAAAATGCATTATAAATGATCCGTAACGATTATAATTATTGAACCAATATGTACATCATTTACTAACAACAGTACTGTAATAGTAATTTAACAAATTTATTACTTTTATATTAAAAATACTATTATGTGACATTTAAACATTTAATTTGAATATTGTCCCTTCTGTGAGTTTTTGTTATGTTCAGAAAACCAGCGCCCCTCATACCATGGACATTAATGCCCATAACATGTATATATTATATAGATAACTCTTGACCGTGGTCATTCATCGCATTGCAACTTTTGCAAGTACATTAAAATGATTGTTAGAAACAATCAGTGCTGACTATTAATACATGTACTATATTTTCAGAACTTGAGGTGTGTCGACACCACATGCAGATGTATGCTTCAAAGCTCTTCACCTTCAGGTAAACGAGTGTTATCAAATGTGGTTACTCTGTCACCAAACCTGTTATCAAAATTATAAATACAAGCAATAAACAAGTATGTCATAGGCGGATCCAGGCGGGCCTGGGGACAGGTGCCCCCCTAGACCATAAGAATTTGGCGTGTCTGCAAATCTTTTATAATGGGCCCACGCGACTGTGTCCTCCCAGACTGTTTGAAATGTGCCCCAGTTTAGGTGATAATAATAAGCTGAAGTTATGGCGTCTTCCAATATCACCACTCCAGTGGAGCGGGTGATGTTATGGCAACGTGGTAGCGACAAAATTTAGGCTACACCATTTGGTTTGGCCGCCAGTGGAGGTTTTTGTGCCTCCCATACTCGATTTCTGGATCCACCCCTGTATGTGATAGTTTTGTTTGTCTGCATGATGATTTTGCAGTAATGTGGTGTCCTCGTTAAATTGCATATTGTTGTTAGAAATGCACGTGAATTAAAGACAATGTAAAGTAAAAACATTTTATTGAAACTATTTGTTGAGATTGACTACAAAATAATGAAAAGTACAATACAACTACAGGTACAATCACTGCACTTGATGTGTATAATGTAATACTTTTTAATATGACATGCACATAAAATGCAAAACAACAATAGAAACAAAAATTAGGAAGAGGTTGAAAAAATGTCAGGTATATATAAAAAACAAACAGATACTTTTATCAAGATTCTTTGTTACAAAAAAACAACACTAGTACACGTGGTGTCAAATGCTAGTTGTAGTTTATACATGCCTTGTATGTTTACAACTCACAACATTAGTGACTAAACAATTATGTGTATTAACAACAATTTTTAATATCGCATGCCCATAAAATGTAAACCAATGAGAACAAATTACTTAGGAAGATTGAACAAATGAACTATTATGAATCATAATTGTTTTTTTAACAAAGAATCATAATTTATGGTTCTTTGCTAAAAAAAACATAAATGATTAGAAAATTGTGTAGTTTATGCAATGCTTGGTATGTATGTTTACAACTCGCAAATAATAGTGACTAGACTAGTCAGGGTCATCACCATGTGACTGACAATTACATGTACAATCACTACATGCTACATTGCTCAGGTTTACTCAGTTGTATGAAGAGTACCGGCTACAGACCGCAATATTTTTGTATGAATAGTCTTCGCATATTAATTTCAGTGTGGCTGAATGCTTCCCACATAAGTCGAGATGGTGTTCGAATTAACAGGTCTGCCAGGGATTAAAGTTTAAAGCGCTTTGAGCAATCCCGAGGACTGGATACTACACCATATCAGTACAGGTGTATAATCATCATGCGAAGTGAAAATGTAATGTAAATTATTTGTGAAAATATAAACCAGTGATAAAAAAGAATAATTTAGAAATATGAAATGTGGCATGAAAAGTATAATACCAGTCCTCATGATACATAGAGAACTTAAACAAGTAAAATGCTGCTGTCAGTGTATCAACAGATTGTTGTTGCAAAATGTGAAAAGGCTTTCAATACCATTACTTCATCACAAACTTGTGTTGTTGTACATAACAAGTACCTGGTGTACGTTGCAAGAACTCAGCTGGCTGCCACTGACTATCAGCAACACAAAGACAATGAAACCCTACCACTGTAACAATGCTGGATAACTGATGTATTTTTTCATAGACATTGCTAAAAGTTAAAGTAAAGTTGAATTGAATACAAATACCGTGTATTATTAACTTTTGATAAATGTGTCATCACATATAAAATATAATACATGTCAGAGCCTTTGCTAATTGTCACTTTGTCTCCGGTATAGGTAGATGCGGATGTACAGAAAAATGTCAGGAGGCTGGTATGCAGTACCATCGAAGACAGCGAACACATACAGTGATGTCATCGATATCCAAACCGATGTAGTTCACCGAAGAATGCTCGACACTGAACCTGTCTCACGAGCTAGTCAGGGGTCACCATATTCGTATGTTGTGCAACCTGCATTCTACATTGGTTTTTAGTCAGTTAAGCTAACTGACTGACCTGGAAGCCAGTGTACACCCCATCGGCACTGGGATACTGTCACGGATGCAACACACGACACAATTGGGATCAGTCGGTGGACATTCACGTGACAAACCATTAATATGCAGCATGCTGCATGGCTGTAGAATCTTGTCCGAGATCCTGGACAAATACAGCTGCCCAGTATGCCATATTAACTTGGAGAACTAGTGATACTAAGCACACTAGTCCAATCTCCTGTAAAGAAAAGCATATATTCGGTAAACAACAACAGGTATTATTGTAGTGTTGGTAGTCAATAATTATGGAATGTTCATTCTCATAATCAGTAAATGTAAAATAATGTTTCATGTGTGACCTGCAGCATTTCACAAGAAAAACGGCAGCAAGAAATATGCTACTACAGCTGCATCTATACATGTTGATATCTTAGGAACAGTCAGTGTTTACCGGGGTTGTTCCGGAGGAGGGAGAGGGTGGGTTGATACAACATGCAAACATTAGTAGAATGTGCTCTTTTTCAAAACTGAAAAATGTTAACTATTTTTTCTTTATAAGGTGTTCATTGTCATTACATGAATTAAAAAAATTTCAATTTCATTACAGTGATGCCTGATCTTAGTCAATATTATAGACTGATTTGAATTCTGCTAATCAGTAAAGAGGATTTATATATATATATTTTTTTCAGTATACAAATTCATGTCAGTGTCTGCCATGTGTAACTACTACACATATTCATGTTTGACATTTTAAGGTTTTGCCTGAAGTTGAATGGTCAAGGTGAATGTTGGAAATTACAAAATGAGGTGTTATTGTGATGCTAACAGTACTCGCCAAGTATTCAAAGGTTCATAACATGTATGTTTACCTTCTTCAAAAATGAACAATTTATTTTATAAACTTATTTCTGAGTCATCGCCGTATGCTAAATACTTTTAAAGGTGTATTAATATGTCTGTGGGTATAATATAAGTGCAGAAGTCAACTTAGTTTTCCACGTCCAAGATGTTATTATTAAAATGTGTATGAAAACAAATATATATGTAAATGTGCACATTAAATTTTTTTGATAACTTATATATGGTTGATTGTTATAAATTTGAAATTACTTGGATTGATCAAATGTGGACCTCCCGCAGACTATGTATCCTCCCTGTGTCTGCCTGACCCAGGTGACTGCCTTAGCTCCTCTTCTGCCTCCTCTCATTCCCATTCTTGGGTTGCAGTGTGGCCTCTAGCGACATCATAATTCAAGTTACGTATTATGCATTCATATATTGCTGTGGTGAGAATATATACACATACTGGTAAATAGACAAGAATAGCTGGCATATGTCAGTTGAAAGGTATCACAGGATACCAATTACATAAACTATAGCCAGGCACCAAGGACCACAACGGAAACAAGTGCGAGCATTATCTTGTTTAATCCTTATATATGGTGTACTTTAACTGTATTTATATTTTATGTATTTACACGTTTACATTTTTATATTTAATAAAATCATCATCACCATCATGGTTGTCAATATAACAAATCTCAATTATTTTGCATAAACTACAATGCAAATCAACAACATTCTGCAGTAATAGTATCAAAATATGCGTCACAAAACACTGTTTTAATAATTATGATCACCAATATAATACTCCCGTGTTTGACGTTCTGTTGCACGAAATTACGGATGCTCCCTGACTAAGTTACTTGCACGATCAACAGGGGCCTATTGCCAAACCAATGTTATTTGTCATTTCGTAGCCTCACGTCATCTATTCTCTACATGTATTGTCGCAATAACATAGTTTATTACCAACATCCTACGTAACCAAATACAAATTACAATGCATATCAAATATTATGCTCGTTGACACAGCCTCCGACTGAATCTCTGGCTGATAATATGGTCATGGACATGGACGGTGACTGGCTTAGACAGTCTTAGAGTTAGACTGCCTCGAGTCGAGTGTTGACGTTTGCAAGTTGCAATTCTCGTTGAATTAATACGCGGCTACGCGTTCTTGTTGCTAAATGCGATAGTGTAGTATACGTACCTCCGTACAACCACTTTGGAATCTTGATACACCAAAGCACGTGTATGTTGTTATTGTTTTCGAATGCGTGGGATGCCGATCTCGCGTAAAGCACGTGACCGAAATGGCGCAGGAGGTCGACAGCGCAATTGGCTTTCGCCAGCTATACCCGGTGTAACGACAAATCTTGTTTTTTGACGATTAAAAAACAAGTACGCATTTTTTATTAAACCGACTGTGCACACTAGTTAAACTATTCACACATTACACATCTGGACCTAAAAGAACGGGATTGGCGATGGGCAAACGAATTGGTTGAGGACCTTTAACTGAGAATAAAATATTTCTATCAATATTTTCATAACCATTCAATATTTTAAAAACTTCTATCTGATCTTTTTAAAAAGCACCTAAAGATGTTTTTCTTCTCCGCTTAATTAATTTTATATATCTAACATTAGTATTATTACTAGCAAACATGCCAGCCATCTGACAGGATGCCTTGGTAGTTGAGAGTAGTGATAATAATATTTACCAAATGTTAGAGAACAGACATCGTTACATAAACAACACAACGCGCTCGCATATTATACTCGTTGTTGGGGTATTTTGAAAAGATAATATCATGGGGTCACCTGGAAATTTGACCACATGAATAAGACGTAAGTCTTATATTATAGGACTTACGTCTTATTCATGGGGTCAGAAATTAATCCCTGACAGTTTGGCGCTCCAGGTTCAAGCCGTCTAAGAAGGAAACGTTAACTTACTTACTTACATTTCCTCGATTATTATTATATTATTGTAATATTTATGGTATTAACGTTTTTCCTATTTTACTTATTAAAAAACAATACTTTTACGAGTGCAGGACAACCTGTAAATATTTACTTAAAATACTGTATACATGTGAATGTTTGTTGAATGCTGTTTAAAACTATCCGTCCGTTGCACGGCCGTAACTTAGGGGAAAGTCCCTAAAGCGCACCGCCTAAGCATTATCTGCTATTATTTTGAAATGTATTTGTCACAAAATCGATTTATTTGACGCGGGTACATTAATTCATCATTATATATACAGTATACGTCATAATTGTTATAAGAGAAAACAATATTGCATAAACTAAAAATGGGGCTCTTTGGGGACGCGTGCCCCCAAAGCGCCCCACCGCCTCTCCCCAAAGCGCACCTCCTGTGTCATGGTTACCAAATGCTGTCAATCGCATAGGCAATCCAACTAAAATGTAGACTAGGCTAAACGTTTATTGTTGTATGCGGGTGAAAACAATTACAGATGACATTACGGAGTGGTAATTACTAATTACTATTAGGCCTATAGTCTAGCCACCATTGACTCATTGTTGATTGTTAACCTACACTGACAGTCTACCATTCTGCGACTACTGCATGCAAAGGTCGCATGCGGATTTCTCTTTTCCACACTTGTAATGGTACCATTGGCGGCACAATGGACATTGCAGCCAATCTTCTGTTGGTGCGCGTTCGGAGAGGTTAGTCGCTTCAACATGGGCGCTGCTGGGAAGAGGCTCAGACGCGACAATTTCAATAGGAGCAGTTACCGCCGGCGGGGCACTGTTTGCTGGGGCTGCCAGTTCGCTGTCCGTCATCAACGATGGCGCAAAATCTGCATATCTAAAAACTGCAGGGTTGAATGGCCACAGTCCACAACTGGAGAACCCTGACACGGCTTTGTCGATCGTGCAAGCCCTTGTGTACGCTGCTCCAAAGAGGGCCGCGATGTTATAGAAGGTGATTCGTTTTCTAGCATTGCTAGTCATCCAATAGAGGCATGCCTGTCTGTAATACACCTTGAGCGGTCCGAAGTAGCTGGAGTCGATGAGTAGTGTGCGGTGGAAAGGAGATGAGCTCGACGCCATTCGCCCTGGCGAGTTCCACTGCTTCAAGCGACTTGTGGCTGATGTGTTCGTCAGCAAAGAGTACGACCTTTTTGGCAGGCATCGGTTTGACCGCATCGACAAAGTGATTCAACCACTGCACGAAGACTTTGCTGTCTGTCCAGCCACTGTCTGTCACCACTCTCACTGTACCAGGTGGACAGCCTACGAGCAAGTGCTCGTTCATTTTCTTCCTCGGGTAGATCATAAATGGTGCGAGATAACGCCCACTTGCACTCATGCTGCACATGATAGTGACCGTTTTCCCCTTTTCGCCACTCGTCATTTTCCCAACCTGTTTCTGACTCTTTATCGCGACGATTCTCCCAGGTTTGTGCACAACCGTTAAGCCGCTCTCGTTCATGTTTCAGATTCTGTCACCATCTATTGGCCCAATGCTCTCAAGAAGCGACCTCCATATCTCGAAACAATTATCGACTTGTGCCTTATTGAATTCCGCTGCCCGATTTATACTCGTCGCTTCCGGTTCCCTAATAGAGAGTGTTCCGTTTCTGGCAAGAAATCCAGCTAGCCAGTGTCGACCAGCCATCTTTTTGGTTTGATCAAAGGGGTGTTCGACGCCTTTGTACTCAGCCACTTGGAAGGCCATTTGTCGGAGTTCGGTAGTTTTTAACCCGTAGAACCTTTGCTGCATTTCCATTGCATGGTTGGCGATAATATCTTCAATGTCGGTGTCTAGGATCTGGCGAAATCTCACTAGAAGTTGCCGACCTGGCGCTCGAACCTGTAGGACAGAGCCGAATGTGTATGGATAACTTCACATAAGCCTTTTTATAAAGTTTGAAACAACACAGTAATACGGTAGTACCACACCATGGCAATTGAAATTAAGCTGTGTGGTGTTTTTTTATTATAAATTACTTGTAATATTATTCGAACGCATAAAACATTGACCGAGTTGCAACCCATTTTATTGCAATGGTAATAATTATTGTAATTATGACTACTGAATTATGAAAATCTAATTTTCAGACAATTTTTTGATAAATTACATAACAATTACCTGGTCCTTATAGTGTCGTTGAAGAGTTCGCCTGGGGATTCTGTATTGCCGTTCAACGCTTCTATATGATTCGCCATGTTGAAGAGCAAAGAGGGCCTCCTGTAAATCTGCCTCTCCATATTTCCGCTGTTGTTGATCACGTCTCATCTGAAATAAACAGTGGCTGCATAGTTTCAATTTCTGGAAATTACAATCAATCATCGCAATATGCTATCTGAATCCGCAAGAAAATTGTAAGTAAACTGGTTTAACATACGGAAATTAATTAAAGTAGTCTATCCTAAATTGTGTCACATTTGCGGGTCCCCAAAACGCACCGGTTGTGAACCGTGACTGTAGTACAGTGCGTATTAGTCCAATTTGTTTCTAGAACGCGAGAAATACATTATATTTTCATAATAAATGAATTAATTTATGATATACACGAAAAAGTTTAATGTCCCCAAACCGCACCTCCAATTGTATGAGTTTTGCTGCGGTGCGCTTTGTGGAAAACTGTTAGTGACACTAAATCGGCCATTTGCAAAATTGTATTTATAAATGAAATTCATAGTATTCGCGTATGGTTCGGTCATACAACTGAACTACTGACAGTGTCATCGTAAGCAGTAATCATTATTATTTGGCGCACTGACAAGCCTTCCACTAAATGCACAAAATAAAATAAAAAGTGTCATAAAACTCATCGATTGTCGTGTCGTGTCAAGGCGATCGCGAATGTGCTGATTTTTTCTGCGCATGCGTCAAATAGCGACATCTATCGAATGTGACAAGCAATGCCTGCTTTGTGCTGGTTCAATCCGCTAGGGTAGGGATGGGGCGCTTTGGGGAGGGGGTGCGCGTTAGGGACTTTCCCCTAGTCTCTTCTCGCATTCTCGCACTGACTCCTGTTTCGGCTCCACTGCTGGTAACAACGGAAGACGGGGGAAGGATTGCTGTTGAACAAAATTCGTCGCTGCGCCGCCGTAACGTCAGTCACGGGGGCACATTCAAAACGGGGCTAGGGGGTACGGTCACGGGGCACCCTCATGACACGCCTATGCAGTTCCGGATTTGACAGTGTCAAAATAAAGTTTTTTTATTATTATTTTCGCTGCGATCCAAAATATTGCGAGTTAAAGTGTAACTGAAACACAAATGTTGTATGCTACATATTTCAATATATACTATCCAATAACACACAAATGGTGACAGAAACCTACTCATTTATAAGACAAACTGAAAAGCTTTGTTCTATGCTATTTGGTTTGAGTCGCTCCTATGAAATAAATGTAAATTGTAGATTTTTGTCGATTCACTTCGTTAATAGACATATCTACACGAAAACAAAATATGGGGCCCTAATATATATGGTAGGCGTTAAAAAGGACAACAAATCGTTTGTGCTCGTGTTCGAAATTAAAGAGTGAAATTAAAATACAACGATTTATAACCAATGAAAGCATTTTAAACGCCACACTTCTCGGTCCTCATTAATATTCATGAAGTAATGACGCGTAAATTCGCACGCGCTCCGTCACTGGATAAACGCGGGCATTATTTCGCAGGAAGATATGTCGGTGGGTATTTTGGTACCAAAATAAAATAATTATTGCATATTATAATATAACGTTACACGTTTTTCTAGGTCACGCTAGTATGTTAAATTGTTTACTTGCATGCATGGTCATGTTACTTTAAAGTTTGTGTTCCGGTTAGAAAGCCCATCGAAGAAGTGATTTCTGAAACCTTAAAGTAGGCTCCCAAACAGCTAGGGGGACCAACGTACAAGGTACGTAATGGTTACAGCATATGTGACCAGTACATCAGTTTATTTTAATAATAATAATTAGAGCATTTATAATAGTAATAATAATAATAAGATAACTTCTATTGCGCCTAAATCCTTGGAAGCCAAGCTCAGAGGCGTATAAAAACAAAAGGATTGGTCAATCTCAAAATCCATAAACAGTATACCAGTTGTCAACAGATGGGTCAAGGCGCTGGGGAGCTACGGCGGGTAAGCAAGGTTGTAAAGATAAGTTTTTAAATGACGACGGAATTTTGTAATATTTTCAACTGATCTAACATTAAGAGGGAGCATATTCAAGAATTTGTGCAGCAACAGAAAAAGCCCTAGTTCCAATGTTACTGTTGACGATAGGAACAAAATGTAGGCCAGAATTAGATGATCGAAGCTCGATAGGTTTTCTTGCAGGAGTAAGCAATGAATGCAAATAAAGTGGTTGCTTACTGGACAGTGCCTAGTATGTAATGGTACAGATCTTAAATATTATAAAGCGCCGTGACTCCATGTTACCCTGTTCGAAGGCGCTGAAACAAAGAGTAAAACAAATCTTCACTGGTGTAGGCCCTACATAGCAAATGAAAAATGTGACTGTTGGGTAGGTCAGACGTGGAAATTAATACAGACAACAGCATTTTTTTATTAAAATAGAGAAACCCTCCTCCTTGCTAGGGAATATACAGTTTTCCAAGTTCTCACCGTTGCAGCTTCGAACATTCAAAATTGATTAATTCTTAGTAAGATGGGTTTTTATCTGTTAGATATATATTATTCAATAGCGAAGTAAATTGTATATATTGCAACTAATATAAGAACAATTACCAGTAGTAATGGCCATTCAGCTATTTCAGATACACGTTCCTTTTATACTATATAATTTGCAAATGAATACAATTAATAATTATTGTGGATTTCTTTTAACCTTTTTAGGCATGAAGAAACGTGGCGGCCGTTGCACCGCCTGTAGAATCAGACTCCGAGCTAAAAGATATTGATCGGATAGTCTCTGTGCGATTCCAGCTGTAACTATTCACAAATATAATTTTATAAACAAGTGCATTTTCCTGTAAACAAAGAAAACGGGTCGAATGGTTTATTGATGTGTGTTGATGTGCACGTGACCATGTATGTATCTAAATAAAATCTTCAAAAGTTAAGATCGCATATTGTTTGAACTGTATTGCACGAACTGTGCATGGAAGTACACTAATTTCCATAACAACAATGAGCATTTGAAAGGGGAGGGAATGTTGTACGAATGCTATTTTACAACGTTATCTCACCTCGTGGTTACAACGTTCCTACTCTTACAGATTCCAAGTGAAAAGGTAACGCGGTCACCACGTTATTTTGTTAGCTGGGATGTACTGCAAATGATATGTTCTTATGTTTGGGCTATGGGTTGTTCAAACGTTTTATCCCCCTTTGACTAGTTTAATGGGTGATTTGTGACGATGCAGAATACTGTTATGATTCTAAATATATACCATACGCTTTGTTTTAAATAATTTGCTCTTATTTGATGGCTTTGCAGAAAGTGCAATAGTTAATTTCAGTGGTTACTCTGATTCGTGGTATAACCAGTCCGATAGTGATAGGGTAAGACCACATTAGAGTTTACATAGGCTGCCAATATAACGTTTCCTCCATTTCCTGCAGTTTCTCTAACAATCTTCTAGACAATGTCACAGCATATTTAACCTCCATTGAGACAAATGCTGTGGAAAATTCGTGAAATTATCATACCTTGTTTTTTCAGAAAAATCTACCCAAACCTGATACCCCTCAATTTTGCCCCAATCTGTTGACGGATTTTGAAATGTTGGTGCGTGCTGCTATAGCCACAGTGCGAATACGCGAGCGACTAGCGAATACGTATTGCTATCTCGTGAAACGCAGTAGTACATTCAGTGTTCACTGGACCAACATGTCCCATGTCAGTGCTCAAAAAATTCACACACCACACCAAAACGCTGTTCTCAGGGGCACTCTTTAACTCGGTAATGGCGGACGAATCCTTAATGTGGTCTTACGCTAAACAGTGTCATCAAAACGGGATGCGTACGGCAACTGAACAATGTATCTACCATTGCCATTGGCGCCATATCACGGAGCTTGGATAATCGAGGCTATGGTTATCCTGGTGCCGTGAGGTGGCGTCACCGTTTGTCATTTTACAACTCTCGGCGATTTCTCGAAGTCACGAGATCCTGGCGACGACAGTTGCGAACCTACCGGCTAGGAAAGTTTGTATTTGTGATAATGTCCAGTTCCTGTGTCACAGATGGCGCCACATCCTCGAATTACCGCCGAGTGGTTTTTGTTAATATATCAAACAGCGCAGATTGCCCAGCCAAAAAGCGAACGTGGTAGGGGAAGTGGGGCAAGACGGCCAATCTAACGAAAAGAAGGTACAGAACAAAACAAAACCATTAAATGTGCTTCATTAAGAATATGCGCGATTATGAACTTGCTTGAAGAACTCATCGTTTAATTATCACATAAACAAAACTGTGGACATCATGGGTCCGAGAGCCAATTCGCGACTTTTAAACGAACGTGTTTCATATGGATCTGGAGAAAACATTGGGAGCAACACTATTCTTAGAGTGTTTGCAAGTGCCCCGATCCCGACTCCCACCTATCCCGATCGCTCCACGCGCTCAGTTCCATTGCTGGACGGGGCGCTAGCAGATACTTCCTAGTGAGAAAATATGGACATCTCAGAACACAATCAATCAATATCTTCGATGAAGAGAAGCAAATAAGATGGACATGGTTTGGTCACTCATGGAAACAGTTTCCAACATGTCACTTTAAAATGGACACTACCTGGAAATATGAGGGGGGCAGATCAATGTGCACGTGCATGGCATAAAACGGTGGAAGAAGACATGAAGCTGAACAGGAAGATCTGGACGGTACTGAGCTGGCTCAACCTTGACGTTTTATGCTCCATGCATAGAGGGAGAAGAGGATATAGGCAGGGGAAGGAGATTTACCAAATATTTAAAAGCGAAATGAGTTCACTCTCCACCGAACCATGGTTACCTAATAATAAATCACAACGATCCAAACTTTTCGGCAACCTAAAATGTCCAATTACACGATTTCTATTAAACCGTCCCAACAAATATGAATAAACAATTGTCACAATCCCATTAAGACGCAGTTTCGTCAACATTGTGTCCAACGCAGGCCCGTAACGTGGTTAATTTTGATTTTTACCTGCAACTGAGGCTCCCAAAAAGTCCAATCAAACCTCCTACCGCACCTCGTCTTGAGACCTTTAATTGCACCCCACCTAGAAGCTCCCAAAAACCTCCAACTGCACATCCCCTTGACACCTCCAACTGCACACATGCTCCCAAAAATCTTCCAAATGCACCACTTTAGTCTAAAAAGTCCAACTTGAGACCACGAGCAGAACTCTTTTCCCATCGAGTGGATCTCTTCTTCCTCGGAGGGTATGTGCGTACGCACCCGTCGCATCCCTTTCTCGGAATACGGGTATATAAGGGGTCGTGATCATTTCGGTGTTGTTGCGACTGCTGAACAAAACGGAAGCATGCACTCGCACCCACTTCGACATTATTCGTCCAACTAGTTGTTAGGTCGAAATGAAGCATTGCATACGTCAAGTGATGACGTCATCACTTTTTGAGCCTGAAGACAACAGAGAGATGTCTTCTTCTTCCGGTCTACCGCCTACCCTAAGCGTTTCCTTGGCTTGACATCGGAGATTTAGGAAGGTCCACGTCTGTTGCAGGCGATCTAGTTGCTGACCAGGTCTATTCTGGACTGGCAAACGTTGTTGCAGCGGCTGCAGGGGAAGGTCTGGCTGCTGGAGGATGTTGGTGGGTTCTTTCTTCTCTTCCTCTACTCTGTTTTCTCTCCGTTCGTTTTTGAAAGTGGAGGCTGTTTGTCTCATTTGCCGCCTCCAAGCGAAGCCATCCGCAACCTGCGTTTCCCATTGATGATGGCTGATCTTGCACACTGTAAGAGACTTCTTCAACGAGTCCTTGTAGCATTTCCGTGGAGCCCCTCTGTCGCGTTTCCCAGCAGAAAGCTCTCCATACAGGACTATCTTTGGCTGGCGGTTTTCCTCCATTCTTGGGACATGGCCTGCCAAACGCAGCTAGCTGTATCTGAAGAAGCATAGCTTCCGTGTTGGTGACCTTTTCCGACTCCAGCACCTAAGTTGGTAACAAAGTCACTCCATTGAAAATATAGGAGGATAGTGGGGATACATCGCTGGTGGAACTGTTCAAGGACGCTCACGTGGCGACGGTAAGTCACCCATGATTCTGCACCATCCAGGAGCGTGGTCAGGACGACGGCTTTGTAGACGCTCACTTCTGCGTCTGTTTGAGGCTGTGGTTGTTCCATACACGCTCGTACTGCTGAAGACACTTGTCATATATCAGATTAAGAATGACAGATGGTTATTGATCAAACTGATTTTAATCAACGAACCTTAACTACAAGCATGTCAACAAGCATGGATGACGAATACTTCCGGGCAGTGTCTCATGGAATGTTTTACACCGTAATATTTTATGACATCTCCCTTTTTCTTTAGAACTGTTTTAGTTTTAGTTCTGCTTTAGTTCACTTCTGACTCCATGTCATATATCAGATAGAGAATGACATATGGTTATTGATAAACAGATTTTAATCAACGAACCTTAACTACAAGCATGTCAACAAGCATGGATGACGAATATTTCCGGGCAGTATCTCGTGGAATGTTTTACACCGTAATAATATACACGCTGTTTGCTTTAGACAGCCTGTTGTCGACTTCTGTGTTGATCTTTGCATCAGACAAGATCACACACCCCTAAGTAACTAGAACACGCATGGGACATGCCTAGCTAGGGTATTTAATAACGGTCAAAGTGTTTGAATTAAGCCTACATTATAGAAGATAAATGTGCTATCTTCTCAGAGGTTCGTCAAGTATATTCATTTCGCCAAAAGATCAGTTATAATAATGTTATGACATTATAAATTCCTGCACAATGTTGACCATTTGCTAGAGCGATTATACATACGACGAAGTAGACCTACGATCCGGACAACCTCCAGGTTCCTAAACTATTTGCTAAAGACGTATTGACTCGGCCACGTCACGAGCTAGTTCCCACCTACCCACCAAACAATATATATGAACACTATATAGCCAGTCAGAAAAGAAGAAGACAATCGACTGAACATGAATTGCATGGCGCCAGAATTCGCAGCAGCCATCTTGGAAATTGGCTGCGCTGTTGGCAGTGTATGTGTTTGCTACTGTTGTTTTTGCTGCTGCCTCCGCTGCGTTTGCTGCTGTTGTTGCGATTCAGAGAAAGTAGAAACGAAGCTTAAACAAATATAAACAAAGTATATGGCAACCTAACTGTGAGCACAGCTTAATGCGGGGCCGCCTACTGCTGCTGCTGCTGTTGTTGCTGCTGCTGCTGCTGCTGATGATGATAATGATGACGAGTGTCCCCCAGTCCCACCTGATTTTGATTTAAAAAATAAAACCTTTAAAATGTAGTAATATGGTGACACCTGAAATCTTATTTTATCTGTCATGAATGTATTCATTTGGTGGCCAAAGAAGATATGTACGGGTGGGCTGGAATTCATTAAATAAAAAAACTTACGGAAATGTGCAATTTGTGAGCAAAATTGTTAAGGAAAGCTCTTTTCCCACCTGTTGGAACTATGCATTATATGGGGTATATGTTACATATTGAACATACAGTTTGGTGACTATGATTTTAAACCAATTATTATATGTTTCTTGCAAAGGTATACCTTTTGAGGCCCATGGAATGACGGCTGGACCTCGCTGTGGATCCGCCCATGCGTGTGTAAGCAATATTATATAGTTACCTAATGCACATGCGTCTCGTCTAAAAATAATATAATATATACTGTACAATCATTGCAACCGAAATATAAAATGTAGCCTTTTCCTAAAGGCAGTTCTCATCTAAAACATAATAATATTATAAATCGACTTTAATTTTTCAAACAATAGCTGCCGTTATGGTGTATGAGATCTCACTGATTTTGACGAAAACCCGAAGCCGAACGGTGTACGGCCTATATACACCAAGCGCCAGTAGCTGGTGGGATTTATAAATGCACTTGCAAAAACAAAACGTCCTGCACTGCAGCATTATGGACTGCCTATCCTCAACCAGGATATTTAAGTTATATTACACAGCAACATCAATGTTTTAGCGAACATTTCTCTAAACCGACTTGCAAGTTGGCAAGAGGATGAACCAAAGAAGCGGCATGTATAATGCACAGTAATAACAACTACGAAAATGTGTATATTGGCTTGGAAAAATGGTGACTAAGTTCATTCGTAGGGGGATGTTTAATAACGGTAAGAGCCAATGAATATCAAATTCCATCCCCAAATGTGAGTTTGGTTTGTAGAAATCTAGTATGCACAAGAACAACGCCCATGCACTTTTGGTGTTGAGAAGTCTTCTTTCTCCGCTGTGTTCGCAGTGGTAGGCGGCAACACCAGGAATTACCCAGTGAAAACTAAAATAAATACAGTTGCGTGCTCAATAATACGAGCCTGTCCCAACGATGACGTCAACAGCAACGGCGGAGCCCTTCGCCAAATTAATGCTCTTCGTTTTTACTCCCTAAAATTTTGTTAATGCATCAGAACCATGAAAGTATACGGTTCTATGAAAGTGTAACACATGCATAAAATAGCACAAAACAAACTACAAAGTTGAACAGATGTTGGTGACAGTTAGTTTTCTACATCTTCTCAGAATGGCGACTATGTGTCATATCATGAGTGGGGAGGAAAATGTATCGGCTAATTGGAAAGCCAGAATTGTAAAGAATGCCTTAGACGCTTCACAACTGATTTTTCATTGGCTACATCCGTCGCGCATTGAGCAGAAATAATCCGATGTTTCAGCTTGTACATTTTGTATGTTTATTCATTTGAAAGCAACAAATGCACAAACTAGATCAAAATGTAATGAATATAACATATAGGAAAATTTTCAGTCAAATTTACGAACCTTAGGAAACATGATTCGAAAGGCGTAGTGATTTGTAAAGCAATCTTCTGATGTTCCCGCTATTGAGGAGTAGCATATAATAGCTTTAGTTTATGATAAGACCATGCTGCCATGAACGTAAGTTTTTCCTTACTGTAGTTTCACCCATCTTTTAACACGTGCCTACATACTTAATGTGCGGATCGGGACCATGTAGGACATGCATTTGGGAATGATGGGGACGTGTTTCCGTCGGAGTAACGTATTTTCCCGGCTGGGTGTGTGCGTTGCATTATGTCGGTAGTGCATGCCATTGTGAACAAAAAGGACGGGGAAGCGGACGAGTTGACGTTCTGCCACCGAACCGACATCAACGTTAAGTTCAAGTACTATGGAAAATAGTCACACAGAAATTCAGTCGGATAATATGATGTTAAATTCGAAGCTTAAATCAGCAAATAATGTACCCGAAGTGAACACAATAGCGCCGTTTCAAGATGGAGGACAGCAAAATATGAACTTGGATCGAACTTCGAATGAATATTCACAAAATATGGAGAGTTCTGTAATGAATGCTGACATGGCCAACTTTGGTCAAGGTAGTGGAGATCAAAGTATGTCAAGTGACAGCTTTGGTAAAATTAACGAACCTATGCCAGTGTCTCAAATGAGCAACTACAACGTCGGTTTTAATCGCGGAAACATGAGTATGCCAGACCAACAACATGGCCGAATTGGAGGAAATACCGGCGCTGGAGATTTTGTGCAGCAGCCCAACCAGTTTGGTCAACAGAATATGAGGCCAGGTTATTCGCAGGCTCCGAGGATGCCTGGAATGACAGGCCGGATGGGTGTTGGTGCAAGTGGTGGTTGGGGTAATATGGGGATGCATCCTTCGAACTACTCGTCTGGCTCTAGCTCAAACCAGCCTAGGTTCATATCTGGACCAGGCATACAACAGCAGGCCGGGCCAACGCCAACCCTGAACCTGCTATTGCAGAATGCAAATCTGCCACAGAATCAGCGATACCAGGGAGGGTACGGTGACTTTGGACAAGTAGGGCCACAGAAAGGTGTTTCCGACATGCCGGCCGCCAATCCTGCATTCGGAGGCGGAAGCCAGGGATGGGGCGGACAATCGAGGATGGGGATGAGCTCATATCAGCAGCAGATGCCTGGAAATCCAGCATTTAGAAATCAGGTAAGAACCGAATGTTTTTGTTTACACATGCCCCAGTGTAATTTGTAGTGCATGTTGCTTATGTAACCTCAAGGGTGCTTTTAGGGTCATACTTTTGACGACCATCTGTGTTGTGTGTCCAGTCAGTGCTCCATCAGTGTGCAGGTCCACCAGCATGCTCTCCGGTAACCGTTTTAAATTTGGAGGCAAATGAATTCCTTGGCTGCCAGCTGGTCGAGTGCGTTAATGCATCACTTTGATTGGATGGTGCGCATTGTCAAGCAAGCAATTAATCATGCTTGTCATAAGGCAGCCGTGTACCATGCCTACTGATCAGTCGACCTCTTGGCCTTCTGCTAGTGTACTGTTGGGTAGCATAGCGGGCATATCAATATTATTTGTGTTTTTCTCACTTCCAGGTACGTGACCCATTTCTACAGGAGGTATGCTGTCCCATAGAAAATGGACCACAGTTTCTACTAGGGTCACAGAAATGAAAATTCTCATGTTTGAATTATGCTGTTTTCAGTTTGATTTAATGAACTTTTAATCTAGCTTTTTTGCAGGTTTCAAATGATACAAAATGTTATACTGCTGAAACATATTTTTGGTCAAAAACACTAGGAATCTTTAATACAGATACTGCATATATAGTGTGAAACAGGTTTATTTTTGGATTGAAAAACTATTGGCGAATGGAGCTTACGAAAACAGAATCAATTGAAAGGTACAGGACAAAACATATAGGTATCCCGGGCAGTTGTATTTGGACTGTTTCTGTTAGGTAGTTTCTTATATCTCCCAAAATTTCTATAAGATATTCCCAGTTTGAGTTACTCAAATGAACAAATCTCACATTTTAGTTTCCTATTCTTACTAGTTTTGGATGTAAACTGGTCATTGTGGCCTTGTTTCGGAAATGTGTTTGTGTGCAAAAATTAATTAAACATGGCACAAAACAAAATGCCAGCTGATTTGGTAAACTTCCACAAGGTCTTGATACAAAACCATCTTTGTATGAATGACTTCAAGTAGATATTCTTATCAATTGATTGGAATAAATACACTGACAATTCCCACAAAATGTCATGACTAGTCCTACCAATTACTTTAAGTTATTGAACCTGAAACTTTCCCGAAATTGAGGTAGCATTTACACTCACAAGACATGAATAAACTTAGGCCACACTAATAATTTAAACTCCCAAAATTGTTAGGAGCATGAAGGTAACAAGTTTTATTTTGTTAACGTATGGTAAAACAGTTAATAAATCGGGAGCTTTCAAGGATGCATCAGGGTTTCTGAAAATCTTGTGATTTGATGTAAACAGCACTTGAAGTGCTTTTTTATTTTACGTACTCTGAATGAAGATAGATTTTAATGGGAAAGTACGTAGGACATCTGAACAGATTAGTTAGATACCAAGTTCGCTAATCCGCAAAAAATCTGGTAATCCTGAAAAGTAGAAATTTGTAGATCTTGAAATAATGAAGAAAAGGGATCAGGCCAATTTTCTAACTATTTGATACAAAAAAATCGAAATAGTTCAATATTCTTGCCACATCGATCCCTTTGGTTACTTGGTGGCCATTCTTGGAAGGTGTACAAGGCCAATTTGTTGCATGTAAATATGCAATGTTGTCCAAACGGACAAAAATTATTGCTCCAAGATGTTTAAGTACATATCTGGGCGTTGTCTTTCCGAAACTTGAGGTTTTGAAACATGATGTCAGTGTAGCAGTTTTGAACAATGGCATCTTCTTGCAATTGTTTTTGATATTTGGTAATCGTACGCATTTCTGTTTTGTAATTGACAAAATTTAAATTTTTAATCAGAATTCAGAATAATGCTATTTTACACTAATGAATGTATTTAATTAAACATTTTTAAACAACAAAACACCTGTGCACATCATAAACAGCAATTTGTCGCATTTTGGTATAAATTAGATATTGTAGTACCTGAACAGTCAACATGTGTTTAAACACATTTTGTCCCTGTTCGGTTTAAATTTCAAAAGTGGCGTTTAGCTTGTTTTGCAATGAAACCTTTCAATTAATGTTGTAGAAAATTATGTTTGATTTACACCAAATCGCGAACCATTAAAAGTCCATGTTGGCAGTTCAACATTGAATGTCTTAGCACATCTATTGAATTTTGTGCCTCGTTGCCCCTGGTATATTGTAATCTCCACAAATGTCATATAAACCATTACAATCTGCACTGTATACTGTTTTAATTTTTTATATTTCTACTTGATCAGTAGGGATCATCATTTCAATGATTGTAGAGTTCATGAATTATATTTGAAAACAAGGTGTTGTCATCAATCAGACTCATCATTGAATACGAGTCATCCAGTAAGCATTGTACATGTTACTTCATTTTTTTCCTGGCAAGTGCCGACTTCAACTAGAATTGTTCTGGAAGTAAAAATATCTTTGTTAACAATATTAGTCAGGAGAAGGATTATGAACATGGAAGGTTGTGAGGTAGTTTGATGACTTCTGTCTCTCAAAAAGAAAAACAGATTGATCTGAAATTGTGGCAGTGATATGGACCCTTGAACATAAAACAACACGACCCAACAACACACGTTCATCATAATGAGAGACGGACTGTGTAAATTCTTGATTGATTTGATATGAAACCCCTGGTGTGATAGTGTTCCAGAATGCAAATTTTTAGTAAATATCTCATTTTTTAGAATTTCAAGAACTGTTGAACTGTGGACTTGTCGGATACTTGAATAGTATGGAGATCTAGAAAAATTAACTGTCAAAAAAGCGATTATTCAGATTATCACTTTCAGTGTTAATAAGAATTAAGTCAACTGAGCGGTAGTGTTTCGAGTGAACCGAACTGCTTCGTTACTGACCTAGAAGATGCACACATAAAAACACGATGTCAGTTGTCAGATGTTTTTATCAGATGGTTGGCTGTACTATTTGAGGTCGAGGTGATCACATTAATAACAGCCTGTCATTGCAATGCCCTAGGGATGATTTCCAAAAATATCTGCCCGGAATTCCCCTGTCCCAGTAATTGATTGACAGTGGGCTGGTTCTGGTTGCTGCTATATGGCTTGTGAGTGGTGTGGCAAGACATCTAGGTTGAGTAGAATCAGGTCATCTCCCTTGTTTACTGTCATTATGTAGATTAGCCATGTGCTCTAGCTGCTTCCTTGTTTTCATGAGGACCTTAATGTAAACATGGCACCAGCTGAATGCTAGGTGTGATGTTACTCTAATGAATGGGCTGGGGTGGTGGGGGTGTCCAGAGTCCGTAGTAGGCTTGCTTATTACATTAATGACTTGGATGAATGAGAGTCTTGTACTCCAGTGACCTGTTGTCCCATTGACATGCCGCAGTGGCTCACTGATTTATGACACTTATTGCTAGCAGCTGGGATATGGATTCTCACTGTGCCAATGATATTACATTTCCTTTATCCATCCTTGTAGAGCCACCAGATCTGCTGTTGTGTACTTGACATTGTTAGCTGTTTTTTTTTAAATTTACAGATTGGTAATGGTAGTTATTGTGAAATACTTTTATTGGATGAACTGTATCGGCTGTAACATCTTGTCTTCCTAATTGTGTTTGGATGAACCATTTATTGGATGAACTGTATCGGCTGTAACATCTCGTCTTCCTAAATGTGTTTGGATGAACCATTTATTGGATGAACTGTATCGGCTGTAACATCTTGTCTTCCTAAATGTGTTTTGATGATCCATTTATTGGATGAACTGTATCGGCTGTAACATCTTGTCTTCCTAAATGTGGTTTGATGATCCATTTAGTGGATGAACTGTATCGGCTGTAACATCTTGTCTTCCTAAATGTGGTTTGATGAACCATTTAGTGGATGAACTGTATCGGCTGTAACATCTTGTCTTCCTAAATGTGGTTTGATGATCCATTTATTGGATGAACTGTATCGGCTGTAACATCTTGTCTTCCTAAATGTGTTTTGATGATCCATTTATTGGATGAACTGTATCGGCTGTAACATCTTGTCTTCCTAAATGTGTTTTGATTAACCATTTGATTTTTAATATAAATTCACCGAACTTTATCAGTTAAAATTGTTATGTTAATGTTTCAGTCCAAATCGTGTTTACATTGGTTGGTGAATAGCAAAGACAATTTTCATAAGCTACTAAATTGTATTAAAGAGTGGTTCTAGTTTTCTAAATAAATTTTTGTTTCTTCTGTGTTGCTTGTTAATGTCCTACATTTATTATGCAAATTTTTTCCTGGGACGATGAAGATAATTTCTTTTGCTCTACTTGTATAAATAACCTCTCAACGGCTGCACGATTTTTTGTTGCAGGGCCAGGTGTATGATCCAAATCGGAGGGCTACCAACTCCGCCATGTCGAGTGCTGGTTCTGGCTACAACCAGCAGGTGGTCGGTGGTCAGTTCTCCAGTCAGGGTCATTTCTCATCAAACGCCCAACGTTACCAAATGCAGCAGCAGCAACAACAGCAGTCTGGACGAACTGGTAATATGAACCATTCCTTCAGCCAACAGAGCCAACAGGTCAGTACTTGTAGTTTTTGTCATATTTTCAGCGATATATGTTGCAAAATTGAAACCATATTTGACATATTTTATCATCAATGATGCGCTTCAGATATACTACATCTGGCTCATAATCAGTGGTGATCTATCCATGTTTGGTTGAATTTCTGCCAGTTTTTATAACCATCCAATGGTTCTGACAGCACAACAGGTATTTGCAGGTGTATTTAAAAAAAATATTGCGATGTATTATAGGACTGTATTTAGGGTGGGTTTTGTGTGTACACATTTGTGTATTTTGCACACAAGAGGGCGATACTTAAAATATGTTCAAACTGAATGATGTTTCATTTGTTTGGCAATGTAATGGCAGATTGTTGCTTTGTATAAACTTGACCCTATGGGGCTTTTATCCAGATGGGTCTAACAAGGAAGGCATGAGGCCTTCAATTGTCGATCACGTGCGTGCATTGACACTGTATCTTGTTTTTGTGTTATTACTGTTTAGCACGTCTGGGTTATTCTGCATTTTCTGGCCAAGCCACAGGAATAGTTGACTGCCTTTTGCTGCCGAACTATTCGCATATCTACACAGTCTGTGAACAGATTCGTGCTCCTTAGTCCTGGATGGTGACGTGTGACAGTAGCAACAGATTTTTACGGATTAGTGAACTTGGCAGGGATCGAATTTGGCCCATGGCACTACGGCAGTTGCTGTAGTTGCCCTTGTTCCATGCCGTGGTGCCCCAATAAATTGGACTGTATCCACGGCCATAAATAGCCGTGGTTGTCCTCTCTGTATGCCCTAGTGCCCTTCACATGCCTGGTACCAACTAAACTAAATTTGGCAGCATTTGTCACTTGCCGTGTATCTGTCGATAAGAACAGAAATCCAAAGAACTCATTGTCGACTCTCACATAATTTTAATGAGCATGTTGTTGTTTACAAGCTACATATCTGAGAACTAACTGTGCAGTCGCTCTGTAAAGATTGTTCTGCGCAGTGAAAATCACGCTAGGTCAAGGTCAGTATTGTTAATTAGCCATTCCTCCATTCAGGAGGTAAAGCAAATAGGTCACGTGCATACGTCTTGAACAATCAAAACGCTCGATCTAATCACTCCCAAGCGCGCCATTAAAATCACGTTTATCGTGGCATACAAAAAATCGGTAATACCCAAAAATCATGCAACGAGAAAATGAAAAATTAACCAACTGAAGATAGATGCCGAGGGCACGATGACAGAGTGAAGACTGCGCCATTGGCTGTGCCTGTGTCGTCGGTGATTCCCTCTGCCCGTGTCATCATGTTCCACATCGTCACCTCTGCCCTTGTCGTCATGTTCCACATCGTCACCTCTGCCCGTGTCGCCCTGTTCCACATCGTCACCTCTGCCCTTGTCGTCATGTTCCACATCGTCACCTCTGCCCGTGTCGTCCTGTTCCACATCGTCACCTCTGCCCGTGTCGTCCTGTTCCACATCGTCACCTCTGCCCTTGTCGTCATGTTCCACATCGTCACCTCTGCCCTTATCGTCGCGTTCAATATCGTGCTTAAGGGTTAATGTTTTTGTGGTGCACCTAACTGCAAACTAATTGGATTTTATGTCTTACAACAGTGCCCCACAAAAGATATGAAAGTCGAGTGAGGGTTCTTGCCATCAAGTTTGCCAAATTCAAAGCCTCGTATTGTACCCAACTTGAATCTAGCATAATTAGTTTCTGTGATTCTACTGTCAACATTTTCAGATCACTCGATGGCATTTTTTGAATATAACAAGGGTAGTGATTTCCTGATTTTGTAGTTACTATAGTTCATTCAAATTTCCTAGTTTAATTGTACATACAGGAGTAGACCAATTTTCAGATTCATATTAGGTCATTCTCAGCGAATCACTTATCACTCTTGGTTGTTCTTGGCAGAAACAACAGTAGTTGTGTGACAATGGGTGTAAAATGCACGCCAATATCTGGTATACAAGTGTGAATATTTATAGAAACCCAGTTCTAACGATGACGACCTTGTTCATGATCTCCTTTTGCAAGTTGTTACTTTCTGCTTACTAAATGCCTCGCAGTGCGAGTACAGTAGATCTCTGAGAAGCTCGGCAGTGAATGGTTCACGTTTTTGTGGTTGTGCCAGAAACTGCAGATTCGCCCATATCTGCCTTGCAGTTTCCACAGCAACAAATGGGCTTTGACATGCCGACGCCACAGCAACCGTTTCCAGGGCAACCGGCGAAACAGGCTCAACAATCACAACATTCAACCTTCTTCCAACAGCAGCAAATGATGCCGCCGCAGCAGCAGCCACAACAGATGGTGGCACTGTCGCCCAATCAGGTGGCGCCCCCTAGCAGCCAGCTGTCGCCGACGGTCGCCTCGCAGAAGCTGCCGAGCGAGATGGCGACATCGTCCCCCGGCCAGCCGCCCCAGCAGAACATGGTGCAAGTGAGTGTGACTGTTTATTTTTATCATAGGGAGGTCAGTCGCCCCATCAGGGTGAATATCTGATGTCCTGCGAGATCGGGGACCATGTTTTCACTAAGATGATCAGCTCTTAAGAAGGTCCATCAGTAAACAAAATCTGTTGCTAAATATAAAGAGCTTTTTAAAAATGAAAAAATGCAGCAGTATCACAGGGGGTTGTTTCCTGGACACAACGGCAAAGGCGTCTCACTCGGCGCATCCTGATATTGACAGTTTTCTGTATCCAAGCTCACTGTTAAAAGAGCAAAATTGTACTTATGAGCTCATATTGTTAGTGAAATGATTCCCTGATTTCCCCGATTTTTGCTAATTGTGTGTAAATCCATCCAACTGTACCTAGATAGCTAACAAAATCTGCTGCATTTTGTCGACAGTGTCTAGCGTCAAAACTTTGCTCTTTTGCTGTTAGAAGTTGGTCACGGAAACAGTAAAAATGCGTATTGTGTGCAGGAAATGCATGGGAAAAAACACCCCGTGATGAGGATTAATTTAAAAGATAAAAGTGATTGTTTAAATATAATGTTTATTTAAATATCTCAAATTTGTAAAGATTGCAATTTGTACTTTCCTACTTGGTATTAAATGGCATACAAAGCAGAAGTACCGCATAATTAATTCGTGGGGTGAATATTTCATAGAGCGGGAGAATTTCATAGCGAAATAACACATTATCACTTCGAGGCACGCATGAACAGCGTCTCGTGAATATTTTAGCGATCGGCTGCACCAATCTCGCGAGATCCAACCAATCAATACTTCCCACTTTGCACTTTTGAGTTTGTCTGGCAAACCAGCGGACATGGATAATGATACAGGTTCATTTGTGAGTTTTGTGGATTTATATTTCCAGTTGCAGAGGTGCCAAGTATAGTGTTTTTTCTTCATTTTGAGGATAATCTCAGTCTACCGTTTTGCCATAATCTGCCGTCAGACCAATATTTCATGGTATAGTCTTCTACCGATTTTAAGTTTTCACAGACCAGGTGAATTTTAAGGTTTAATAATTTTTTTTTTAAGGTAGACAGTATTTTTAAATTGAATACTTTTGATGGTATGTAGGTTTCAAACAAATGCAGCAGATTTTGTTTGATGTACGTACCCCCTAACCTGTTTATGTTTAGTTGCCTGGTAAATAGAGATATTCGTCCTCAGTACCAAGGAATACTAAGAAGATTAACCAGGGAAAATTATATACAGATTTATACATAACTTCAAATCACAAATACGTATTAAAAAAACTAAAAATGTGGCACATCTGCATTACTACTACAGTTACTGAGAAGGACTTAATCAGTGTCTGGGGTATACCCTAAACCCCAGTTAGTGAAGTCTTGCAAACAAGGTCAATGGTTCAACGTCTCCCTTCAAGAAAATTGCACTTTCACAATGGCAGGACTCGTAAATTGTGCACCAGATATTTTATGATTAAATGAATCATCCAGACTCTAAATGTCAAGTATCTGTTGATAGATCTATGAGATTCAATTAATGTGGGTATGGCTGGACAACTCTTGTCAAGTTAGCGTGCCATTGACATAAATAATTGGGTATTTGTCATTTATAATGATATATATTTACATTGTTGACTCGGTTAATTCAGGTGAACCAATTAGTCGTCAGTAGGTGGCAGCACATGCTAAAAAATGGTTGATTTTTAAAAGGTGGTTTCACCTGTTGGTCTGGGCATTCTGCATTAGTATTTTAGATTTTGTTTTAAGTACTTTTATATTATTTATATAAGTACTTTTATGTGGCTTTAGTGATGTTCATTTTAATGGTAAACGTTTAGTTTCGGATGGCAAGTGGCATCTTGTGAAATCGGCTAAATCTTATTGGTTTGATCGTACAGTCATGTTATGTAATACAATCTATTCTAACCTCTTCGCCACTGAAATGTTTAAACAAAAATTATTTTGTCCCTGTATCATGTTTGCTTTATATGCTAAACAAGTGGATTAACAAATAACTGGCTGTCAAGTAAAATTTGGTTAACTAAACACATTTTGGGCAATGAAAATGTTACAGTTAGACTGGTATAATGGTTTTACGCAAAAACCAATCAGACAACCAGTTGAACCTCACTAGTACGTTCATTTTTGGGACTGGACAAAAGTGACCTGAATAGCAAGGTGACTGTATTAGTGATAATAATATCTTGTACTTTACTCTATGTGGACATAATTTAGGACTGTACTAGGGTGACTGTATTACTGAGGTGACTGTAAAGCAAGGTTCCACTGTACTTGTCTTTTAAATTTTATGGAAAATAGTGGGTTGACCCCCCAGTGGCAGTGTAGAGAACCCAGGTGTACTCACCAGGACGTCCTTGTTCGTCTCCACTTGTTGAACTCTGTCCTCTGTCAACCAAAGGTCACCGTCCTCAGCTGTCATAACAGACACAGCATGTTTCAGGGTTGGTGTCGTTTTATTGACAACTCACAAAAAACTACCTTTGCTGGCTGTCTGTTGACCTTGCTCTGTGAGAAAGCATGGTGTCACCATCATATTTTGTCACAGTCCTCCAGGCTTACTTTTTTGCTTTTTTTGCATTAATGATGATGATGTAACTATTTTATTATGGGTGCAGCTTAAAGGGTGGCCACAACCCGAAAACAACCATGGGCCATATCACTGTTGAGTGGCCACTACCCGAAAACAACCATAGGCCATATCTATGTTAATATTGAACATATCTGAACCAAATTTGGAGTACTAATTAGTTCAACGAATAGTGTATATGTGGAAAATTGGCTCAATTGCTTATGTACTACCATGCAATGAACCTTTCTATCTAATGTGACACATGGGCATCCATCCTTTAAAATTATTCTGAGCTAACAACTGTATGCGTGATCGTGCAATTGTAAAAAATCTTTACCTACAATGCCTCTGTGTCAGATTAGGTGGTTTTCGGCAAGGAAATCTGACTGCAATGACTGTTGTGACATGGGACTTTAGGTTTGAGCAATTGTCAAGGCATCATAACAAATGCTCAAACCTGAACCACAGTCAGTGAAGTCAGATATCCTTGCCCAAAACCACCTTATCTGACAGAGGAGCATTCTAGCTAAAGATTGCTAGCTCAGAATAAGGTTAAAATAATTATGTTCAGTGTTAAACCTACAGGTGACCAACAGTAAACTTCCACGGTGTACACAATTTGGAGCTGTTTGTAGGGGTGCTTTTAAAAAATCAACTTCGGTAATACTTATCACAGAAATATGATTGAGCTATCATTTTGTTGGCAGAAAGACCCTTTATTACTATGCAGTGATACTATTTGCATGACATTAAATAATCCTGAAGATATAACTGTTTAAATTTTATTCAAAATAAATGCAACAGTTTTTGTTATCCTACTAGCTAATTACTGAGTGGTTGTATGTGTCAATGTTCAATTAGAGAAATGTAACCCTGTATATAAGCTAATGAGTACAGAAAACATTAATCAAATATACTCAGAAGTTTTTTTATATGAATTCTTTTAGGTAGACTCATGTAAAATTTAGGCTATTCTTCATGAACGTCAGAATAAGGGTAAAGTAGAAACCCAAGTTCGCCAATGACAAAATAATAATTATTGGGCATCTGTATGTTTTTTTCTCTTGCAGTGTAGCAAATGTAGCTATGCATTTCAGCTGCATTCGATCTATTGTATTTTTCGTAGAATGTTCAAATACAACCAACAATAGGCCTGTTGCCAAATATTGTTGCACGGAGTGGCACACTTGTCCAATAACATGATGTATTCATTATCAATTTCCTTACATATCAATAAAATAAATGATGCCTACAGTTCCTAATTACATATATATATACATACAACAATGTATATACATGTTGTCAGGTTATGGGACATGTTGTGTTTCAACTCTGAATGCATCGTAACCTTCGCTGGTGGACCAAGTAGGCCGGCCGAATCGGTCTGGGTGCGAGACGGCGATGTTATTCGCCAACAACTTGCATAATATCCACTTCAAAACAGCCCCCAAAGTCTGTGAAGCTGTGATCTAGTATAATAACTTGATCCACAAATACTGTCATGTATTTTCCGATATACTGACTTGGACATTTGAAATAATTCAACTTATATCATTGAAGCGAGACAAAAAATGGTGGACTAAGCCAACTTTCGTCGGGATGGAATCAAACCAGCGTCAACAAGAAGACGTTTTAGAGCCATGCAATGATTGGCTGACCGTTGACCTCAACTTATTTGGATGGACCAATCGTTGGGCTTTCCATCGGTACCTCCATTTCCCGGTTTAGACCATATGAATAGGAGTGTAAATGAGCGTAGTAAAATTAGACCATATTTAGGTATCTACTACTACTACTACGACATTTTAAAGCTTTGTTGTGATTAGCTTTTATTGAATCATGACGTGATAAAACTCACTGATAAAAATGCCACAGGAAGGATCATCATTCAGCTTATGATACCTTGCATTCCCCTAGCAAATGCTAGTGATGGGAACGAAACATGTTTATAAATAGTGATACCGAATTGGGCTTAAATTTGGCCGGGCCAGTTTTGCACTGATCGCGTGGGCCAAGTTCGGCCCAGTGGTCACCTGTAGTGTTAACATAACTTTTTTAATGTTATTTGTTATATGGCCGTTTTCAGGTAGTGGCTACCCTTAAAGCTGTTTCTGCAATTTGATGTTTTGCTTTGGGCTCATTTCA
This sequence comes from Paraescarpia echinospica, assembly GCA_020002185.1. Lineage (NCBI taxonomy): Eukaryota > Metazoa > Annelida > Polychaeta > Sabellida > Siboglinidae > Paraescarpia > Paraescarpia echinospica. Next base: position 42,030,343 of record CM034535.1, on the reverse strand, counting down.
CAAAATTTCAAACCTATTTAACCCTGCAGGTGGCCAATTATAAACTTCCACGGTGTACACAATTTGGAGCTATTTGTAGGGGTGCTTTTAAAAAATCACAACTTCGCTAATATGTATCGCAAAATTATGATTGAGCTATCATTTTGTTGGCAAAAAGACCCTTTATTATTATGCAGTGATGGTATTTGCATAACATCAAATAATCATGAAGATATAACTGTTTAAAGTTTATAAAAAAAAATGTTGCCCTACTACTAGCTAATTTCCGAGTGGTTGTATGTGTCAATGTCCAATTAGAGAAATGTAGCCATGTATATAAGCTAATGAGTACAAAAAACATTAATCAAATATACTCAGAAGTTTTTTTATATGAATTCTTTTAGGTAGACTCATGTAAAATTTAGACTATTCATGAATGTCAGAATGAGGGTAAAGTAGAAAACCAAGTTTGCCCAGTGACAAAATAATTATTGTGCGGTTGTATGTTCATGCATGCAGTGTAACAAATGTAGCTGTACATTTCAGCTGCGTGATAATGAAAACTAGACTCAAATATATTCAGAACTTTTCATTTTATTGTATTTTTCATAGAACGTTCAAATACAACCAGTACGGCAATATGCCTCGTAGGCCTACCGTTGCGTGCCGTGGCACACCTGTCCGATGACATGACGTATCTATTATCAATTTCCTTACATATCAATAAAGTAAGTAATACCTACAGTTCCTAATTACACACACATGTCATCAGGTTATAGGACATGTATTTGAATTCTGAATGCATCGTATCCTTCGCTGGCGGACCGAGTAGGCCGGCCGAATCGGCCGATGTCCTGCTCGCCAGCAACTTGCATAATATCCACTTCAAAACAGCCCCCAAAGTCTGTGTAACTGTCTGAACTAGTATAATAACTTGATCCACAAATACTGTCATGTATTTTGCTGATATATTGCCGTGGACATTTGAAATAATTCAACTTATATAATCGAAGCGAGACAAAAAACATGGCAGACTTTCGTCGTGATGGAATGAAACCAATGTCAACAAGAAGACGTTTTAGAGCCATGCGCTGATTGGTTAACCATTGACATAAATTTATTTGGATAGACCAATTGTTGGGCTTTCCATCGGTACCTCCATTTCCCTGTTTAGACCATATGAATGGGAATGTAACATTCTGACACAGAGCGTAGTAAAATCGGCCATATTTGGGCATCTACTACTACGACATTTTAAAGCTTGGTTGTGATTTGCTATTACTGAATCATGACACGATACAACTCATTGATAAAAATGCCACAGGAAGAATAATAATTCAGCTTTCCAATGATACCTTGCGTTCCCCTGTCAGTTGCTAGTGACGGAAACAAAAATTTGTTGAAAAGAGTGATACTAAAAATCGGCCGGGAGCAGTTTTGCACTGATCGCAAGGGCTAAATTCGGCCCAGTGGCCACCTGTAGGGTTAATATCAGCTAAACTTCATTTTTCATGGGGGTCCATATTCTGTGACAGATAGAAAATGGATCAGGTTATCCATATTCCAGTATACAATGACGGGTCCATATTCTAAACATTCCAAATTCCAAAGAAAATATTATCCTGGCGTCCACGTTCAATGACAACATTTTGAATGTTCTCAGTCAAAAATATTTTTGTTTGTCCATTGGTTTCGTCATAACTTTCACAACTGAGTCATGTATACAAGACAGGTTTGATTTTATGTGAAATTATTTGAAAACGAGACAATCAAACAGTTGCGAAAGCAGCGTTAAGCTTGTGCGTGTCTTTGTTGTGAACAAAACTGGATGTGCGACTGGTGTACTAACTAGGACTGGTGTACTAACTAGGTGTTACAGTCTCAGTCGACACCTCCAGGAAGTTTTTTGCCAGTTGGTCATTGTCACAATATCTTCCACCTGAATGCACACGAAACATCAATAGTGCCCTCCGGCAGGAGGGACTGGTGGGAGGGTTGCACCCAGTCACCCCTGCGCAATCTTGTTGATGATTGCAGACAATTTGCCTTCACTCTTATGGTTGAGTAAATATGATGAACGATCGCTGGAAAGAACTCAAATTTGTGATGGATGGCATAGATTTTCACTCTACAAATGTTAGATGTGTACTTGCAGCTCTTGAATTAGGGCATTGTGGGTATGGAGTTTTAAATCGGATCTTACGCTAGCATTACCACATGAAAAATAAAAACTATTACCTAAACATGTTTTGTTATGCATGTAAGGAGCTTCTTCTGAAGTAAATGTTTTTGATTTCATGAAAATCGGACAACTACTAACAAAGTTATTAAGTTAGAAAGGATACTGCCCCAGGGGTTTTCGTTTGAACGGTGAGCATGAAAAATAACACAGAAAGAATAGGATCACAGTATTTCCAGGGTGCACCCCTATTTTACCCATTTGTCATTGTTTTCATAACAGATAAGTAATTAATTGAGGTAATTACTTGACATTTTGCCAATTTATAGGTATTTTCACACGAGGAATTAATTTTTGTCATTTTTGTTGACCTAATTTGTATATTGTGTGACCTAATTAGCATAATATGGCCGACATATTGGATCATAGACTGTAACTGAGGATTCCCAATGTTTTTATGAAGAAATTGTTATTCTGAGCATGTAATTAACTCTAATGTCGTTTACAATAGTACAGCATAAACTGTTCCATTGCTAACAATTAATTACAACTTGAATAATTGGCGTAATTTGCATATAATAAAATGGCAGACATTAAATGTAGTATCCTTATTTTTTAATGCATATTTTCCAAAAGCACATTATTAATATTTGAGGCATGTAGTAAAATAGTACCACACATACATTTTCATTAGAACTCACTTAGTTTACATTTGCGTAATTGATTATATAATAAAACAAAATGGCGGACATAGACATGTGGAATCCCCATTTGTGTTATACACTTTTTCAGAAGCATTATCATTTAACGTTTAGAGCTTCTTATCATAGTACTACATAAAGAGTTACTATAATTAGATGTCACTTAATTCCCACTTTGCATAATTAATGTCTGTACTAGTTATACTTAGCTGTATGAATTACAGAAAGGGTCCACAAGATATACCTGCATTTAAATACACAGTAATTGCAACAACTGAAATGTTATTGTTAGTCTCTGTTGTTACAACAGCTATATAAACGTAGGAATATATAATTATTAATTACTATATAATTATACACCAGTAATGTAATTATGGCAATAACTGAATATTATGGTGGAAATATCAATCTTAAACTGACAAGTCTGATGTGGAAATAGTAATAAAAAAATCTTAAATTAGATCTCGCCAAAATAATTCTAGTTAGGACCTAGGCTATTATTCCTCAAAGGTGGAATGGACTGCCTACCACTGAGCGATATGCACTTATAAATTATATCGTTTTATCACCAAGAAAATAATTTACAATAATTGAACTTATCGAATAGCTACCCATACTTTTAGGGGGACAAATATAATTTGGGGCATTTATAATGACATTGTCTTGCAAGTGTGTTGAGTTGTTAGATTATTTTGGAGGAATGCGTACTATTCAACCAGTATTGGCCTGGTGCAAATGAAATGTATTGTGTGTCGAGGATTGTTGATTCGACCAGTGGCTGTGCGGCTTGGCTTGTCTAGTAATTAATCTAGTGTCTTGAGAGCTGTCGTTTCCACCTTGTTGCATGCAGCCTATGAAGCAGCCACTGGCACACCTGTCTAATCATACTTTTCCGCTACGTCTGGCTTTGCTGCTGAGTAATTGTACTGGGCCAACTACGGGCGTGCGGTTCAGCAGATTCACTTTGTGTATGCGACAGTGGACAGAATGGTACGCAGTGTTCGTACCTTACTGGTGAACATGTACTAGAAGGGAAACTTTAACGGCAGAAACTGAAATTTTCTCAGTTGTTGAGGCATTGCTTGGCATTGTCTGCATCAGATTGCGTGTTTTAATGAGATCACGTACGTTTCAACAACAGCACGTGTGTCTGTTCATAACTCAATAAAATTGTATTACCACGAAGCTTGCAGCAGCGGTTTGGATTGGGCAGTGGATGTTAATGATTAGAATTGAAAGATATTGAAATGAAGAAACCTCAGAAAATGAATGTTATTCACAGAAGACTGAGATGGGTAGGACACATTCAGATAACGGGTGATGAAAGACAGGGAGAACATGGAAAACAGAAGAGACTGGTAGAGGGAGACGAAGACCACAATGCAGACGGGGTCAGGAGAGGTTGCAGGTGAATAGCCAAGAGTGGGAGAATACTGTGGAAGCACTGGATAGATAGAAAAGTATCATGGAAAGGCCGGAATGGGTCAGGTGACATGCCTGGTCAATAGGAAGAATAAGAGTGTTAGGAGTACAATATGAGTGGCGCCCTGTGTCATTCTTTGGATCATAGCCTAAGCCATAAACAATCGGATGCTGGAAATAATAACAAGCAGCAACTCTTTGTCGTGTGCTGGGTGCGTTTAATTAAGGCCAACGACTGGCCGCGGAGTAAGTCCGTTAATTAATGCGTTCTTTTGAACATCACTAGCAATAATTAATAATATGCTTATCATGAAGTTATTTCACAATCGTCTATCATCCAAATATGCATAGGACTAAGTCAATGCTTCTTCAATGCTGTTTTCTGATTAAATGTCTTGCCTTTCTAGTTTTTAAATTGTCTATTTTGTTGTTGTAGTTTCATGTTTGACATTGCGTTGGTCTGTCCTTCTCGTGAGCTCTGTCTTGTCTTATTTTGAAGATACGTCATAGACATTTGTTTATGATATTTTCATATTTCTGGTAGTTATACATGTATTTGCAACATTCAGCACCGATCTTGTGTTTTAGCAGTTATGCAGTAGAGTATATTCCCGGTGACTTTCATCTTAAGGATTGTAGCACAACGCACGTTTCGTGTTTATGCATATCCATATGTGTAAGATCGAGGCCATTGTTTGCTTGTGTTGTTGTCTCCTGCAGTGTGTTTCCTGTCGCGTGAGAGCGGCGCAGGAAGTGGTGACGTTGACTCACACCTGTCAGCCGGGCTGTAGTGTATGACGCCGGGGCTAGAGTTCACACAACCGTTGACAACCCTCATGTCACCTTCACTGTTTACGCAAACTGGTCATTGTGCCATAGAGAACGTTCCGCCAGCTCTCGGTTTAGCGGGAAAACCGAACGATAAGTGTTCAAATGGTATCTGATGAACGCTGGTTACATAGGCACAATTGATGAGTGTCGCGTGTGCATTCATGCGTGTCAGCCATGCACGGACCAGGTGTCTGGGAGTCAGACGGGTGCTGTTACAAACATGCTCCCTGTATTTATGAGAGTGACTAGTCGCCTAGCCTATGCTGCAGCCTCTACTAGTGGAGCTGTGGCTGACGTGTGTTGACTGTGTGCTGGTGTGTCTACTGCTGTAGCCTGCAGCCGGTGGTGCAGGCACTACTGGCAGCGTACCCACCGACCACTAGCAGCTGCTTCATTCTGCCTGCCATATGACTAAGCACAGCATTCATTATTCCCACGATCACATCCCTGAGGGTTCCCCATCACGGGGAACCTCCATCCCCTTCCTGCCATGCCCGTAGCTGTGTTTTCGGTATTTTCGAAGTGCCCCTTTAGGGGTTGCATCGACCCACCCATCTGATTGTTAGCAGTTTCACCTGCATGCGTTTCAGTTCAGTGGCGTCCGCGCTAGTGGGGTTGGTTGCTAGGCAGCGAGATAAAGGTGTGAGTAATTTAGGGGTTCACCCAGTATGCTTCTAGCGGTGGCTATTATGCAGGCACTCTGTGTCGCACTGCTTTGTGTGGCTGTGAGCCAACACCAAACGTCTTCCCTCACTACTGGGTTGTCCCAAGGAACCACACCTGATAAGTGGGGAACATGTTTTTTTTAATATGCTTGTAGGGTAGACGGGGGGGGGGAGGACAACAACAAAATAAAGCATACTTAAAAAGAATGACAAATGGTGTGATCCAGTTCTGAGAAAGAACAAAAATGTTGTTGAAATTCTGTCAATATGGAGTGCAATCTGTTTGTCCTTGCTAAATGTCTTATTTTTTATTATCAGTTTTTAGTCATTTGGACCGAAGGTCCAACAGACTTATGCCATCACTGTCCGCCATGCGCTGCCATATCTCGGAAACCGTTCAGCAACTTTTTCTGTAATTTTGCATAGACATCTTAGGGTACTGCCACTATACACAAGAAATCTGTATTTGATTGAATCATTCTAAGGGCACTTCAGGGCCCCCAAAAATGCAAAATTTTAACATTGCCTATTTTCTCAAAAAGTAATAATCTGTAGTAACTTTTCTCTAATTTGGTATTGACATTCCATGTGGTAGTGAAATCTGTATTTGCTTCAATCATTCTAAGGGCCACCAAAATGCAAAATATTCACATTTTATATTGAATTATGTCAGTATCTTGCGGTCACAAGTTGTAAAGAATGAAACATTGTCAAATTAAAAAAACAATTGAAGGATAACTGCTAATTTACTTCATACTGGTGATAACAAAGATGCAAGCAAGTGGATAGACGATATAATATGCACAGGCATGCTACTGGTGCGATATTTGTCTGTGAAAATGTACTTTGAAGGCTTTGTATTGGAATGAACCGACAATGGCACTTATTTTTGCCCACTTGGCACCATGACTCATTTTCGGTTGCAACAAACTTAATGTTACTTCCAACGACGGTAATACTTCACAAATAAATTTACATCGAAATGTTTATCAAATTTGTTACTTTAGTTAGGTAGTTTATTTGTTATAAGAAAAGAAACACAAAAACAGATATCGTTGACAGAAAATATTTTAAAGATTTGCATAAATCCACTCGGTGACGCCACATGCTGCCATTCTGTTCTTTTGCATAGGGCTGTTCAAGTTGTTTCCAGCGCTTGGCAACATTCTATTAACTGACTAGTCTGTATTATTGTGGTTACAATGTAATGGTCTTATGAGGTCTCAGCTAGTCAGCCTGTTTCAGAACATTATTGCCAAACCGACCTTTATATGCTGGCATTGAGGGTGGTGGTCACCGCCAGGGTGCTTGTCGTCCTCAGTGGTTATTTTACGTTCTAAACTGAGACGGGACCGACATTAACGTGATCTCCGAGTCACGAAAGATACACAGTCCCCAGTGTTGACAGCCAGGTTTTTACACCTAAAATCATACCTGCCCGATCCGGGTTTCGAACTCAAGAGTGCTGGCATAACAGGCGGATGTCCTAACCACCACTAGCCGTACTCCCGGTACTGTTACTACAGAATTGTACATAATGAGATCATTATCCAAGATATGTTAACAAGTTTTATACCATTGTTTTCAGGGGAGAATAGTGTATAAAATAAAATCAACTTGCTCATTGAGATGTTGCCTCCTTCATGGAGAAAATGTCTGGTGAAAAGTAAAGTGATAAAACACATCATAAATTTGAATTTGTTGGGAAATATTTTGCCATATGCCACATACAGTAAATGTTATCAAACAACGAATGTGTCAATATAACTTCTTAGCTTATTTTATATACTTTCTAATGGTATATCACATATATCACAATAATTACAAATTGACAATTTAGTCCAAAGGACTTCAGGGCCTCTTGGCCCATTTTTGCTGATAATTAAAAAAATATATATAATGTTTTTGTTCCTATAACTTTCTTTCCGATTACTAAAATTCTCACTAGTGTAAGAAATTATGTTTTTTTTTAGTTAGCGACGAACGCCGCATCATTGTCCAAATTATCTGCTGCTGGTGTGAATGTTAGAAGTGTGATGTGTTTAAAAAATTGATAAATATCTCGGAATGGTGGGTTCCTCCTTTGTTTGCCAAACATGGAGATTGCTAGGGATGGCAGTCTTGTAAAAGCAGATTCATTGTTCATAGTCTCAGCAGTTTCCCCCACCATATGGATAATTGTTGTGCTGTTTCAAAATTGTCACAACTGTATCGCGTGCTTGCTATTCGTGCCACAGAATACTTGTTTTAATTCTCCTAATTGCAATATTACGGTCATTAACTTGCGATAGTGAGGCGGTGTGCATGGGAATTAGCATAGTTTATGGCATGTGTTTTTCTACTTGATTGTAGCTTATTGACCACTTTAGCGGCTGTATGGTGCTTCATTTGTGTCGTTTGTTGGATATGTCTACTGCCCAGACTTGGGTAAAATATATTTTTTCTGTAAATTTTTTTGGTACTGATCAAAATAAACCAAATATGAAAATAAATTACAACTATGGGCATCAGGAAAAACTTAAGGGGAGGTAGGCAGGCCAGCCCTTTCATAGTTTTTATTGAATTAACAAATATAATATTTGTAAGACTATAATAACCCATTTTATGGGACGAGATAATTATCCAAGATGTTTTAACAAGTTTTATGCCATTGTTTTCAGGGGAGAATGGTGATTAAAATAAAATCAACTTGCTAATTGAGATGTTGCCTCCTTCATGGAGAAAATGTCTGGTGTAAAGTGACAAAACGCTACACAAATTTGAATTTGTTGGGAATTGTTTTGCCATATGCCACATATAGTAAATGTTATCAAATAACTAATTTAAAAATTGATTTAGAAATAATAAAGTTATGTCCTTTTTAAATGAAGGCCTGTCATACTGATGCTAACAAAGTGAGTTCTTGGTTATAGTCAGGAACTGGCTGCAACTCGTCTGCACTAGCTTCAGGATAAAATGAGATAAATATGTTGAAGGTTTAAACCCTGCAACATATTCAAATTGTAAACAAAAAGATTCAGAATGTTTCGAAACACTTTATTGGCAATACTGCCTAAGTGGGCTGAGTTGATTGCCAAACCCTTTGATATTCAATGATTCCCCAATTTCCCACGATCAACATGGGAGACTTCCTGTTACAAATTACTACACTGGCGAATTCAGGGAAGATGAACAGACTACCTCCGTTTAAACTCGCACAAATATCCAAAGTCTGCATATGTCACCCAGGCGCTGGCTGTGCCTCAGGCCCACACTGGAGCAAATTGATAACCACGCCACTGGTACGACCACTGGTTCTACTGCTGGAGTATTGATTTTCCTGTCCTGTCAGTGAATTACTGCCGCCTACTGCAGCAGTACCCTGTAGAGACAGAGAGAGAGACCACGTGTATGCCAGCAAACTGAAAACTTGCAAAAGATTTCTGCGTCTCTGAAGATGCATATTAACCGCCACTCGTTGCTAACCTGGGGTTTGTTTTGTTGGCGAGTGGTGATAATGTTGGCGTTGTGTGCATTCTAATAGTGGCAGTTATATAAGTGCCACTGGTAGACATGGCACAGCTGATAAGAAAACTTCCCATGGAGGTGTAATAAAACACAAGACAAGGTCCCCCTTCTTGTTCTGTGGGAAGTGTGTATGGGCAGGGATCCTTGCTGCTTGCTGCCCAGTCCTATCCTGAGTCTACACTCAACTCGGTTGGCCTCATGCTGCACATGACTGGAACTACTTTTATGCTAATGGCGGCATCACTGGGTGGCCAGTGGTGCTGTGATCACAGTACACTTTGTGCTTATTGGAGCTCTCAATCTGTGTGACAGATTACTTACATTTTAATCACGAATACATTATATTGAAGACTTACAATTTGGTTTGTTTTGTTGAGTGATATTGGGAGTTTTTGGCAACAAGTTGGAAGCAATATGAATAGAAAATGTATGTTGCCTTAAATACCTAAATTGTATTGGCATCTGTAAAATGGTTGCTGCAGGCAGACTTTATTCACATTGTAAATTACCAGTAATTGGAAATGTTACTGATTTGGCTATACCTCAGTTTTATAGTTTGGTTTGTGATTTTAAGAAAATGTATACCGGTAGTCAAAGCCGCGCATCTCAATTATGATGTTTTCTTTTTTATTTTGTTTTCTTTTATTGTCCCACTGGTTCAAAGGAAAATGTCAGCAATATTGGATGTCCAGCATATCTTAACAAAGAATGTTAAAAATGTGAAGTGTTTTTTATTAGTAATTTACTGAACTTGAGTGACCTTGCATAGTTGTTCAGCTGGTTTGGGTTTTTACCTTATGATCAGGAAGTTTTTGATTCCATCCCCAAACCGTGTAAATCATGGTTATGATTTATGATACCTGGATTGAGAAAACAAACATTACAAATTAATTTAATACAATTTTTATAGTGTTGAATCAGATTGTATATGGTGGTTCGATGGGGTTAGACTTTAATATTACAAAGCAGTAGGTAGATTTGGTGTTAAAACACACCAATATGTGCAGTACATGCATGCATGTCATGTAGTTGGTATGCCAATGAAGGTGTGACAGCAGTCACTGGCTGCCTGTGTCTGCCTGTGCCACATGGCTTGATAAACGAGGCAGCCTGATGGTTCATCCCCACACAAAGCCTCTCTGGTATTACTGGTTGTGGCCAGTCAAGTGCGACCAACCAGAGCAGCCTGACTACTCCACACATTGCATAAATAAATAAATACATGCACAATGAGCTGTTTTCCACCAGAGAGCATTGCTGCTTTACAGGAGCTACTATGTTCTGCCTGTACATCACCTTCTCTAGGCAGTGTGTGTGTGACTGTGTGTGTGTGTGTGACTGTGTGTGTATGAAGCCAGCTGTCGTTCTCTGCTGCTGATATCCTGTGCTGACCTAGCCAGCACACTGCCTGAGCTGTGGGCCACCAGCAGCAGTGCTAGGCCAGCTACTCTAGTTACCACCCTCCCCTGATTATACTGCTGGCCTGTCAGGTGTGTGTGTGACTAGGAGAGTATGGCAATTTTGTTGCTGTTCATGGTTGGCTAATGCTGGCCTCACATTGTGGAGTGGACTGTTGTAAGTTGGGTGGCAGTGGGACTTTGTGTGCTGGTAAAAAGGTATTGCTGCAGGGACTATTAGTGCTGTCAATGGTGGGCTGGCAGGGCACGCTATATTTAGATATGCAGTGCTGTTCAGAGTGGCTGTGTTTAAACAGGACTGGCTGTGTGGTGTGCTGGCTGTGTGTGTGATGGCTGTGGGCTAGGTTGAGGCAAGATAGCACTTGAGCACTAGGGCTGGTGAAGATGTGACTTGGTGTGTAGCAGTGGGTCAGTACCCTGCCTTCTTGACTGCAGTGACACCAGCAGACAGTCCACAGACTCTCTCAGATTGACTGGCAGCTGGTGTGTGCAGGTATTGTGTTGTGGCTGACCCACTCATTGTGTGAAACACCAGCCATTGGGCGGCCTTTGTGTCGGCAACAAAGGCCATGATCTTAACCCCTGTGTCACTTTGCCAACACTGGTGTAGTGTCCACTGATGAAGCCTCACTTCTGAATATGAAGACTGGAGTTTGGTGTTCACCAAATTTGTCATGTGTGAAACTTAGATTCTTATTTGCATATTCATGAGCTGTTTAGGCATGTTTTGTCTGTCCAGCTGGAGCGGCCTCTAGTGATAGAACTTGGTTCCTAGCACATTGGTTCTCTGCCGTGTTCAGTTATTAGTTCGGTTAATTATATTTTTTAGTTACACAGGTAAGCATTTATTTATATGTACTTATTTAATTTTGTAGTCAGTGGAGTTGTTATGTGATAATTGAATTTTTTATGTCAAGAGTTATATAAAGATTACATTTAGTTAAGCAGCAAAAAGTTTGTGTATTGTATAACTATTTTATAGTCGGATGAGTTGATGTATGATCATTTTTTAAACTAAATGTGTTATTTTAAATGATCATGAACAGAAATGTTGGATGTCACTGACTTATCAAACGTTAGTTGTTTATTCTTAATTTCTATTCGCAGTATGATATCACTAATTATCTTCTATTGTTTAAATATCTTTATCTTCTTTAAAAAAGGCTAACATGTACATTGGCCAAGTTTTGTATGGACATGCACGGTGACTGAGAATAATCACTGGTGTAGGTTTAAGTATTTTGTCTTTGATGGAAATGTTGAATGTGTCTGGTGTATTATTTATTGCTCTAACAAATGGCTGACAGTTAGGGGTTCGTTTATCAGAAAATGGCAAACAATTCTTCACTGAACAACCATACTCCAAAAAGATTCTCGTTGAAGCCGTAGATAGCACACAATAAAACTTGTATTTTCAGGATGTTGTTGGTTCTGGGTAAATGAGTGGTACAGACAATTGTGCACAACATCCCAGTGTATGTAATATCACATAACTGTGGTACTCTCATTACTGATGACGAAAGCTGATATGAGTGCTCATTAACCTGATGGCATCCCTAGTCTCATTTATATCATTAGTATCATAACAGCTTTTGTCTTTGGAGGTACCATTCACTTTTTTGCTTTTTTAGAATAGTATCTTAACACATCCACTGCAACGTACTGGCTCGTTTGTGAAAATGTGTTTAGATTTAACAAAATCTATGAATAAACTTTTTCTTATTTTCTACTGGTCAAAATTCAGTGAAAAAACCTCCATCTCTATATTGTGACTTGTTTAAGATATTTATATGTTCACCAGTTGCCAGAATAACAAGATCTAATTATGATCCATGTCAATTATTTTCTTGAATCATAATGTTAGCAGGTGTTCATTCTTATTTAGTTGAATAGAGAAATTATTTAAATTATTTCTCAACCACAGATTACAACATCAAACTTGTTTTGCGATGAGGTAAATGAATTGTGGAACCAGTTTTAAACTTGCTTTTAAAACTCCAAAGCATATATTATTGTTTTCCTTTGTTGTTCAATTTGTAGCACATTCAGTGTAGTTTCTTTGTCAGTTGAACAAGATGTATCAGAAAGCTGTTTATAATGATTAGTGTTTGTGTAGGTTACAACAAAAATAACAGTGATTGTGCACAGATAAATTCTTTTATATTTACTGAATTAGCAGTAATTCTTACTATGTTGTCAACAAAGTGTCATTACACGTGGTGATTGTCAGTGCGTTTTTGTACATGGCTTGTACAGCATTATTTGTACAGGGCTTGTACAGCATTATTTGTACAGGGCTTGTACAGCATTATTTGTACAGGGCTTGTACAGCATTATTTGTACTAAATCATGATTTAATTATAGCCATTCTCAAACCATTGTAAAAACCAATTATGATAAATGAAAGGAAGGAAACATCATCTGATTGTGTAGATGCCAGCAGTGGCATTTAGTTAAAAAAATACTTCTGGCACAGGTAAATGAAGCATTGTTGGTCTGGATGTCTTTATTGTATGGAGTGCAGTGGTACAATGTTTAGAACATCGACCTCTCAATCAAGAGAATCCTGTTTTTAATCCTCTTGTTGCCGTTCCGAATGTTGGGCACGTTAGGTTGCTCCAGTTCACTCAGCTGTATTGACGAGTACCTGGCTGTAGACAGTGGTGGATATGTATGTTTTTGCACTGTAATTGCAGCATGGCTGAAAGCTCCCCAGTTCCCATAGAAGTCAGAATGGTGCTCAAATGTTCGGGTCTGTTAGGGGGGTGAACTAAATAGTCCCTAGGACTGGATATATCAACCTGTTTTTACCCTCTTGCAATCAGGAGCTTGTTGTTCTGGCTGTCTTGTGAAAGAGGCTGAACTATTACTTGTATATCCACTGAATAACAATACTTGTATCCTCTTCAGAAGCTTGTTGCTCTGGCTGTCTTGTCAAAGAGTAACATGTCACTTGAGCATCCACTGTATAACAACAAGAGTTTGTGCTCATCACGCAGTAAACAGCTGTCTTTAAATATGATTGTTTGTGTGTTGTAGGATGCTACAAACCCGGGCAGCATCGAGGATGCAAACTCTGATAAGAGCAATAGCAGTATAGCGACTAGTTCCCGCGCTACTCCCACCCCCACCACCCCGGGGCCACAGCACCCCGGCCTCCAGGCCCTTCGACACATACCCTCGCCTGTAGGGTCAACGGGGTCACGTTCAAACACCCCAGCTTCCGTAACTGGTAAGTATCCGTAGTTAATTTATGGGAGTTTCCTGCTTATTTGCTGTGTGCAAAGACAGCAGTCTTAAAAATTACATTTAAATCTTTGAAAAATGTTTAAATGAGAATTCTTAGGGAACGTTCTGTAATTTGCCAGCAATAAGCTTCTTTAATCAAATTGTGTAGTTTCTTCACCAATAAAATAAATGGTAAAGTCTGTTCCTCTGCCTGGACTTGGATAGTGCTGCCAATTGCGCAGAAACGTTATTATGGTCACTATTGTTGACATTATCAGCTGTATTATTCACTGCCCGCCTTCCTTGGAGTTGTTATAAACGACCGCTCATTACGCTGACCCGAATAACCAGTGACCATGACAGGTTGGAAGAGTAAACAATAGATTAACAATCGCTCCATTCAACCATGCCCACTGACAATAGTAGGAGTTAATCCTATCAAGTTATGTGTTGCCTGGACAATGGAGACCAGTTTGAGGTACTGTTGACACTAGTTATAAGTTTGAGACGAGTACAGTGCCATACATGGCATGTTCCCCATTATCGCTCAATTTAAACGAATTCACATGGCCATCAATCGATGTTTGACCTAATGCATGTGTGTGTTTGTTAAGTGTCATCATCAGAACACATTACAAATCGATATTTATGACACGTGTTATAATATATTTTACAATTTAGAGCCTGTATCACCCAGGCCAGGACTACCTTCATTCAGTCTAGTATTACGGAACATAAGTAATTTAGGGAATGAGTCTACTTATGTAAATAAGCATCACTGAACAATCAAATAATGTTTTCAAATAGGTTATATGTTTGTGCTACGTTTTAATCACAAGCGTAGGTGACATGTTTAGGCCTATAGTGTAGATTGTTTTGAATAATTTGGCCTTGTTATTTTCTCTATATTTCAAGTATTGTTATAAATTTTATTACAGCAGACTCGCGTGTCAGTGGTGTTAGTTTTATAGATGGTGTTAGTTTTATAGATGGTGTTAGTTTTATAGATGGTGTTTGGCTTTTAATAATTGAAAGATGTCCCTTAATTTATTTTGGGTGTTTGCTAAATTAACTGTGGGTGACTTTTTTATAATTAAACAATTTTTAAATTATAGTAGCTTTACATGTGTTTGGCTTTCTTTTATATATTAATAATATTATACATGTTTAATTTAAATTGGGTATTTTCTTTTGAGTACATAAACTACCTGTGTATAATATAACATTCTATATATGTCGTGTTTTGCGTGTCTGCTAAAAAAATTGGCTAAAGAAATTCTTACCTTTAGACTAAAACTAAAAAACTAGGACCAGACTCCTTTTAAGATGATATTTCATTGCAGGTAACCAGACAGGCAGTCCGATGCCCCAGCGGACCCCTTCCAGTCAACTAGATCCGCAGGCTCGAATACAGTCGCCCATGTCTAACCAAGGCAAGTCACAAAACATGTACAAAGACTGCTGTGATTTGAAACCATTGACAGTTTTGTGAATTATGATATGGTAATTCTTTCATGGGTCACATGTTGTAGTAATGCACCAGCAGTTTAGTTCTCCACAGACTGATAGTGTAGGAGGTTTGTGTGTGCTCATGCCAGTGGCTGGTTTCAGTAAGTGTTAGTGGCGCACCCTAGTGAGCCAGTGATGAAGCATTTTTGTATATTGAGCAGTATACAGCAGATGCTCTATATGTGTCTTGCTGTCAGTGTTTTGGTTTCAATATTGTGGTTTATGGTCATTTTAGGTGGGTGTTTATTTAGTTACACTTACGCCAGTTTTATGTACACCATTACATCAGTTTTACATGTACAATTGGTGTAATGTGGGGGATTTTATAGCAACCTGTGAAGGTATTTGTTGAATCAGCATGTATTTAACTATCACAAAAAATAGCACAGTAAAAATTGAGTAAAACTTATTGTGATTGAGTAGTGAATGCAGAAATAAAATATGAAACTACAGTACCATTAATTCTTTACTGTGCAGGGCAGTCAAAAGCGCCCTCCCCCTAGTACGTGCAGGCCATTAAAAAGCGCCCACAGAACTTGCTTCTCCTAGGCCTTTCGTTTATCGCGATGAGATCCTTCTTTTATACTCACTAGACAGGTCAAATTGGGGACCTAGATTCTATACAGGTCAAGAATACATATTTGTGAAAGAGGTTGCTGTCTTTCGACATTTCGGGTGTTGATTTTATATTGGAACAGAGTATTCCATTCAGTAATATGATTGGAAGACAGTAGCCATTTTGTAAATTATTATTTTTACGTTTTCATGCTGTTGATGTCGTTTACAAAATAATGCGTAATTTGAAAACTAACCATCAGAATTTGATAAATGTTTTACTAGGGCAAATATAACATGCCTGGCTACATTTGTTTCACTGTAGCACTTATGGTAGTTTCTGTGAATTTTTGGTATGGCATGATGAAATTGATGTTGTATTTTGTGATTAATTGTTGAACTTCGCTTCAAGATCTGAAACTTAATTGAATGCAACACAGCGATTTTAACAACATATTTTATTCAAACATTCATTTCTATAGACAATAATTAATTTAACGTATTTTCATGCACTGGTTGTCGAGACTTCAAAATTTTAATGCAACAATACAATTCACAATTGGCCGCCATCTTCAAATTGTCTGCCCACAGCAGGGTGTAAAATAAGAAGTTTGATTTTACCCAGTAAAGAGTAAAGTCACAAACATGTCAATTTTTAAATGTATAAATATTCTGTTATCTACTGATAAACAAAAAAGAACATAACTACCGCATGAAAAATGTTATGATAGGAGCTCGGCAGTGCTTCAGTTATACTTTATTGACATCTTATACTGGGTGTAAGATATGATTATAGAGCCACTATAAAAATACAGTAATAAAAATCTGGTACATGTTTTTGTGAAGTCTTGATATGGGTGCTGCAGGAATGCTATTTTCTATATTTCTAAGAGGCCGTGTGTGTCTTTAGGTTACCCCCAGCAGCAGATGATGCCCCCACCCATGGGGTGCACTTCGACAGGACAGATGGGCTACTCTGGTGCTGGTAACAAGATGCCACCCCACTCGAATATGATG
Source organism: Paraescarpia echinospica (assembly GCA_020002185.1). Lineage (NCBI taxonomy): Eukaryota > Metazoa > Annelida > Polychaeta > Sabellida > Siboglinidae > Paraescarpia > Paraescarpia echinospica. The sequence goes on along the minus strand of CM034535.1, from coordinate 42,013,332 downwards.
GGAGGAAATATGAACCCCCAGATGTCGTCCCAGTATGTCATATACCCTAACCAGGCCCAAGGTAGGCAGTCCTTTTAAATTTAAATAAATATGCAAATTTTATGTTATGTTTATTACAGTATTTTACGATTTGTATCACCTGTGAAAAATTTAAATATATTACATTTTTAAAATGCCATATAATTTTACCGCCTTCAGATGTACCCTGGCATAGTTTTCCTGACTACAGATGTCATTATAGAAATTATTTAGTTAATAATAAAAATAAGTACAGTGACAGGCCTTGACATTAAGGTTTTGAATCCACTGGCCCAGGGGGCCAGTAGATTTGAAAAGTTAGTGGCCCGCCTGTGAAAGTTACTGGCCCGGATTTTGTTTTACCGTCAAAAATACGCTCATTCTGAGGTGCAAAACATGATTAGTCTTTAATAATTTTACCAACAAAGTTGTTAGAAGTTACTATACACATATTGATTGTTAAAAGTGAGATGTCCAACGCTAACAATATTATAATATTGTTCAAGTGTGTACTCAGATACATATATACAGTATTTGCCAAGTTCAAATAAAGTGTGGCCAGTGTGACGACAGCTAGTCAGTCCGAGTCGGTTGTTGAGTTGACGCTGCTTTCATGTACAGGTCAATCAAGGCATTATACTATTTCACGGTTCATTCGCTAGGTGGCACCACCCAAAATAGGTGGCCTTGCCCTTGCTGACGCAGCGTTACAGTAAATTTTGGTTTCTGTCACTTTAGTCACTAGTTAAATTTGGATTTAAGCTGTATTCCTTTCATATATCTAGAAAAGAAAAAGCGTGCATAACTCTAAAGTCGAGGCAGCTTCCAACCACCGTACTAAGTGTGTCCAAGGGACTTAAAAAATGGCGTCTTGTCATAAAAACCTGCACTGCCGGTGGTTAGAAAATTTATTCGATGGCTTTGCATGCCGTCGTCCGCATGATAAGTGTTGGAATTTTGACTCATTATTGATTAGAATTAGTATCTACATTATGTTTACAATGTCCTATAACTGAGTCGGGTCTAAGAATTCTGGCGAACTGCATCTAATAACCGATGCGGTCATGCCATTACCGCCGCTTCGTCTTAGCGGCATTCGAGAACCAGAAACCAGTGGCCCGTTGGGCCACTAAAATATAAGAAATGGTGGTTTTTGAAGGCATCGGGCCAGTGTTAATGTTGAGGCCTGAGTGAAAATGTCTTACTTTTGGGTGGGAACTGAACTTATATTCCGGACTAAATAAGTCCTTGAAGAAACCCCGTTTTCCCACTCCGATCATCAGTCTTTGTCACTTGGAAATGCACCTTTTAACCCTTCGTCCATTATTCATCACATATTTGGTTTATATTATGCTTTTTTTCCACAAGTAAAATGTCGCTAGTCAAACTGTTATTGCTATTCACATTTTTGACATGGTTTTATGTTTTCTGCCTGCATGTGTGACATAAAATTCAGCCTGTTAGTGGTTAACCCTCAGTGTCTCAGGCCGAAATTCAGCCCAACCATACCTGCCCTTGTTGTAATAATTTTCATTTCCATCACGCGCAACTGACATGCAAACATTTGGTATCTATGGATAGCTGACAGATTTTTCAAGATTGTGTATATTTATTCATGAGCAGATTCAATGACGGCTACTCACAATCTAGCTTACAAAACACATGACGCTGTTGACTCCCCACATTTTGGTGATTTTACTACGTCCTGCATACTGGATTTACGCATCTATACGCCCGCACATGTGGTATCGATGGAAAGTGCTGCCATTTGCTGATCTTCCAAAAATGACATCGGTGGGCTGACTTAATTCAGCGAATCAGAACCAAGTTTTCAAGTGTAGTACCATCAGCCCTCCAAGACAAAATGGCGGAGCGGTGTTCAATAACTTATCCACATAGAAAGTTTTCTTAAGATTATCTCAAGTTTCAGCTTCAATATGTTAACAAAATGCATGACAGTATTCATAAATATGGTTATACGTTCAGATAGCTAGAACGACTTTGGGTTGTTTTTTGATGTGAAAATTAAACAAATTGGCAGCACGATGTTTCTAGGTGCGAGCGCGTTGGTTGCAACGGTAACGAGCACGGTAGTGATCGGGCCTGCTTGAATCGGCCTATTATGTCGGATTTGTTTCATTTTTGTGTTATTTGGCAACTAACATATATGGCTACATTTGTCTCACTGGATTGGATGTAAGGCGTACAGTCAATCGGTAATTATCTGACAGTACAATGAAATGTTTATTTTTTGGGATGAAGTTCATATAGTAATATCCCCATGATTTTAGTATGTGATATAGTTATTATATTTTTATTAAAATAAAACGTACCTTTAGCAATAAAATCATACCTCAGTCATGTTTTTATGACAATTATTAGCAAAGTTATGATTTTTATAGGAACAGTATGCTACAGAGGATTATCAGTGGTCACTTCTAGGGTTAATAAAGTAGGCCTAATGGATGACGCAAGGGACCATCCTATAGCTCCACACAACGGTACATTAATTGAATAGCGGGCTACCTCATTGATTTATGAAACTACAGAATGCCATGGCGGAGAAATCCACTCCAGGCTTCCCAGACAATGGTTTAATGGCTTGTAATTAGGCCGTGTTGTGTTTCAGTGTAAATGTCACAACAAAGCGGCGTGTTGAACGAGGTCAGTGCAGCTGTGGCTGCTAACGTAGACACATTGTACACATTAGAAGACTTCATTGACGGCTGGCTCACTCTCGAGTGATGTGTTTTATTCTCTGTCGGCATTTTTTTACACAGGCCGACTCTTGTACTGATTGCAAGATAAGCTGTGTAGGAAGTAGCTGGTATGCCAAGACATACCTACACCGTCCACGTCTGGGAACACTGTTGTGTTTACCATGGACCCGCCTCTGTTTACAATATGCTCTGGGCTGTGCTACGTCTGTTTTTTTTTGTGGCTAATTTTTCTTTTTGGACTCCCGCTGTTTTTTTGCTGTTTTTTGCCACTCCCTGTGAAAATGGTCGTAATATAATCCTTGCATATTTCTTGCGTAGATGCAGACATGGAGTTTTTTTCACAAGGCAGATGTGAGTCAGTGAGTCGATGCACAGCAATTGGAAATTTGATTGCTAGCATTTGGCTAGTTAAATTACCAGATTCTTGTTGATTCTGTTGTATGGTGCAGATTTCAAATTTTGGCATTTCTGGTGATACGGTTGAATGTAGGGCGGGAATCAGTTAGCTTTGTGTGACTCGTACAGTTAAAGACTGTGTGGTTCTGTGTAACATTCCTGATGTGAAGGAAGACCACAAAGTTTATACAAGGTTTTCATAGAACCATTGCCTGCTCTGTATATGTGCTCTTTTTAAATATGCTCACATTTTCTACCTGGTTAATCGTAAAGGAGTCGGGGAAAGGTGCTCGGTTTGACAGCTTCTCTTGTGTACATGTTTTATGCAATAATGTTGTTTGAGATACCTTGGATCACAATGACCTTATTTTGGTTTACTATCACAATTTTCTCATGCCATAATTCCTGTGATCGTAACTCCTAATTTAGAGTTTACCTTGAGCTGTTGGGTCCATGACAGGTTACACATTTCCCCACTGCATGGAATCTTTTATTTCCCTATACTGGATAGAATGTACCAAGAGTTTTAGTATCTCCCTACAAAAAGGGCACTGGGATAACTGACACAAAGCTGAGCACCCGAAGAGCATATTGAATTGACAACAAGTAGGGGTGATTATAAAAATGTTAACAGTTGGCAGTGACACATTTCTTATTTTTTGCAGGTGGGTACAACCGGGCTGCTGGCCCCGGAATGCCGGGGTACACAGGAGGGCCACAGAACGCCCCCTATCCCAGTCAGATGATGGGTAACAATCACATGCCATACGGAGGTGGAGGCGGCGGCGGAGGCGGCGGCGGAGGCGGCGGCAGCCAGAACATGCAGATGAACCGTAGCGCCCCAAACTCTAGCTACCACGCCCAGTACCCCCAACAACAGGCGGGGCAACACGCGGGGGCTTACGGGGTCGGAATGGGCACCCCCATCGCTCCCATGCAATCCCCCGCCAACCTCCCGGATATGAATGCCAATGATGACCCAAGTAATATGGGTGGCATGTCCGCTCGTCAGCAGGGTGCGTTGCCTGCCAATACACCAAAGGGAGCGCTCGCGGCCGCACAAGCAGCGATGGCAGCGGCGGCCAATCAGCTCGGAGGTCAGGGGTCGCCGTTTAGCAGCGGGAACACGCCGCGATCAGGGAAGGCGATGTACGAACAGTTCCCGAATCAGGCTGGATACACCCAGATGCACTCCGATTCCCGACTCTCCTCTGCTGGTGATGGGATGCCCACCAACTCGAGCCCCGGGGTCGGGATGAATGGACCCATGGGCGGAGCCGGTCAAGCCCCAATAGTCAACAGTGAAATGACCAACATGCACGGCATGTCCGGTGGTCACATGGTGGCGGCGAATAGCCATGTGATGGGTTCAAAGGGTATGAACAGTATCGACATGAACAGCATGCCTTCGCAGGCGATGGTTGCGACGAGCACCGCACTGCCACCTAGTGGACCACTTGGAGCGAACACATCACTGCCGTCATCTGCGGCGATGAATGCCATGGGTCCACCTGCCACTGTCCCAATGTCGAGTCATTTCGGTGGCAGTGAAGCGCCACCTAGTGGTGTGTCTGAGAACCGACCGGCGGGCGTGATGTCACTGAACGGGATACCACCAAGGTCTGACGTCGAAGTCTCCATGGCCAATTCCAGCAGTGGTAAGTTCATTTTTCAATTTTCACCGCATTTGAAGTACAGCAGAACTTTGCTCTACAGTCACCTCGGTAATACAGTCACCTCGCAATTAACCTGATGAACCCTGAATTTCTGGAGGAGCTATTTTTGTTTCAACCTATGTGGTTATGTAATGCCTTGTAACATGTAAACTCTTCATCAAAACCCTTACAATATATACATATTCTGAATCACAGAAGATTGATCTTTCCAATGGTAGTAAAATTATCAGTTGCGACTGTGTGGCTAATTAGCATATAATTAGTATATGTAAACAATCGCAAAAATGAAATACAAAATCTAGTTTTATTGTGTCACTCATGTACGAATGAAAGCACAAAATGAGACAAGTTTGATACTGCAAGGTAGGCCTATATGTCCTCTATGAGCAGCAAGAAAAATTACAATAATATGTGCATTTACCTGTGAAATATTACAGTTAGCATGCAAGTATGATGATTTTGGTTGACCGCATGTATAAATATGAATCGCAAAAAATGTTCCCAAAACTGTTTACAAAATGCATAGTAGTAAATGTTTTATATGTACATGTAATCTACTGACATATATGTATCAGAAAATATATGCATTTACACATAACAGCTTATGAAAAAAATATAAAAAATCAGTAGTTTTTGTCAAATGTCAGGTGACAATAAGTAATCTCAATGTTTATTGACACAGCATGGTTTTGACACAGATTGCACACTGACATCGACGTCGCTGTCCTGTCCGCTACTAATATCATTTACATCCGAATTATCGGATGCATAGCCCATCATATACAACGTCCGCTCGTAGTCACGAATTCTAAAATTTTGACGAGACATCCCCAACTTTCCAAAAAATCGCAAAAATACTAATAATTCACGGATCAAATCGAGTAATGGCTGAAAATGTCCGCGAATGTATCGTCGTCATCCGGGCACCAACGGCATAGCCAATGCTAACGAAAGTGGCACCATACGGCGATCAATATGAACACTACTCCAACACCGAAATTTTGGTGTTCAGGGTCTATGAGGTTAAGGTCACCCTAGAACAGTCCCAGATTATTTTTGTAAAAGAAAAGTATAAGAAATTAGTCTTGCTAATACAGTCACCTTGCCACTCAGGTCACTTGCCCAGTCCCACAGCAGAATTAACAGTGAGGTTCCACTGTACATAGTTGCCTAGCCATATGATTTGTTATTTGGGTCTATCCTTTCACGAAACATCCCAATGGATGCAGCAACAAATATAAATACATTTAGAGGTTACTTGCAATAGAGGAACCTTCTTCAGCCCTGTAATTGGCTGGGTCCTGGGTGGGATGAAATCTAGGGATCTGTGGTAAGTGTCGAGGGCAGGGGTAATTTTCTTGTGAAGAAAAGTAAACAAGTTTTTCTACAACTCGTTCTTGACATTGTCAGTTAGTTGTTTTGACATGATTAATTTTCACTACTCAGTAAGTTTGGGGTTAGTATGATCTATATTTGTGTCGTGTTTGTAGTAAATTTATTAGTTGCCAGTAGAGGGAATGTTTGTTTGGTTTGCATCGGACACGACTGCCATTGTCACCCCAAGGTTATGTTTTGATGTGAGTCGTGGGAAATTTAAGGATTACGAAAAATTAGTGTGTGTAACACCCGTAATAATACAGGAGGTTTCGTGTTCAGTGAAACTTAACATTTGCCAGGTGGTTTTCTCTGTGTATCAATGGAGATAATCCGTATCTATTCCCATTAGGCGGTTGGTTAGATTATGTGATTGCAATGTAATTGTTGCCTGGAAACTGGCATGGAATATTCTGTATCTTAGAGGTGTGTCTAGTTTACCACAATGCATAAACATTGTAGTATGTGTTCAGACGACGGTTTTGTATGTCAAGGTTTTAATGTACATAATTCCAGGGCTAAGGGCATTGGATTTTAGCACACAAACACGTTTTCATTAATCCAGATCTGGCAAGAAATCAGGTCAATAAACCGTATTGTACTGATTTCACCTGTGAAATACGAAACTGGCAATGTGGGAGTGTTTTTGTGACAGGATAAGTGATTATATTTTGCACTTTTCTGTACCTAATATCAGGCAAAATTACGACGAAATTAAATTTTATGTTTGGGTGACGGCGAAGAGTTTCTGTGTCCAGATTAGCAAATAGGTGACATTATGTCTTGTTTAGTATTATTTTATGGAGCACTATAATTCAACATACTGCTAGGCTTTAACGGAAGCAGTTAATCAGGAGTGAAACATAAAAAGAACAATTACAAAATAAATCCATGCCGTGCAGGTGTAATCCTCTCAGGGAAAGGAAATTGTAGTTATTGAAATTTACTTCTTTAACCCTCTCATGGTCAGAACGCCCGAATCAACCTGACTACCACTCACGGCCAGAACGCCTGAATACGCCCGAATACAGGGGCACATTTAAACTGGTACCGCGAAACAGTGTCATGCAATAACGGCAATTTATTTCGGCAGTTAACATATAATAATATTGAAGTTTCACTGGGAAGCGTCAAATGATGAAATGATGGCGATTTCCGTGACTAAATAGCGCCAACCACCATGCGGTTTTGTAGTCGAACGCAGCGACAAACAATTTCCGGTCCCTCTTTTACGCCACGCAGTGAATATTTTAATGGTGATTTTCAGCCAATGAGATTAAAGTTTAACATTTGCTGCGGGCATAAACATGGAAGCACCCAGGAATTATTCCAAAACACGCGTCCGCAGGCGATTTCTACGATTAAATGCTAACTTTTGAGCGGTCTATTTTGTTGTAAAGAAGTATTAATGCGCCGCGCAACGAAGCCGGTGGTGTTTTTTAGCTTTGGTGTAATTCTCGACATTGTCATTATGTCGAACTCCAGTAATTCGGACTTTGATGGGATTTTCGAATCGAGTTTATAACGAACGCTGCCATCGAAGGGGAATGTTTTGCACTATGATTACGCATTTTAAACATAACACCAACTTAATAGTTCAGACGAGATGACGGCTATGATCACAAAGAACGCCATTTTGTATAAAATCTTGAAAATACATGCACTCTGAAAAACTTAAATTATTTCAGTTTTATTTACCATAGACATTTAATTAGTTTTCCATTCTGTAGCATAGTAATTTATGAACATTTCATACGCAGCATGTAACCGCTAATTAGTAATGAAAAATATTAAAAAAAAAATAATTGTTGAAAATTATTTAAGTATTTTATTTTTGTCAAACTTTAGCAATTCATATTTGGGTAATAAATTGACAAATATGTCACATACTTGGCTAGTTACACCAGGAATTAGTTCTTCAGATGTAGTGAACATTTTATTTGAATCGGATCAAAAATTATTTATTTATTTGCATTCATGCAACCCGAGTATATCACGATTCACTCACAGCACATTCTCTTGATTTAATAGGATTCAATAACAGGCACATATCTGCATTAATCTGGCCTTGAAAGGGTTAATATCAATTCAAATGAAAGTCGTACATGTTGATAAACGGATAGTACAATGAACTCGTACTTAGTGCCTGGGATCCTCCCAGAAACTCGAAAGACATTTTCTGGAATTGTTGCTTTTTCCCCCGAGAGCTCTTGTACAGTCAAACACAAAGACCTGTTTAATTGGTTGTAAGCGTTTATGACACTGGTAAAAGGCTGTGCTGCCAAGAGTGCGAAGTTACACAATTTGGCGTGCATAGAACATGATTGTTTATCGCCGTTGTAGCAGGTCTCGGGTAAAAACATGTCCTTAGAAACCTGGATATCGTATTGACGTGAGATCTAGCAATGCCTGGATTCATTAAGAGCGCATTGCTTGTGTCGTCAAATTCAGTGCCGTGAAAGCATGTACAGTTGCTAGTTAGCCTAGAATGACAAAGTAACAGGCACTAGTTTAGTAGCTAGAAGGCAGAGAGTAATAAACTGACAGCTGCTGCCAATGTCTGAGATGGTTACTAACCAGGGATTTTGTAATCAAATTACCCACTACTGTAGTTAGTACTCTTGACAGCATTAAATAAACTCACAGAGATACAGCCTGATATATCAAGTTAGGCAGCTATGTGTGTGCAGAGAGCACAGGGGGTATGTTTTTGGTATGTTTTTAGTTATCTTATGATAACATATTTGTTTTCCACTTTGAAATTTTGATGAATTTATTTAAAAATTGTTCCATAAGTTATTTGAGGGTTGTTGATATCTCCAGTAACGTGTTAATGCGACTTAAGTAAAATGATTGTGTAGAATCCATTGGATATCGGAAATTACTCACTCCCGCATAGGCCAATAGTAATTAACTAGTGATCTACTGTTTGTGTAAAGATGAACAACATGAACATGTTAAAAACATCATTGACTGATATTGGGTGATGATGTCCTGCAGATGTTTGAAAATGTGATTGTACTTAAGACTGACCTCAGATCTTTGTTACTTTGGAAGATGGTCCTGTTAAATCGTGTCTCATTCGCAATTATGGGACCATTTTAAGGGTTTCAGGACAAAACGCAATAACCGTCAATTTGGGTGATATTTTTGGTTAGGCAAAATTTCAGAATTGAAACTTACAAAAAAATGTCGGCCCTTGCTGCCAGTTGCTATGGTGTTGAGTTCTTAAGATATTCCAATGTCATGTATAGTTGAACCTCACTATAAAGATCACCCTTACAATTGGACAAAAATGACCTGAATAGCAAGGTGACTGTATTAGCGGGACTAATTTCCTGTACTTTACTATTCTAAAAATAAGTTGGGATGACCTTAATTGCGAGGTGGCTGTATTACTGAGACTGTTCAAGTTTTCATTTACAGTCAGAGCACATTGTGGATACATTGTGTTTTCCCTGAAACTGTTTGTTTGTTTCAATCCACGTAATTTACCCCGGATTGCAAACAGGAATAGTGGAAGTTACAGGTATTCTTAGAGCCCCAGACTCAACTTGTGGGCTGAGTGAGTCTAGGTGACACGTCTGCTCGCTCTGTAGGTGACACGTCAGCTTTGTCTGTAGGTGACATGTCAACAACAGTGACACAAAGCCTGTCATCACCCATAATGAACACAACGACGGAGTGTAAGCCTGCGGGTGAGGTAGTGACGACGTCTGCCCCCTGCTCCACTGTCCAGTCCTCCCCACACCTAGCTGAGGTCCTTCAACAAGAACAGCAACAACAGCAACAACAGCAACAAATGCAGCAGCAAATGCAGCAACAACAGCAGCAGCAGCAGCAACAACAAATGCAGCAGCAGCAGAATTGCATTGCAAGTGGATCGGAGGATTCAAATGATAAACCAAGCCGGAGTAGACTGGTGAGTCCTGACTGGTTTTTGTTGTCCTTGTTCAGTTCTAGTTCAGGCATTGGCGGGGCTTTGTGTCCGGATATTGGGTTGTTGCAAGTGCGGGGTTAGAGATTGAGATACCCCGTTGATGAGTCAACACGTTTAAATCCCCAACACGTTTATCCCTTGGTTAATCGATACATTTATTTTACTTCACTTGGCATAAACATCAGGTAGAAGGGACTGATAGCTTTTAGTGTCGTTTCCCGAGATCTAGAACCCCCACAATTGAATTAACTGCTCAAAACACTTGATTGCTTTGGTACACTGTAGATCAGCTCTGGTTAAGAATTTGCCCTGTTTGGGGGTAGGCATAGATTAGGTTGTACACATTTATAACGTACTTTCCACTCGATGCTTTCTTGTTATAAATGTGGTTGTCATTGTGAGTCAGCCCAGGTATTCAGAGAATTCAACCAGATTTATTGTGGCACTAATAACAGGGTTCATATGGAGCATGGAAATCGTTGAATAGCAAGGAATTTCATTAGTTGAAAACCAACGCCTTGAAAGCCTGGATTTTTATAAATAGAATGGAAAAGCCTGAAATAGTAAGTTTTCAGAATTAAAATGGCTGCCACCCACAACATTCAGTTCTATCTGTAGTAACTTCCCACATTGGTTTGTTCCGTGGGTGAGTAAACTAGTATATTATAACTAAAACTTAAATTGTATGTTTTGCGTAACTATCTTGCTCAAAAGTAAGTAGGTTTAGGCATGGATTTTTTAAAGGAAATTACATGGAATTTTATACTCACTCAATTATACGAACACTGTAATGACATGTATAATGTTTGTTATTGATGAGCCAGCGTCTACTACTAGTGATACTTGTTCTAGGAAAACCTCTCTCATCCGGCCACCCCCGTCGCTCCGTCTCCGAGTCTCATGTCTCTACACGATGACTTTGAGAACGTCAGCAGTCCCAGCTGGCCCGGCACCCCGGTAAGTTCACGCCCTCAGCTGTTTGACACCCTCCTGTACATTCACCCTGTGAAATAAAAGTGATGGTGTAGCAGACCACTGTACTATTCCAGGCTCAGTTTTATGTTGTTTGTACCGGTTTGACAATTTAATTATTCCGAAAAAGTTTATGATGTTTCTTTCGCCGTTTATTTTTAGGTGTGAGTCAACTGGGTCATATGAAGCAATGTCTTAAATCAGTGTTTCTATACACGGCTCAGGAATGACGCAATGAGTGACCTTACGGGTGTCCTTACCGTGTCTTTGCGTGTTAGTGTCCTGTGTGAAATATTGCTCTCCTCTTCGTGTCTGGGATCCTTGATGTTTGTTGTCCTTCCCTCATTGATCCCACACTGGTATTTCCACTCCCCTATTGCTCTCGTTCTCCCTGTCGCTTATGATACCACCAAATCTCTCTTTGTAACTGCCGCCCTTGGATTGATGCAAGGGCGGGTATAAGCTAGAACATACATATTATATTTAAGCTCAAAATGTATGTTTTGTTAAAGAATTGTGCTCAAATGTAAGTCGGTTTTAGCATGGCTGTTTTTAAAGAAAGCCTAGAAAAAGAAGGGAATTGGCATGGAATCTTATAGTTGCTCAACTGTGTGAACCATATTAGTTCACGTTCTATACAACTGACGTCGCTGTGTTGTCCTGAAGCAGAAGCCATGTCAGAACGAGGTGCTCAACAAGATCTGTGACTTTGGGGAGGAGCCCGACAGAAGACTCTTCCTCGAGCGGCTCTTTGGCTTCCTTGAGGAGCGCAACGCTCCCATCACAGCGGTGCCGACCATCAGCAAGACTCAGATTGACCTCTACCGACTCTACTTCCTTGTCAAGGAGCGCGGCGGCATGGTTGAGGTAGGTGGCGTTTCTCGTTGTCGGGGACCGTTTCGCTGATATGTTTATGAGCTCATTTAAGCTCAATTTTCTTTAAAATTGTTGTCTTTCCTTAACTGTATTGTATTGTATTGTATTGATTTGGATTCGAACAGGTTCAGTGAACCCAGTGACAGGACTGATTGTGATCTTGTATGTTGAAAACTTAACACTGGTTAATGTGCCACTGGGACACTTGCCAGTGGATCACGGAAGTAGTGTCCTCAGTGATGTAGTGGCGGATCACGGAAGTAGTGTCCTCAGTGATGTCATGGCAGATCATGGAAGTAGTGTCCTCAGTGATGCTGTGGCGGATCATGGAAGTAATGTCCTCAGTGATGTCATGGCGGATCACGGAAGTAGTGTCCTCAGTGATGTCGTGGCGGATCATGGAAGTAGTGTCCTCAGTGATGTCGTTGCGGATCATGGAAGTAGTCCCCTTTCCCGTCCTCATAAGCCAGGGGTGGTGGTTGAGTGGGTCCCCTTTCCCATGCTCACAAGCCAGAGGTGGTGGTTGAGTATGTCAGAATTTGATTTAGAAAAGTCAGACAATTGTTGTTCGAGCAACTTCATTATCGATTTCAATTTTGATACAGGCTAACTGTGGTTTCACTTTTTCCCTTGACTGAAAGCATCAGTGGTGTGCATCTCTGTCAGATTTGTTAACTGCCTATCACTATCCATTTCTATATAAATTTGTTTAAATCGATGTTCCTTATCAGGAGTCCTTGTAGTAAGGACTCACTGCTGCTACTGTGCTAATTTTCATGATAATTTTTCAACATGTTGGACACTGCAACTCAGGTGTATGAAGGGTAAATCGTTACATACACCTACTGCGGTTTTGCATCAGGATAACAGTCTTGTCAGGTCTCTAAGTATTGACAGAGGATCCGAGGTTGTGTAAATGACACTGGAGCATAGTTGCAGTGACTGTAGTATTTGACGCACTGTAACAATGTCGTCATAAAAAACACACTTGTCTCCATTGAGAACGACAGCCTGAGGCCATCCCAGGTGACAGGTTGTCCCTTGTAAAATCAATAGACTGAACCAACAATTACTGTGTATCTTGTAGGGTTGTGGTGGTGGGGGATGTGCACTAATGGCCTTGGGCAGACCTACTTAAGTCCATCAGAATCCCATTGACTGGGTGAGATTCCAGAAGAGCTGTCTGCCACAGTTATAAATAACCTCAGTGTTTATAAATATGTGCTACTGGGGGGTCAGGTCTTGAGACAGCTGTAATGTGATAGCAGGTGTTAAATAGGCCAGCCACAACACAAAGCTGATGATGTCATTTGGTATGGCCCCTTACTGACTTCGGCCTGATTTCCAACCAGATATTGATTAGATGATGTATGGCAGTGGGGTGGTGGTGGGTGGTCTCTTCAGGTCAAGTCTATTTACCTACAAACAAAGCGCCAGTTCTAAGGTTCCATAAGGAGACGCCGCTACAATGACAGGACATTGATCCAACCTCCGGGGTTACCTATGGTTCACTTAGTGCATATTTCAGCATGTTGAGCCAGTGCATTTGTACACGCTGTAGCCATCTCACATAGTTTTTTACGCTGCGCTTTATTGCTTTTTCTTCTGTCGTCCTCATGGTTAAATGGCAGTGCTATTTTTACAGGCCACTTGGGATATATTTGATCAGCTGGTTGCCTGATTTATTGGCCGTGTCTACTACTAAGGATCGGCTTGCTACCGAGTGTCGTGTTTATGTTGCCTCTGTAGTTTTCCAGTACGTTTTCTATGACTTATCAAGCATCGGGCTTTTATTGGCTGGTTTGCCAGAATCGTTGCATAATTGGGAGTTAATTAATAGCAGAAGGACTTAAGAGAGGATTACTGTAATATGTATTGTTGGATGAGTTCATATTTCTATGTACAGGAACTAGTTGTTAAATTTTTCAGTCGTGTCATTTCTGTAACCATTATGTAATGTTGATTTATTTGTTAGAATATGGTAAAAAGTTCAATTTTATAATATTGATGAAATTGTAATTATATGTAGGTTTTTGTGGTAGTTCAGTTATGTTCCTCCAAGGTATTGTGTCCGTATAAAATTACTCGTTCTCACTCCATTTAAATTTTTTAGTTTATTTACAATTCCATAGTGACTTGACTGACAGCTAACAACAGTATCCTTAGCCAGGGTGTTTGACTCATTTTCATTTCAGCCAACCATGGCTCATGGTACATGTAATGTTTGCCAAATAGAAGTAATTATTTGAAAACACAGTGCCGCTCACCCGCTCGTGAGAATGGTTGAATGGGTAATTACATTGAGGTTTCCCGGAACTGCTCTTTGATGTGAGGCGAGGCGTTTGAGCATCATGACATTTTCATGGTTCCCACAGCAAGACCAGGAGAGACGGGTACTTATAGGACAAAGTACAGCTGTACAACTGATTCAGTGAACTTCTGCAGTTTGCTTAGGATCTCTGCCAGGGGTAGTGTATAGTCACCACCCCTGGCTTGCAAGGATGATATATCCATCTTGTTTCCATTTGAGACTCCAGGGAAACACCAAATCGGTGTCTGGCGTCTTCGCTGATGGTTAATAATCAGGTCATTTCCTGGCTTAATAGTGGCGACCTACAGTGGCATGTTAGTGGAGCATATCGAACTAACGTGTTGATACGCTCAACTTTGCTGTGCCATGAACAAAAGAAATCAAATAATGAAAGTTCTTTAGCTTGGTTCTGTTTGAAACTAATAATAAATATTTTTATATGCAATATCGCTATGGAAGGTTAATGTTTGTGCAGGTTTAACTCTCCGTTTCATTTACTGCCTTGCGATGTTCCCGCTAGGTGGAAACACTGTTCTCCCTGTGGATAGACAAGCACCATGGAATGGTGTGCTTATTGGCAGCCTCGTGTGTGTACTATAACCAACTTGAACTACATCATGAAACTTGTGGACAAAATTGAAGTTTCGCTTTTGAAAAATTTACGAAACGCTCAGGAACAAATTTCGTGCAGAGTGGTTACAGAGAATTGTAAAAATAGATATCAGTAGCGGCATAGATATGTAGAATATTCTACATATCTATGGCTGCGACAACAAAATAAATGTGACAACTGAGGAGTTTCTAAAAAAACACGGATCGACCAGCACAGTGAAGTCCAGTGGGCGTGGTTTTGTGTCAATGAGGGACCACGTTCTTACTGATAAACACTGTACAGCGACACATTTGCGGCGGACGAACACCACTATTTCTAGTGCCTTCAGATCACCTACTTCAACAGTTACATCCAAGCATATCATTATATGGGGGTTGGGCAGTGGAAAGTGAGAAAAACAAAAATAATTTCAGATGTTACTCCTTACTGTGTTAGAATGGCTTTAACCTTAACTCATTAAAACACGGCTTACAGCGCCCTCCACCATGAATCCCAGTTAGAAAGCACTTGCAGCACTCATACCTTGCTCTGCTCGATCTCGTAAATTGTCAGCGGTTTTGATCAAATGTTACCCATCCCTGAGTTATTAACGGCAAAATCGAGGTGGGTCCGAATTCTAGACAAGTGCTCCTCAATTGTCTTGGAATTCTCGGACACGTTTTTGTATGCATCTTTTGGGCACATGCGGCAAAAAGTATACGGTATTCCAGCATAAAACGTGTCATTGACGTGGTGTCTATAGAACAAGTAATCTGATAATTTAGGTGGAGCTTTTTATATTTTATACATCACTGAACTTTGAGTCTAGTGTGACATTGGTAGAAATTAAATTACAATAATGGATTCAACAGTGAAGGTTGACATTGGAAACTGCTGTCACGGTGTCAGATGCTGCTAAAAATGGGTGTGTACACTAATTAGGTCGTGTATGTGTAGAGCGGATACTGTAGGTGGGTAAGACGTGTGCTGATGTGATGCATCCAATTGTAGGTAACAAAGAACAAGAAGTGGAGAGACGTCAGCAGTGCCCTCAACATTGGTGGCTCGAGCAGTGCGGGATTCACGCTGCGCAAGAACTACGCCAAGTATCTGTTTGCCTTCGAGTGTCGCTTCGACCGAGGCAACGTTGACCCTCTGCCAATCCTCGCTCAGATCGACGCTAACTCGAAGAAGGACAGCAAACGCAGCAGCTCCTCCACGTCAGGTTGGTTCTTGGACTGTCTTTCTGGTCATTTCAAAAGTCACCTTTATGGTGCAAGTAGTTGCTCATCTATTAGAAAGACCACACCATATGGTTTTGATACCTTAATTGTAAAAGTGTGTCTGGAAAAAGACAAAGCAAGTTTTATTTTGTAATTTCCCATCTTACCAAGTGTCTTTAGAACAAGGTAATTTGTGTAATTATTATCTTTTTTCTGGATCTTCTTTGGCAGAGTTGTCTATAGACTGACTTGTTCTTCCAGTCAGTTGGAGACATTTTACATAACTTGTGTTGACAAAACACTTTCGGAGTTACTTCATTGCAAACGTCATTGACGAAGACCCCAGGAAATCGTCTTCAGTATATGTAGATGTCCACAGAAATGTATCTCTTTTGGGGATGACTCTGCAATTACATAAACTAGTAGCATGCAACGTGTATGAAGAGAGCTTCTTAGTGTGCTTGTTTGTGCTTCAGCGTCTGCGTCGAGCCACCCGCCCCAGCCCGATATGTACCACCCTGACATGGTGCGGCACGGCTACAACGGCTTCCCCAACATGCAGCGACCACCCTCAATGGGCAATCCCGAAATGATGGGCCACATGGGCCCAATGAATGCCAACATGCCGTACGATGACGGCAGTGGCATGATGCCAAACCAGATGATGCATGGCGGCATGATGCCAGGTGGAAACTCAATGAGCGGAGGCGGCATGATGCCGGGGAACATGCCAATGCTCAACAACTCCATGATGCCAGGGCATTCGGCTATGTCGGGTGCCAACATGATGAACAATGCCGGTATGATTCCGGGCGATACATCGATGAAGAACAGCACCATGATGGGTAATAGTATGTATGGCAGTGGCAGTGTGATGAACTCGATGGGCCCACACAATAGCGGCATGACGCAGACATCAGCGATGCACAGTGGTACCGTGATCAATGAGGGAATGCCAGATCGTGCCGGCATGATGCCAGGAGGTGGGAGTGACAATGTCAGCGTGCAGGATCCATTTGCTGACGATGTCAGCAGCCAGTATCCTACGAACAAGTCAGCCATGTCGGGCAGTATGCCCCACTCGCAGCAGAATGCCATACCCAGTTCGTATGGTAACTACGTCAACCGAACTGGCCCCATGAACAGTGCCATGGCATCCGGCAATCAGCCGGGACCGTATGGAGACGGCACGGTGCCGCCATCTGTTGGCAGCTCTGGAGAGCAGTTTGGCAGCCTCTATCATGGTAACCGTGGCAACGGCCCGGATGGGTTCAGTGGTACACGGGCGATGCAGGACAGTTTTGGCACGCGCATGCCGGGTACAGGTGGCATGTCAAACCAGTTCGGACAGTACTCAGACCGGTGAGTGTGACCGCTATTGTGGACTAAGGAATCATCTCAGAACGTTGATGTCCGATATAAAACAAAATTCCTTTCATCTGCCCTTAGCCCCCCACCTCCTGTTCTCGGACGAAAGTTTGTAAACAGTATTGGTCCGAATCATAAAATATTGATGACCAATAACAGACAAAACTGGCTCTGAGGCTCTGACCCCGAAATTAAACTAATTTCGTCTGATATCGGACATCGACGTTCTGAGATATTCCCTAACTTCACCATCACAGTGAGCCTGTCCATTTTCATGTAGTCAAAAAAATCTAAGCATCTTTAAATTGTTTTCAAAATTTTATAAGATATTAAGGTCATTATTAAGATCACCCTTGGGACTGGGTGAAAGTGACCTGAATAGCAAGGTGACCTTATTAGTGGAACTAATTTCCTTTGCTTCACAGAATATGAAAATAATTTGGGACTGCTGGGTGACCTTAATTACAAGGTGGCTGCATTATCGAGGTAACCGTAAAGTGAGGTTTGACAAGTAATTAACCTATCCATCAAGACTTGTTGCCTAGCAAAATCTCCGTAAAGCCATCACAAAATGGATGCCGAGTGCTGAACACGTGGCTCGTTTGTGCATTTATTCCATTGTTTTACAGTTTACCGTATGCGGGAATGTTTTGTTTATGAGTTTTCACGCAGCAGTAGTAATGTAATTCACATATACAACCGTTAACAAGATTGTTTTTCAACGGCAAAGTTGACATAAATCACGCGTATAATTTTTATTGTGACGTATGCCAACCGCCACGTACTGGATACAGCAATTTATTATGAAACCTTTCAGATCGGAGCCGTCACCAGACACAATGTCATCACCATCTCAGATGCGGATGATGCCTGGGGGCATGTCAAACGCCAGTCAAGACTCGATGATGCACGGTCGCTATGGCAACCAGATGCCACAACAGCGACCGCCCCATGACCAGTATGGGCAATACGGCAGTGGCGGTGGACAGGGGTACTCGGGTCAGTACCCGGGATACTCCGGCCAGCAGGGCTATGGGGCACAGAAAGGGGGCAGCAGCCAGCAGCGTGACATGTACACGTCACAACAGCCAAAGGGCTACGGCGAGTTCGGTCGACGGGACGGATACAACATGTCTGCGAGTGAGTAGCGCGTTGTGTGAAGACTGGGCTGGGTTTCACGAAGCATTTGTACACAGGGGCTTGTGTGTCTTCTAAGTTTATTTACAGTACGAATGCTTCGTGAAACCGGCTCCAGATGCAGATTAGACTTCAGTTAGTTTTGCACCGACGTTTCGTCAACCATCCTGTTGGCTTACGAACAGAGCGGTTCTTCTTCCGGCCACCAGAGTGGCTGCAGAACGCCGCAGCCGAGAAGATCTTGTGGAGCCCTCTGCAGAAGCCAGCCAGATGGTTTTCGAAACATCGGTGCAATACCAAGTAAGTCCAGAGAAGAGGTTGACTTATTAGGTGTATTGGGGAGAAGAATCGGGGTGTATTGACACAAAAAATAGATTTTGATATTGTGCATTGTTTACCTCACAAGAAATTGAGACCACATATTTTGGCATCAGCGGACTGGCTTTGGTACAGATGTACCAAAATCATGTGACATGGACGAAGGCCTTGAGACATAGCGTAAATATTCGGAGGTTTCAATCAAATATCTCATGAGATTAAGTGTACTGAAACGAACCAAAAATTTGGAACTTCGGTTGAAGTTTTTTTTTAATAGGTACGTGACAGGTGTGTTAATAATAGATACCCCTCTTGCTGGAGAGGTTGTGGATGAACCAGTCCGGGAGCAATGTACATTTCTCACAGAAACTCATATTTATAAAACAAAGAAAAACATTGCAGAATGGGAGTGTTTGTCACCTGCTTGCTTGCGTGTGATGCTTTCTGCATGTGCTGCCTCAGATATGCGGGTGGGCCGAGACCAGCAGTGGCAGCAGATGCCACACCGATTCATGCAACACAATGGCAGCGCCCCCTATGTGATGGGTACGGGGGTATCACCCATGCCCCCCTCCTCTGGGTCTTACAGCATGTATAACCGCTCAGGGCACCGCATGTCACCCCAGCGGGCTGACAAGGCACCCTGTTTCACACACCCTGGCAAAATGCAGGTACGTCTGGCTTTTGTTTCGTGACATTATTCTTAGAACTCATGGTGCTTCTCGTCAAACAAACGCGTTGTAAATCACGCGGACGTCCTGCAGATATACACGTGGACACAGATTTGTCACAAATTTTTATATAGATACACGCATATATGCACAATACACACGCACAGCTATCAATAATTTATATAATGTTGATTGTTGACACATGAGATGCTTAACAGGTGTGGTGATCAGTAATTAATTTCAATTGTAATTAATTACAATTAACAGTGTAATTATGTGATTTTTTTAAGAATGTACTTTTATTAGGCTTTGTAATTGAAACCCAAACAACAGCATGGATGACGGATTTACATAAAAACCCCTAAAAATGGGGGCAGTGACAGTAAATGTAATGTCCCTTTATGCAACAACCTGCGACACTTGCAATTGACCTTTTATTTAGTATGGTAAGTTGATTTTTGGGAAGATGTGTAATTATAAGATTTTTATTGAATTAGTATAGTTGTGTTTTTAAAAAAGCTGTGTAATGGTGTCTGATGTCTGTCTGTTGAACAGAAACCAGGCATGCATCCAAGCGCATTCCCTCCAAAGAAAGAAGTCATATTTCCAGCAGGTAGTGTTGAGGCCACCACTCCAAAACTGATGAAGCGTCGAAAGCTCAATCACAAAGATATCGGTACGTGTCACACACCAAGGGCATTTCTGAAAGCTGAACGTACTTATACCGAGGATCGTTTATTTTCAGTTGTTCATTGTGTGCCAGTAAATAGTTAATGGTTGAACGTTGTAGAATGGTGCAGTATATCGTTTGGATGATAAGCAAACTTTGTGAAGGAAGTAAGTCACTTAGTAGAAAGTAAACAGTGTAGCTATTGTGTAGTCTTGCTTTCTCCTCTCTAATGCTGGCCCTGATAATAGGAATAACTTATAAATTTGAGCTCACAATTTTGTTTTGTAATTACCACAAGTAGTAGGCATTGAAAATACTAGACATTGACGTGTAATATTTTTAATAGCCTACCTTTTAAACCGCCCACTTGTCACTTGGGGACAGATTACATAACTTTGAACAACTGTAATTTGATTGTTTGTTGAAGAGATTACAGTGGGACAAATTTAAAAAACTAGATGAATAATGTAAATGTGCTACACCTTCTGGTATATTTTGCCTCAAAACTAAACTGCAAAGATACAGCTGTAAACATTTATTTGAGGTTGATCAACAAATTCTAAGATTGCTTTAGGGTTAGGGCTAGACAAGGATTACAGTTACAGTGAAATTACTGGTTGTGTTGCCGGTTGTAACCGTGTTCTAATCATGTTTGTCTGTACCAGGTGTGACAGATCCATGGCGTCTCATGATGGCCCTGAAGTCTGGATTAATAGCGGAGAGCACGTGGGCCCTCGACACGATCCTCATCCTGCTCTACGACGACAGCACAGTCCCGTACTTCGGTCTGCAGCATCTGCCCGGCTTCCTAGAGACCCTCCTCGACCACTTCCGACACTGCCTCATTGAGCTGTTTGGCGACACATTCAGCGACCTCGAGATCACGACCAGCAAAGGCGATGACGCATCGGATGTCGATGACGTCGAGACGCAAACGGAGACTGAAGTGGAGAACGGTGTCACCAAGCAGAAGTCGCGCGATGGAACAACAATTGTGATAGACGAGTGTCCAAACGACAAGCATTTCCTGTTCGATACGAAACGTTGGGACAAGTTTAATGGCTTCGAAAGCCGACGGCGAGACTGGCAGCAGGGGCACGGGGACATATCACTGCACGTGTTGTCGTACTTCGAGTCGAAAGATTCCTTTGAGTTCCTGCAGAAACGCTTCTTTGGTTGCCGTAAGCGTTCGGCAGCTGTGGCCGACCTCAAAACTGAGAATGATTCATGTATGGAGGACATGGAGGAGAATTCTGTGGCAGTGGAGAAAGAGGATTGTACCAGTCCGAAAACGGAAAAAATAGATGAAGTAGAGGAGGTGAAAGTGGTGAATATCAAAGAAGAGGTGGAGGAATCAGTCAGCAATAGCACATGTACAGAGACGGCAGTGACACCGTCAGAATCGACACAATCAACAGATGGCGTAATAAAAACAGAATCGTTGTTGTCGTTATCATCAACACAGGACACCAGTTCCACTGATCACACGGACGCGGTCATCAAAACGGAGTCGGTTGACGAGCCAGTCAAGGACTGTCCGAGAGACGCTAACGGTAACCCTATTGACGTCGACGGTGTCATCAAGAAAGAGGAGTCGTCACAGGTGAAGAAATCTCTGAGCGAGCGGGAACTGGACATTTTGTATGGCAGCAACGGGGAGTGTGTGTTGGACAGTCAGACTCTGGACCGCCTCAAGTGGTTATGGGAGGAATTTGACGACGAAGTAAATGTGTGCGAACGCGACAGACCCCCGCTGCACATCGTTCCCGGGGTACAGGCTGCGATATCGCAACGCTGCGTGTGTGTTGCAAACATCCTGCGCAATCTCTCGTTCATTCCGGGCAATGACGTCGAGATGTCACGACACTCGGGTCTTATCCTGCTACTGGGGCGGTTGTTGCTGTTCTATCACATCCACTCGAAGCACACCGTAGCTGAGCAGCGCTTCGACCGCGAGGCGGGCGAGGCAACGTGCGATTCTGAGAGCAGCTGGTGGCTCGATACGGTCGACGCGCTGCGCGAGAACGTGCTCGTGATTCTCGCGAATATCAGTGGCAAGCTGCACATGGACGCGTTCCCGCAGGACATCGGGATGGTTGTGCTGGACGGCCTGTTGCACTGGGCGGTGTGTCCATCGGCGTACGCCCACGACTCGCTCCCGTCGACGTCCGTCAACTGCGTGTTGTCCCCACAGAGGCTCGCATTGGAGACGCTCTGCAAGTTGTGTGTCACTGAATCGAATGTTGATCTTCTACTTGTCACGCCACCGTTCAGTCGCATCGTGCGTCTCCTGTTGAACCTAGTGCAGATGTTGGCGGACCGTCGTGAGCAAGTACTGCGGGAGTTCTCCATCGTGCTGTTGCTGAGTTTCATTCAGGGTGACAGTATCGCGGCACGCATCGTCGCACTCACGCACCCCGCGATCTCGCTCTTCATCGACTTCATTGAGGCGGCTGAGCAGCAGGCGATGCAGATCGCGAACTCTCACGGCGCGCAGATGCTGCGGGACAACCCCGAGATGATGGGGACCAGCGTGGACATGCTGCGGCGTGCAGCCTCCATCTTACTCTTACTTGCAGAGGTCCCTGATAACCAGCCGCTCTTCAACAAGTACCAGCAACGCCTGCTCCACCTCGTTGTCTCTCAGATCCTCGATCAGAAGGTGGGCGCCATTCTCACTGATGTTCTATTTGCGTGTTCTCGGCACCCTCGCAGCACAATGCCGGCCTAGTAGACACCGCACTCGCAGTTTGAGTGATGTCATAGTTCGTTGTGACGACAATCGTGATCGTTGGAGCGACGAAGCAGCATCCGCCTGTCCTTCTACGGTGACATTTCTGAAGGTCGCTCTGCCTCGGGATGAAGGTCGCACCGCACATGCGATTTGTGCGGCGACAACTTTACGTTGTCGCGTTGTGACAGCCGCTCAGGGAATAGCTAATGCTGCAGACCAATGTCGACCCGCTGACACAAGTGATATTGTAAACAGTCTACGCGACTGCGCACCGCCGAATGAGACACGCTACAATCCGCATTTCATATGCCGACCAAAATCTGGACAATGCAGTGTTCACTGCTGCATCAATGTAACAACGTAGAATTAACCGTGCGACGTTTTGGTTTCGGCGGGAACATTGTACTTGAAGACACTAGTAGCTAGGTTATAGGACTTGGTTTCCGAGGTCAACCAGCCTTGGGAAAGGATTGTACATATGTGTGTTGTCAAGACATGTTCCACGCCCGCCCGGCTACAGGCCGTGCCGTTTGAGGCGAAATGCAAAATGACACTCCTTACTTGCACTCGCTGCTTGTGTTCACCCGTTCCTCTTGTCCATCCTAGGTGGTCACGACTGGTGTATTTTTATTTTTGTATTTCATCCTCGCTGCCACCACTAGATGGCAATGCTGACACGTGCCGACATCATTCTCGAGATGTGTTATCCGGCCAGAGTTGTTTTCATTGAGGTGGGGGTACACATGTTTGTGATCACAGACGTAGAGGAAAAATGTGTGGACAAGCATGTGGAATAATATTAAATGCAGTGATTGAATGAAGAAGTGTCTGCTGCCGTCACGTAGCAGGTTTCCTTTGTGTAGATGTTGCATTGTTGATATGCTTTCTTAGTGGCCACGCACTGCGGCGGGGACAGACGGACGGACAGGTCACGCCTCGTGCGTTCACGGTGACAACCGCAGCAGCTTTATATTTCTTGTACATCAACATATTGCTAACAGATAAATAAATGTATATAAACCTTGATTCACGTTCAGTCGACCTCGATCTCGTCAGTCGAACATTCCTGTGTAAGTTTGTTGTTTCGTCGGTGACGGGGCATCGCTCTCGGACCCCCGATGTAGTCAGCGCACTCAAGTTATTTTTGATAATTTCTGTGAAATTCTTGCCGTGTGAAAATCCTATTTTTATTGCTGTAGTTACACAAATACTACTGGCTAGAGAATAAAGAATTGTTTTGTTGTTCCAGCCTGTTTATTGTGAACAACGCAAAATATGCGACCCGGTGGTGGGTCAGCATAATCAACATCATTAATGACATAAAATGTTCTAAAAATTTACATAATCTCACGCATTCTTGGTCTAAAAAGTTCATAATTATATAATTACACATATCAGTAATTGTTCCTAATTATTTAAAATGTGATATGTTCACATGCACATGCATACGTTTATGATTTAGATGTTCACGTAATCTCCAAATTTCAGTTTTAAAAGTTCATATAAAATATATGTAATTATTAAATCACATAATTGTGTTGAACTGAACATGTACACAAGTTCACACGGACAAATGTATATATTTATGTACAATCAACGCAGTACAATCATTACAGTTAAAAATGTCATGTCTGATACGTTGTTTATGTAAACTATAATTAACAAAAGGAACAAATAAATTACAGACCTAGATAGATAGCTACCTTATGTTTATAACCAATCATTTAAATGATTAAAGATGCTGGTAACCAAGATGGCAGGATTCAATCATAACATCAATAATTGTAGTCTGTATAGGAAGGGCTTGAGGACAAAATGCGATATAATTCTTGACTGCGCAACGCAACATTTAGAATTGTTGAAATTAAACAAATTGGCAGCTATCTATTTTATGATATTTTTTATATAATTATCAGGTAGAAGTTATAATTTAGGCTCTGTGGACAAAGTAATATTGTGACACACACAGAAGTGATGTTTTGTAAAAAAAATGTATCGAACGTTTTGCCCTTAAAACATTCCCCATTCAATTAATTTATAATGATAGTGTAAAATATGTACTGATTATAAAATAGATTTAAATCAACGGCCCAGTGGCACAGATGCATTCTCTTCTAATCAGAGCTTTACATCAGAAGTTTAACTTTGCTAAGCTCCTCTTGAGGGGCGAAACGTTCGAGTCCGTCACTAGTTTGTCTGTCTCGCAAATCCTTCTTTTAGTAGGCGTCCTGGTGACCTTGGTTGGAGTCTCTGGTGGGATCTCAAGGTCGGCAAGGTCTTGGCTGTCTGCATCACCCCAGTCCGAGAAAGGTTGACTCTCACCCTTGTCAGTGAGGTTTGTGTTGGCACTGCATGGTGGGATACCAATGGGATCGCCGGCCGAATCGTTTTCACTCTGTGCAGCTGTAGCTGCCTCCTGAAACTGATAAAATTGTCTCCTAGAAAAGTGAAGGCAGTAGCCAGCGATGTCTATCTACTGATTTCAACTCGATTTTTAACTAATTCTCGTTGATCAAATTAGCCTCGATTATCCAAGCGCCGTGAGGTGGCAGCATTTGCTTGGCCCATCACTACGGCCTGGATAATTAATCTCCAGCCAATGTTACCGGTAGGGGGCTTTACCCCAGATTCGGGTAGAGAAGATGATTGGCTCTCAGGCCAACTATGAAATAAATTAAATAAGGATACCCTTTTATTAGATAATAATACTATACTATAACAACTATTCAACATTAAACTTATATTGAAACATGTCACACACACAAAATAAACCGACATTAAACTTTTTTCATAGTTTAGTGCCTTTTAATCACATGCATATTCACTAGGTGGCAGCTCTCGTAGCTGTCAAAGATTCCTAATTGACGTTCTTTGTTTATGCTCGAGCAGAAACAAAAGACTAAGTGTGAATATTAAAGCATGATGTAAATACCAAACAAGGACATATTTAAGTAAAAGTGCAATCGATGTCTCGTGCAATGGTCAGACTGCTAACTAATATATGTAGTTTCTGAAGTACAATCAAAACGTGCTCGTCTTGGTGGCTGAGAGTCAGTTAAGCAAGACTGATCAAATGAGAGTCATTGTAACCAAGATATGTTGGATAGCTTTGCTGGATTTTTTATAAAGTTGCTGTATTGAAGTTGTTAATTGTATGTTTTGACTTCACCAGCATACCAATGGAAACATCAAATATGTGGTTTTTATTTATTTGACCAGTTTTAGTACAGACCCCATGCAAGAGTGGTGCTCAATAGATGTGTGGCAACAAATGAAAACAGCCATTTATATGGGTTTTAATAATTTAGATAACATGGCATTAATTCTGGTATTTTAATTTAGCCCTTAACTGATCGAGAGTGAACAAACTTAAGTTTTTCAGTAAATACTTGATTATTGAAGAACAACAAAAGAGACACTACACCACAGCATACAAATATGACGTGTTTTTCGGTTAGTAAATATTCCTAAGGAACTTATAAAAATACAATAACAATGTTATGTCTCGGTTTGCCGGCTTCCCATGGAACAATTATATCATTGTACGAGCATCATAACCTATTTTTATGTATACAACAAAACATACTATGCTGCTGCAGTGGTTTGGTTTCAAATACCCTAAACGACAAGTTAATTAATTTCCAGTGACACGTGACCTTTTTGATTGAGATGTTGAAGTGAGTTGTTCATTGTATCCAGTTTCAGACTGTCTGTGCATTACGCATGCATCAAAATAAAACGGAAATTTACAACAAATAAGTTTTTTACGAAAGGTGGCTAGAGTTTCACATGATCTTAAAGTGATAAGAAGTTGATTCTAGATTTTTGGTGCAGCTACAGAAAAAGCAGGTTAGCCAATGTTAAGCTTAGTTTTAGGAACAAAACGTTGTGAAACAGATGATCATTAAATGAAGAATTCAAAAATTGACACGTGCCGTATGGAAATGGCAATCAGAAACTGGGGCAATCTCAAATTGTGACATCCGATGATGATTACTGGTCACTGGACAAGAAGAAGGTAATCTTCCCTCCTCCCTGCTACTCACCCCCATGTCCTTGAGTTTCTCCCCCATCTTCTCCTGTAGACTGGTGTTACGTCGCTGCGGCTGTCGACTGACGGCGATGCTCAGGTCCGACTGACGTGTAACTAGAATGATGCGGTTACGGCCTCGCGTCACTGCCGTGTAGACATGCTGCCATGTCTGACAGCTTGCAGGTCCAACCACGTAGACAACTGTGTTCACTTCAGAGCCCTGCAATCAACAGCCATATAATTGTATGTATTCAGACAGTATGTTTTTTTGATATGCTAAGTCTACAAAAGTAATTATTTTCGTGTACTCTTATCTTTTCGGATACCTCCAAAATAATTGTTCTTTATTCCTACATAATCGGACACCAATTACTAGTGATCTTTCATAAAATATAACTTCTCGCCAGTCATGTTATAATGCCCTATTAATCATGTTCGTAAATATTCAAATATTTTCCGTACCTATGTTTTTGGACAGTTGAAACTAGTTATTTTTTGGTGTTAGAATACGCACATTACATTTCACAGGAAACTCTCCAGGTGGCATCTTTGTGTTGGAGGCTTTAAAGGTGCCTGCTTCAATGTTTCATGTAAAATTTATTTTGTGAAAATGTAAAACAACGTAGTATCTGCTACAATAAGCCGACTCATCCATCAGGAGTAACTGATGTACAAGAATGGAACGTTTTGCTATTTTAAAGACCAGGGGCCGGTTTCATGAAGTCTACTTAGCGGCTACGAACGGTTACTTAGCGCTGCGAAGGTCATCGTAGAAGATTTCGCGTTTCATGTCGTCTAGTTAGACTACGCAGTGGGCGCAACGCCCTACTTAAGCTACGGCACCTACCCCGTGGTGTAACTCCACTAAGTTGTTCTTAATGGCGGCTTTACGACCAGTTCATCAGATAAACGATGCAGTTAGACGAATTTTCTGGCGAGAGAGTGTTTACATACATGACACCCATTTGGTGTATACGACAACGTTGAGTTGTTTGACCGGTATAGTTTTCGGCGGGAGAATATCAGGCATTTAATAGATTTAGTCGGTGACGACATCTCGATAGTGTCACGGAAGGGTTTCTTAACACCGACACTGCAAATACTCATCGCATTACGTTTCTTTACATGTGGATGTTTCCAGCTGGATGTAGGCGATTTGTCTTGTGTTAGCAAGGCAACCGTGAGTAGAACTGTTCAGAGAGTTCCAGCTGCGTTCGCCAGACTACTGCCATGTCACGTACGCTCCCCCCAAGTACGTGAGATGGAAGCCATGAAAGTGCAATGTCACCACATCGTAAACTTCCCTAACGTTAAAGGGAATAAAAACATCTATTGCTTGAATTTATGTTATATTACATCCTGCTATCTATTTCCACGTCCACCAAGCAAAAAAAATCCAAAAATTCAATGAATTAGAAATTCCACATGTTATGCTGTACATCCGGACATTTTCGAATATGCATATTTTTGGCGCGCTTTTCGGGATGCCGAGATGTGACGTCACTTATGACTCAAACTCGCATCAGGCCGACCCTTTCCATGCATTCAGAGCATGTTTACAAGTATAGCTTTTGGGTCGAAACGAGCGTCAGAATTAGTTATTGTGCAATTTTCCGACGTAATACAAACACTAGTCATCATAGAGGAACAAGCAGTTATCTTACGGTTCCACATGAATCCAATTTTATTCAAAACAACGTATTCGAATAGGCCTACAAGTCGACTAGGTTTCGCCGAGCTTGGGCTCGTTTTCAGAATAATTATATCGAATGCAACCAACGGGAGATAATCTACACCAATAAACATACATAGCAAACATATATTGTATCCAGCTACATAAAGTAACGTGTATAATCTCATAATATCACTAGAATATCGATATATGGAGTTGTACAATTTACCATAACAACTTAAATCAGTTAGAGAGTTTCCGTTGGTCCCGCTAGCTTAGTGGGTAGGCGCGTTGGTTACTTGTCATTTATTTTACAATCGGGCGAAGCCGGTTCAATCCTCACAGCATGCAAACTATTGATTTTCTTTACACTTTTTTTTTAAATGTTTTCATGAAGTAATATAAACCAAATCATTTAGTATACTATGATGCACTGTTTGTAAATAATTTTTATTTTGTAGTAATTATTTATTCGCCACAAAAATGAAAATATGGTCATTATATAACGATGTTTCTAAATTTTATTTATCCAAACAAATATAATGTAATGGATATCTAATTTATTAATTATAAATATATTGTAATTATATATGTGAAAACAGATTGTGATCTGTCTGGATAAATACAATTTAGAAACATCGTTGTATATAATGACCATATTTTCATTTTTGTGGCGAATAAATAATTACTACCAACAACAAAAAATATTTACAAACAGTGCATCATAGTATACTAAATGATTTGGTTTATATTACTTCGTGAAAACATAAAAAAAGAAAATCAATAGTTTGCATGCTGTCAGGATTGAACCGGCGTCGCCCGATTGTTAAACAGATGCCTAGAAACCAACGCGTTTACCAACTGAGCTATTACGGCCGGCAGAAATTCGCTGACTAATTTCAGTTGTTATGATAAATTGTACAACTCCTCCTTCATAGATCGATATTCTAGTGATATTATGAGATTTTACACGTTACTTTCAGTAGCTGGATACGATATATATTTGCTATGTATGTATATTGGTGTACATTATCTCCCGTTGGTTGCATTCGATATAATTATTCTGAAAACGAGCCCAAGCTCGGCGAAACCTAGTCGACTTGTACTACAAGTTGTAGGCTCATTCGCATTCATTGTTTTGAATAAAATTGAATTCATGTGGAACCGTAAGATAACTGCTTGTTCCTCTATGATGACTAGTGTTTGTATTACATCGGATTATTGCATAACAACTCATTCTGACGCTCGTTTCGACCCCAACATTATCCATGTAAACATGCTCTGAATGCATAGAAAGGGTCGGCCTGCTGCGAGTGCGAGTCATGTGTGACGTTAAGATACCACGTGATCGCCTAGCTCATTAAATTTTTATTTTCTGCGGGAATCGCTACACAGACGGGTTTAAAATCGAATTTATGCTACAAATGTATTTTTTTAATGTTCTCGAATGTTACATGCAATATTAAACTTTCTGTACACATGGAAAACGGATTTTAGTTAATGCCTTGTTTTTATTTCCTTTAAGGCCTGCGTCGACTGTGCATATTACAATTGCAACACCATCGGTCAACGAACATGAATATGTGAATCGTAAAAACGACCATACCATAAATGTCCAACTGATCTGAGATGCCGATGCCACGATCATCAACAGTGTTGTGAGGTGGCCGGGATCGGTGCACAACGCACGCATTCTGCGGGAGTGTCCCGTATTCAATGTGTTCGAGATGGCACCCTGGCCACTGGAAGGATACATCCTCGGTGACAGCGGATACAAGCTCCAAGACTGGCTGCTCACAATGGAAGGATACATCCTCGGTGACAGTGGCTACAAGCTCCAAGACTGGCTGCTCACACTGGAAGGATACATCCTAGGTGACAGTGGCTACAAGCTCCAAGACTGGCTGCTCACACTGGAAGGATACATCCTCGGTGACAGTGGCTACAAGCTCCAAGACTGGCTGCTCACACTGGAAGGATACATCCTAGGTGACAGTGGCTACAAGCTCCAAGACTGGCTGCTCACACTGGAAGGATACATCCTCGGTGACAGCGGCTACAAGCTCCAAGACTGGCTGCTCACACTGGAAGGATACATCCTTGGTGACAGTGGCTACAAGCTCCAAGACTGGCTGCTCACACTGGAAGGATACATCCTCGGCGACAGCGGCTACATGCTCCAAGACTGGCTGCTCACACTGGAAGGATACATCCTAGGTGACAGCGGCTACATGCTCCAAGACTGGCTGCTAACACTGGAAGGATACATCCTCGGTGACAGTGGCTACAAGCTCCAAGACTGGCTGCTCACACTGGAAGGATACATCCTCGGCGACAGCGGCTACATGCTCCAAGACTGGCTGCTCACACTGGAAGGATACATCCTCGGTGACAGTGGCTACAAGCTCCAAGACTGGCTGCTCACACTGGAAGGATACATCCTCGGTGACAGTGGCTACAAGCTCCAAGACTGGCTGCTCACACTGGAAGGATACATCCTCGGTGACATGGCTACAAGCTCCAAGACTGGCTGCTCACACTGGAAGGATACATCCTCGGTGACAGTGGCTACATGCTCCAAGACTGGCTGCTCACACTGGAAGGATACATCCTCGGTGACAGCGGCTACAAGCTCCAAGACTGGCTGCTCACACTGGAAGGATACATCCTCGGTGACAGCGGCTACAAGCTCCAAGACTGGCTGCTCACACGGAAGGATACATCCTCAGTGACAGTGGCTACTGCTCCAAGACTGGCTGCTCACACTGGAAGGATACATCCTCGGTGACAGCGCTACAGCTCCAAGACTGGCTGCTCACACTGGAAGGATACATCCCCGGTGACAGTGGCTACATGCTCCAAGACTGGCTGCTCACACTGGAAGGATACATCCTCAGTGACAGCGGCTACATGCTCCAAGACTGGCTGCTCACGCTGGAAGGATACATCCTCGGTGACAGCGGCTACAAGCTCCAAGACTGGCTGCTCACACTGGAAGGATACATCCTCGGTGACAGCGGCTACAAGCTCCAAGACTGGCTGCTCACACTGGAAGGATACATCCTCGGTGACAGTGGCTACAAGCTCCAAGACTGGCTGCTCACACTGCAAGGATACATCCTCGCAGTGGCTAAGCTCCAAGACTGGCCACACTGGAAGATACATCATCGCGACAGTGGCTGCTAAGCTCCAAGATTGCTCACACTGGAAGGATACATCCTCAGTGACAGGCTACATGCTCCAAGACTACCACACTGGAAGGATACATCCTCGGTGACAGCGGCTACAAGCTCCAAGACTGGCCACTCACACTGGAAGGATACATCCTCGGTGACAGTGGCTACAAGCTCCAACACTGGCTGCTCACACTGGAAGGATACATCCTCGGTGACAGCGGCTACAAGCTCCAAGACTGGCTGCTCACACTGGAAGGATACATCCTCGGTGACAATGGCTACAAGCTCCAAGACTGGCCGCTCACACTGGAAGGATACAACCTCGGTGACAGTGGCTACAAGCTCCAAGACTGGCCACTCACACTGGAAGGATACATCCTCAGTGACAGTGGCTACATGCTCCAAGACTGGCTGCTCACACTGGAAGGATACATCCTCGGTGACAGCGGCTACATGCTCCAAGACTGGCTGCTCACACTGGAAAGATACATCCTCGGTGACAGCAGCTACAAGCTCCAAGACTGGCTACTCACACTGGAAGGATACATCCTCGGTGACAGCGGCTACATGCTCCAAGACTGGCTGCTCACACTGGAAGGATACATCCTCGGTGACAGCGGCTACAAGCTCCAAGACTGGCTGCTCACACTGGAAGGATACATCCTCGGTGACAGTGGCTACAAGCTCCAAGACTGGCTGCTCACACTGGAAGGATACATCCTCGGTGACAGCGGCTACAAGCTCCAAGACTGGCTGCTCACACTGGAAGGATACATCCTAGGTGACAGTGGCTACATGCTCCAAGACTGGCTGCTCACACTGGAAGGATACATCCTCGGTGACAGTGGCTACAAGCTCCAAGACTGGATGCTGACACTGGAAGGATACATCCTCGGTGACAGTGGCTACAAGCTCCAAGACTGGCTGCTCACACTGGAAGGATACATCCTCGGTGACAGCGGCTACAAGCTCCAAGACTGGCCACTCACACTGGAAGGATACATCCTCGGTGACAGCGGCTACATGCTCCAAGACTGGTTGCTCACACTGAAAGGATACATCCTTGGTGACAGCGGCTACATGCTCCAAGACTGGCTGCTCACACTGGAAGGATACATCCCAGACAGTGGCTACAAGTCTAAGTCTGAATTGAAGCGATGCTATCCTGACAGCGGCTACAAGCTCCAAGATCATTACACTGGAAGGATACATCCTTGGCGACAGCTGCCATAAGCTCCAAGATCATCGCACACACTGAAATGATACATCCTCGGTGATAGCTGCCATGCCCAAGACTGGCTGCTCACACTGGAAGGATACATCCTCGTGACAGTGGCTACAAGCTCCGTCATTGCTCACACTTCGAAGTTGATACATCCCTAAGTACAGTACATGCTCCAAGACTGGCTGCTCACACTGGAAGGATACATCCCCGGTGACAGTGGCTACAAGCTCCAAGACTGGCTGCTCACACTGGAAGGATACATCCTCGGTGACAGCGGCTACATGCTCCAAGACTGGCTGCTCACACTGGAAGGATACATCCTCGGTGACAGCGGCTACAAGCTCCAAGACTGGCTGTTCACACTGGAAGGATACATCCTCGGTGACAGCGGCTACAAGCTCCAAGTCTGGCTGCTCACACTGGAAGGATACATCCTCGGTGACAGTGGCTACAAGCTCCAAGACTGGCTGCTCACAATGGAAGGATACATCCTTGGTGACAGCGGCTACAAGCTCCAAGACTGGCTGTTCACACTGGAAGGATACATCCTCGGTGACGGCGGCTACAAGCTCCAAGTCTGGCTGCTCACACTGGAAGGATACATCCTCGGTGACAGTGGCTACAAGCTCCAAGGCTGGCTGCTCACACTGGAAGGATACATCCTCGGTGACAGCGGCTACAAGCTCCAAGACTGGCTGCTCACACTGGAAGGAAACATCCTCGGTGACAGCGGCTACAAGCTCCAAGACTGGCTGCTCACACTGGAAGGAAACATCCTCGGTGACAGCGGCTACAAGCTCCAAGTCTGGCTGCTCACACTGGAAGGATACATCCTCGGTGACAGCGGCTACAAGCTCCAAGACTGGCTGCTCACACTGGAAGGATACAACCTCGGTGACAGTGGCTACAAGCTCCAAGACTGGCTGCTCACACTGGAAGGATACATCCTCGGTGACAGTGGCTACAAGCTCCAAGACTGGCTGCTCACACTGGAAGGATACATCCTCGGTGACAGCGGCTACAAGCTCCAAGACTGGCTGCTCACGCCATTTATCCACATCACAAATGCAGCACAACAGCGCAAACAGCTCAACTCATCATCACTGAAATTCAATTTTCTTTCTCTTTTTTTTGAACCGGCAGCGTCGCTTGTTGTTGCCATGTTGCTAGCGGGAAAGTGGGAAGGGGAATCCCGGGGGTTACCCGTATCATGACGCTAATCTAACCACGTGACAGCTTTATGCGCCTACTTAGTTAAGAAATAGGTCATGCGCGCTACATGAAACCCGCTTTGCTTAATTTTACGCAACTACTTAGCTACGCAAGAATTGGAGTTTACGCACTTGCGTAGCGCTAAGTAACCGCGTAGTTTAAGTACGCTTCATGAAACCGGCCCCAGGTAAATAGCAAATAACAAAGGAGACAAGTTTTCTCCTTGTGGTAACTCTACATCACATGAGAAGAAGGCTGACACAGCCCCCCAAAATGCAAAATGTTTACACTATCTTGTGATGTGGTTTTGAGAAGGGCCCTTGAGATTATCCCCTAACAGTAGATTTTGTGTATTGTACCAGAAACAGAACACTATTCCCCTTCCCAAAACATCTGTCACATGAGGAATCTGTGTCTTGTATGGATATATCTTTTTATGCAGTTGTTTTATATCAGCAGAAAGTTTGTGAAATTGGTTATTCTTAGGCTACAGAAAAATAATTCCCGGTTTCTCATCAATGCATGTATTTAAAAATATGTGCCACAACATTTTATTTTCTATTATAATTATTCCTCTAAATGCAAGATGTGGTGCAATAAGTGAACAGTAAACATATCAACATTTTACTTCCATCATAACCCTTAATGATCTGTAACTATGATTCACCAAAAAACATTTGATTAATAATTACCTACAGGGTTGTTTGATTTATGCCGGGCAGAAACATCACATGAATGATAAAAAGAAGATCACTGCCACTTAACTTGTGGATTATTATTATTATAAAACTGCTCTGCTACTGCTTGGTGGACAGTTAATTAGTGGCTCAAGTTCAAATACATCAGGACGTTTTTCACACCTGCATGGTAGTTTAGGCTCAGTAGTGTGCTGGCAGCCACTAAACCTATAGGCTTGTGTGAAAAGGATAGTTGGCAGAAGAACTAACTTTAAAGCACCATTGCATCCATTTAGCCAGGCAGCAGTCACACTTTCAGAGTGTCTGCTGCTATGTTTGTATATATTGTATATATATAGGCTTAATGATCCCAATACACCAATCTGTTGGCACAATGTCAGATAATAGAACTAGGTTAAACATCTTAACAATAACTATAATTAGTTCTGTGGGGCTGTTTTTAAGTATTCATATATAACAGTATCAATACCAAATGCCTTTTTGTTTTTGATTTGCATTAGTATGTCATCTTGTGTGAATGGTCTGTTTATGTGTAATGGCCCCCAAAAAGGATCCCAAAACTGGAAAATTTTCACATTTTGCCTTTTATTAAAAAATCATTCAGTAACTTTTTCTCTAATTTTTCATAGACATTTCATGTGGTAGTGCCACTGTACACAATACATCTGTATTTGATTGAATCATCCTAAGGGCACCAAAGGTCCCCTAAAATGCTAAATTTGCTAATTAAAATTAATTGTCTACCTCGGAGTAGCTATATTTATAACTTGTTGTGTATTACACCCAGCTGTGGAGCTAAGATTCTCTGCCTGCTATTGTTTGGTGGAAACTGTGACTAATCTGTAATTGGTCACTGGCAGAAGCTTGTGTCAACAGACAGCATTAAGCCACTAACCCTGTTAAACTGGACAGTTGCCTGTAGGTTTTAAACTGTGTCAAATAATCTGTCCTCTTACTTTTATACATAAAGACATAATCTGGCATAACTTGATAAGTCTTTGTAGCAGCACATTTGTACTTCCAGTCTATCATTGCAACATAACATACATATTACATACTGTGTGCCACATTTGAATGTTGTGCATGTAATATTTCCATGCAGTCCATTTGCATATATAATTTCAACAGCCGTTTTCTTCATTTTCACTTTTTGACCCCTACCATGTTCAATGCTCCATAAATTCGCAAATTTTTGTAGCAGTAATAATTTTTGAAACTGTGTAAAGCACCCTACCAAACCTTTACAAGAATGTAAGAAAACAATGTTACAATTTTTCCGACTTATCACTCATTTGGTCAGCCGGGGTCACATAGATGTATTAGTCCAACGGACTTCAGGGCCACTTGGCCCATTTTTTAGTCCTTTGGCCGAAGGTCCAAGGGACTATTGCCATCACTCTGCATCCGCCGTCCGTCGTTAGCTGCCGTATCTCAGAAACCGTTCAGCAACTTTTTCTCTAATTTTGCATAGACATATCTTAGGGTACTGCCACTATGCACGAGAAATCTGTATTTGATTGAATCATTTTAAGGGCTCCCTAGGGCCTCCAAGGACCCCAAAACTGGTAAAAATGTAACATTTGGCCTATTTTTCAAAAACTGTTCAGCAACTTTTTTTTCTAATTTTGCGTAGAAGTATCTTAGGGTGCTGCCACTATATACAAGAAATCTGTATTTGATTGAATCATTCTAAGGGCACCTAAGGGGCCCCCAAAGTGCAAAAGGTTTACATTATCTAGTGATGTGGTTTTGAGAAGGGCCCTTGAGATCACCCCCAACAATAGAAGTTGTGTATTGTGCCAGAAAGTCAAAAGCTGTGACTAATTTCTACAGCCTAGGCCATTGAGACCTTGACTAATCTTTAATTGGTCACAGCACCCAGGCAGAGTAGACACACTTGACCCCTGTTAGACTGAACAGTTGCCTAACACTTTTAAACTGTATCTTCAAAACTATTTATTTTCTATAATTGCAAGTTGTGTTTATTTTGATGTTCATTTAATTATTAAAAAATTGTGTGACTGTGGTGTCTTGTCTCCTGTTAGATTGAACAGTTGCCTAATTTATTTTCTTTAGACTACCTTTTGCTCTCAAATAATCTGCCCTCTTAATTTTATACATAAAGACATAATCTGATATAACTTTATACATTTTTGTAGCAGCACATTTGTACTTCCAGTGTATCATATATTTATCACTTGTGTATTACACCCAGCTGTGGAGCTAAGATTCTCTGCCTGCAATATATTGTTTGATGGAAACTGACTAATCTGTAATTGGTCACTGGCAGTAGCTTGTGTCAACAGACAGCATTAAGCCACTAGACCCCTGTTAAACTGGACAGTTGCCTGTAGGTTTTAAACTGTGTCAAACAGTGAGTCTACCTTTTGCTCTCAAATAATCTGTCCTCTTAGTTTTACACATAAAGACATCATCTGGCATAACTTGATAAGTCTTTGTAGCAGCACATTTGTACTTCCAGTGTATCATTGCAACGTAACATACATATTACATACTGTGTGCCACATTTGAATGTTGTGCATGTAATATTTCCATGCAACCCATTTGCATATATAATGTAAAACTTCAACAGCCGTTTTCGTCATTTTCACTTTTTGACCCCTACCATGTTCAATGCTCCATAACTTCGCCAATTTTTGTAGCAGTCATAATTTTTGAAACCGTGTAAAGCACCCTACCAAACCTTTACAAGGATGTAAGAAAACAGTGTTAAAATTGTTCCAACTTATCACTCATTTGGTCAGCCGGGGTCACATAATGACGTATTAGTCCAAAGGACTTCAGGGCCACTTGGCCCATTTTTTCTTTACGTCACTGCATGCAATATGAAACACTTTTTTTAATGCTTTGATAGAACATTCAAAATTGGCACTTTTTATGTCACTTTCAAATGTTCTTAATGCTGCATTTTTGTCAATGTTCGATGAAAAAATACAACCCAATAGCACACATTCTTGATTAAAAAAATTTTTTTTTATATCTTTATG
The DNA here is from genome assembly GCA_020002185.1 of Paraescarpia echinospica. Taxonomy (NCBI): domain Eukaryota; kingdom Metazoa; phylum Annelida; class Polychaeta; order Sabellida; family Siboglinidae; genus Paraescarpia; species Paraescarpia echinospica. The sequence continues at coordinate 41,975,312 of CM034535.1, read as the reverse complement.
ATGGCTATGACTGATGTGTCCCCAAAAATGGAACATAATTGTTTGTTTTGCCATCCAAATCAGCATTTCAAAATGTTCCTTATAATGCACAGTGAGTCGCAGTAGTGTGGATATGCCCATGTATCAACCGAGAGCGGATAAGAATTGTGTTAACCGGTCATTTAGATGGGTAAAATTTCCAGGCACATGATGCATGGCACTCTCATGACGGGCACAAATATTATCCTGCATTAGTTCCTGCTGCCAGGGAACAAAATGTAAAGCGCTTTGAGCAGCCCTAAGGACTGAGTACTGTCCTATATAAGAATGTTCCATTTTATTACAAATAAAAATATGTTGGCAAGATTTCAAAAGATTTAAACAAGAATGGCAACGATTTAGCATTTTTTAAAAAGATTGCTGCTCAACGGTTTAGGTGCACAGCTCAGGTGCCATATTGTATCACAGTCTCAACTTCCAAATCTGTATCATCAACCCATATGTTAAGTTAAGGAACATCATCCTATCCCCGATGATTTGAACGTTGAGTTATATATAGCTGAAGTCCTTGTATGACATTGCATATTTAAACAGTCATTGTATATTTAAACAGTGTTTGAAGGAAGATCTGATGGAGGAGGTTGGTGTGATAAAGAAGTTTGAAGCAGAAGCTAGTGAGGAGTTGGTTAAAGGAGGATGTTAATGAAGGGATAGGATGCCCTCAAAGTATGAGTTAGGAGTAGACGAAGCCGACTACTCAGACGGGAGGATAGTGTTAAGAGAGATTTGCAGGGATTGGGAGAGGAGTAGAGAATGAGAGTGAAAGATGTGATCAGTGCATTGCATGGACAGTGAGGGGAATTTAAGGAAATAAATTGAGGCCTGGTATTAAGGTCGGCCTTCCCCCGAACTTGAGGGAGAAAGAATAGAGGGAAATAAAGTTACACAATAGAAATGAAAGTTCCTGTTGTCATTTGCAGTGTCACCTGTGTGCTGTCCACACATGGGTGACTGCCAACTACCTCTGGCTACATGCGCACAACAGACTGCATTTATTATTAGTCATTACATGTTACATTGGTAATATTCATTCATTATTATACTTGTATATATGAGTAATATCTAGTCATCACAGGTTCTCAGGCAGATGGTGGAATTTATAAATCTGTAAAATGTAGGACAATACGCCAGTAGTTTGACTGGTTGGACTCAGCCATATTATATACTCTAAGAAATGTGGTTGTAAGGTAAACGTATGGATCTAATATAGGTCATTTTTTAATTCTCAGTTGATTAAGACATTAAACTGAGACGAGGGGAGATAGGTGAAACTGCCTACCAGGTAAGTGCCAAACAATGACAAAGAGATTTTAACACTATCGATATATACAATACAGCCAGAACACCATGTAGCGTCACTTGTATTCTTTAGTTTTACTCATATGTACCTTTTATATAGTAGGAATCTTCCTAGTTTGAAAGTCCAAAATAGGAAGGTCAGTGCCACCGCTAAAGTGTATTGCTTAGGGAACAAATGGTGATAAAAGACCTGGGGCCGGTTTCATGAAGCGGCTAAGAACATTCTTAATGCTAAGATGACTGTCTTAGTAAATGACAAGATTTGTTTAATATTAGCGAACATAGAAGTTTATGCAAACACGTGACGCTAAGTAATTGCGTAACTTTAAGTACGCTTCATGAAACCGGTCCCTGGACAGGAAGTTACACCATTGCTAAGGAAGTGCCGAAATGTGCGTAGGAGCAGTAGGTTGACAAACAAAGAACTTTACTGGGATGTAAACAAACTCACCGGGCTGGAGAAAGAGAGGCAGACCAAAAGAGACCTGGAGGAGGACGGTAGAGAAAGAGATGGTCCTGGGAATACCTCAAAAGATATGCGACAGATAGATCACAGTGGCAAGCTCTGGTGGCGGCCTTATGAGCAACTCCCCGCAAAGAGGATTAAGTAAGACATCCTCATAAAATTTGCTTGACATATCTCCAACTAGATCAGGCTAGTTGGCCACTGCTATCATCACACAGAAGAACCAGTGGACATATAATCTTGTGGACATCCACTCATGAAATGAAAAATGGAGGGAACACAAAGAAAAATAGGCCAAACTGATCTGTGGAAACTTTGATGTTGAAGCAGCTGATCTTCCATCCCTAATGTACAGTTGACCTTCATAGAAAGAACTCATCAATTCTCAGGCTTCAGCCAACTGATGATGATGATGACGATGACAATGATGAATGGTGACAGTAGAAACTTTGGCTTCAATCTAAATATATGCTAAATTATGTAACATTTTAAATGCGCTATGTACATGTATTATGCGTTGACAATGAAAATGGAGACTATTTTATGGCGGTGTGAACTCAGGCTAATTTCCATGGGTACAGGAAATAGATAATTAATGACATGTATGGTCCCACACCATACCATAATTGGAGCAAGGGCACCTGCATGTAATTTGACCTAATTGACAGATATGATGGAGTTCATCTCTATATTTTTACACTTTTCGATGTGAAATTAGATGGATGGATGTTACTGAAAGGTTATAAAAATTTTCTGGGTACTTTTACCTGGTCTAGTACCAGCAGGGTTTTCCTTTGATGTTCTCAAATTTTTCTAAACATGTACCATTATTTAAAAATAAATGCAAGGTGCTCAAGTTGCTTCAACCAAGCATAACACAGAAAAATACCATATTTGTTGTTCAGTTAGCTACTTTCTAGGTTTATACTAGCCATGTGTTAAATAATAAATTTTAACAAGTTTATCTGTACTTTGTATTTTTTGTGCAATAGTTTGAGAATTATCTCCAAGTTCATTATATATGTCAAGTTCATATATTACGAAAATGAAAGATTTGTGTGATCCAAGGCATCCCTCTGTAATGAGGAACGTGTCAAACATGAAAACCTATTAATGTGCCAACTTTTGAGCATTGTAACAGTAGCTCCTCCTAGGTACCGGGTGTCTACTCGCCTTTTTCTATGTATGGGGATTCTTTTCCTTGCGCCATTGGCCTGGAGGGCCTTTTCTCCTACCTGAGAGAATTGAGTTGTGACCAACTCTCCAGATGGTGCCACTAAATTAATTAAAAATCATAATACTGAATTTGTAATGATAACTGCTGCCCTTGGTTTATTGTTTCATGGGTGAGTGTAAACTAGTGTTACTGTTAAATGTGGTATTTTATACCAAAATACTTATTATTTTTCTTATTTTCCACCTCTATGTTTTTGTCTGCTAGGATTTTGGCACATATCTGAATGACATAGAACCAAGCATGTGCCACATGCCTGATCTCAGATACACTCTTTTTACTGCATCCATTGAGAGGGTTAGTGTGACCTTGTTGGTTTGACCTTATTGGTTCACTAGTTGAAAGCTCATTTTGAGGATGACAAAACATAGAAACATAGCCGTCGTGTCCGCGATATAGAGCTGTGAAACAGGGCTGATGTACACGCAGATACCAGCAACATACCACTGGACGTTTCACTGTCTTCTTCTGTGTCAATTACTCGCATAGAAACTTGTCTGTATCACGCATTGATGCACCCAATAGACCTATGCTTAGGCAGCGCACACAAGAAAAGGCCCAGTTTGGGTCTCACACACACACACACACACACACAATGAATGCACTCATGACCATGTGTCAAATTAAAGACAGATCTGCAATAACTGATTCTTTTTAACAGTTTGAACTTTTTGTAAGACTAGCCATCCTGCTTGCTGAAAATTATGGCTGGCCCTGTGTTTAATATCTACGCTCACACTAGTCGTTTATGGTAGCTAGTGGCTAAACAAATATTAAATTTGGCGATGAAACAGAATCAAAGACCTTTGCTGGAACAAATATGTTAGAATGAGCCAAGAATGTTTGCAGTCTGTTACCAGTGTTAGTAACTTAATTTAAGCATCCTTATAATAATAATAATAAGGTAACTTCATTTGTGCCTAAATCCTTGGAAACCAATCTTATAGACAAAATTACTGTTTATGATAGAAGCACACTACATAAATCTTGTGATCAGACCAACATGTTATTGTCAGTCGATGTCACGCCTTGCTTGTCAAGATTGTACAATGTTCATTGTTTCTTAACAGCAACAAGTCGTTTTTCTTTCTAAAGAAGTTTGCATGCAGAAATGAAGATCATACCTGTACCATCTAACTTCATTAATCTGATTGATTATGAACAGAACACCTGTAGGGTGCTGTTTTATGTTTGGTTGTTTAGACATTAATGGCAGTCTGACCAGACTGTGAGTGACCACTACAGGCTCTGTACACACCAATCACTGGTGTGATCTCTGACTGTTTGTTTACACGGTGATTTGTATCTATCTGCCTCTTGGTCTCTCCCTGCTGTTGACCTGCACTAGCTGTACACACAAACTCTATACACCATGCTGTGTGCGCTGCTTCATGTAAGTTGCTGTGTACTTATTATTATTATGGTATATTACTTTTAATAATATTAGTAACTCCCAACATCAAATCAGCTTGCTGTAGGTAGATTCACTGAAAAAACTATGTACACATGTATGTAGACGTTAATGTACTTGTCATCTAGGGAGACAGCTTAAAACCTCATAATTAATTAGAGGAACTAGCTATGTTTTTTAGTCCTTTGGGCCGATGGTCCAATAGACTTATGCCATGCCATCACTCTGCGTCCGCCATGTGCCGTCCGCCGTTAGTTACCATATCTTAGAAACCGTTCAGCAACTTTTTCTCTAATTTTGCATCTATATAGATGAATCTTAGAGTACTGCCACTGTGCTTATTGCAAGATTGCAGCTTTCCAACTCTCCAGCAAGGTTTCTACAACTACTGGAAATCTGCCTAAATAGCAGAGTATCGGGATAGAATTCTACAGTATTTTTAATAACACATTAACTAATGTATACAATCTTCACGAAACGGTCTACTCGAATATTTTTATTTCCGGGTGTATCTCCACTGGCATGCATATAGTCTCCACTAAACATGTCAACATGTTACTTCCATCATAATCCTTAATGATCTGTAACTGTGATTCACCAAAAACCATTTCATTAATAATTACAAACTCACAATATAGTCCAAAGGACTTCAGGGCCTCTTGGCCCAATTTTTAGCAATCATAGCCAGTAAGAACTAACACAAGATGGCCTAGATGGGTATATCAATCAATCAATTAGTAGTTTATTTAATTTAAAAACACAGTACCAGTTTCATAAACAAATGTGTAAAATGCAGGTTTAAATAAACAGTCAGTACATGCTGGAAACAACAATAATATTACAAATATAGAATCTCACTATGATGGAGAAAATGGCCCATGTACAGTTTGGACGACCAACATTATTGACCAGCTGGAAGTCAGCTCCCATATTGCAGTCTGTCTCCTCTATTAGCAACGACTGTTCATTATCTTCTCCGCCCAGTGGAAGTTGGCCACTTAACATGCTGTTACATATATTTGAAGATGTCTTGGAAGGATCTAAAGTTTGCCACATTGTCTGTAGCCCATCTGACCTAGGCCCCAGGTTATAGGTGACTTTATCTATGATCAGGGCAGTTGTAATAGACTTTGACTTGCTTCAATATGACACACTCTCACAATGGTTGTGACTTTAGAGATTGCACTATTGCCTGGCCCGGCCTTGATGAGTTGAAGCTGAATAAGATCTTGTGTAAACTTGAATCTCATTATGTTATAACATCCTGCCTGCCTAGGGGCGAGCAGGGCAGATATGTGAATTGTCTGCATCATTAATGCCTTATTGTTCCTGCTTGAGGATGTGTCAGTTGGGATAGTGTTCTATTCCTTGGAGTGTGGCTGAAATGTTGAGTGGTGGAAATGTTACTGGACCGAATGATGCATGGTGGATTCTGGAAGTGATGGCTTTGTGGCAGGAAAATCAAAGTACGTTGTTATCAGTCATATATTTTTATTTAATTGTTTACCTAGTTCCAGGTTTATACACAGGTTGTTATCTTAAAAACTGCAAAGTCACCATAGACACACCATGGGGGTATTTACATTCATGCTATGGTGTAACACTTACTGAGATGTGGCAGACTATCTATCTATAGTATGTATAATTTACTAGTGTTTCTCGTGTCTGTGCAAGGTACTGATCATATATGGTAGATATTTTGGTAACATTAAAGAGTCCGTACTTAAAATTTGAACAGCTGATGGTAATGACATTTCAGCATCAAAAGCAACTGCTTCTTAGAAAGCCATTGACTATTAAGATGCCTAATGAAATGGTTGTGGCCTAAGTATGCAAAATAGTTCATAGCTTCAAGGGCATTTTTGGGCAGAACAAAACAATTTTTTTGTGCCAATAGATCACTTTTTACGATAATAACTCTAACATAACAATGCCAGTGTCATATAGAATACGGACTCCATAGAATATGGGGTATGAATTCTATATAGAACATGTACCTCGGGGTATAGAAAATACTGCTATAGAATATGTGCCCCTTTTACTACACTAATATTAATTTTAGCATGTATCTGTTTTATTATAGCATTATGTACAACAGCAGGATTTATGGCCCTATAATAATTTGGGCAAATACTTATACATCAAGAATAAATCAACTTAATATTTTACAAAAGAATGCAATCAGAATAATTACCAAGTCTCATTACCTTGCCCACACAGATAACTTATTTAAGAAAACCAACTTACTAAAACTAAATCATAGTAAATGACATATACATATATCAGCTGGGTGTGTTTATGTACCAAATTATTAACCATATGCTTCCAACCAGTATGTTATTGATATACATAGACAACACCAGAACGCACACAGACTATTTTATACCTCTGGTTAGAACTAACATAAATACATTTTCTGTTAAATACATGGGTCCAAAATTCTGGAATTTTCTGACAACTGAAATTAAACAGTCAGTGGCAGTATACCGATTCACAAAGAAACTTAAACATTTGTTGTTTTCCCTTGATCAAGAAACTTAACTAATTCCAGTAATATCAACAGTTTTATCCTAATCAAGTTTATAAAAAAATTGATTCTTGAATTGTTTGTCTGTACTAAATATTCACCTGGATTTAAACAAACATAGTTAAGTAGTTGAAAAGTTAAAATGTTCCAAAGTTGTATTGTTTAAGCATTTACTAGTTAAGTAATTGTATTCTCATTAATGACATTATTATTTTTTAATTAACAGTTACTGTTTAACATTAAATTAGTTTTTGTCATAGGTGGTTCCGCTATAAGCCCTTGCGGGTTTCTTAGGAATCTCCTTAGTTGCACTGCAATACTATACTGTATTACTTTGTCTCGTATCTTTGCAACTTAAATAATGTTAATTATAAATAAATATTATTTTGTTTTGTACACAAGAGGGCATGCAGATACTCTGTCAGCAATATTCCTCATTCTAGGAGCAGTCATAGATTTGCCACGTGCCAGTGCGTTTTACTCCTCATTAGAGGGATGTAATTTGTATTGTTTTACTAAAACTAACTATTCACTGATTCCTAGCATGAACCAGGGTTGAGCTGAGATAGATGGGATCAGTGGAAGAATATTGGGTCAGGTAGGTTGGGTCTATGCGTGTCATCAATCACACGAAATCAGGCCAGCATGAAAACATGTTTTATTGACAATGAAGAAAGCCTGCTGGGAGATAGGCATTTATGTAGGCAGATAGTGTGAATCAGTCTTTCCTCCTAGACATGTATCTTGGGTGCCAAACTTTTAGGGAGTAATCTATGACCCCTTGGAAGAAAAATATCCTTTATTTATTAAATTCCCAGTGGGTTAAGGGTTCTCGGTTTAGGGTTTGTACTGTATCTTAGATGGATGTAAATAAGTTTTTCACAACATACATGTTTTCTGTTATTGTTCCCTGGTTACAACCACTGCCCAGTTGCATTACAAAAACTGTCATTTTACATGTCAGTTTCAGGAAACCGTCATGTGTTTGTGTGTGTTATGTGTGTGTGTGGATGTAGCGCCATCTGTAGGGTCTGCATTTTGCCAGTTATAGTAATAATTAGACCTAGTTGATAAAAGTGTGACAATACTCTGCTGGTGAGACATCCAGGTGACACAGAGAGACAACAGATGGGCCAACATTGCCTCAGGTAACTGGCCCAGCTGGTCAGTCATTCTTCATTAATTAATAGCCTGGTCAACTGTACATTTAATTGACATGACATACAGAGGTATATATTAAATTGATTGCTTCCTTTATTGACGTTTCATTGTAATATCATATTAGTGGTCTACCGCATCTTAATACATGTCCGTTTCAGGAAACAAGTGACATGTTGGGCACATACTCATTTCTAGTACTACCAACTTTTTCGCATGGTCGGAATCAGTTCTAGTGAGAAATACCTTTAGAGAAAGATTAGCATTACACCAAACTGGCAGATGTTATTTTTTGTAGATTTATAATTGAGAAAACACTTGTCAGCATTCTGTATTAAAACTAGGTAAGATCAATATAGACAACTACTTTTGAATATTTGGACTTAAAACTGAAAGCATAGGTCATATTGACCCCCTCGCTGTCCGTCAGGCTCCAGGTGGTACCCATGGCCCTCCATCCTGCTCTGTTTACGAATGTAGGATATAAACTTAAAAGTCTTGAAAAAAGTCACAACGTTGACCAAATGACCAAAGCCTGTCAGATAACACTTGTAACAACATTTTCATAACTTTGATGAAGATTCACAAAAAATTCATAGAATTATATAATGCGGAGGACTGTGGAAGAGTTTCTTCAAAGTATCTGTCTTAATCGCGCATCAGTTTTTGATGTGCGGAATCAATACAAATGTGCAACACTGTGGCAGAGTTTCTTTGGCGATTTATCAAAATCATTGAATTGCATTGCCCTGAATTATCAGTCAGAAATATGCAAGACTAGACTTTGTATCTAGTAGTAGTACATAGTCTTCAAATAAAAGAATGCTGTGATCTTATTTCATGTGACATTCTACCGAAAACTGTGACTTTTTTGTGACTTTATTTCTTCCTACACTGCCATTAACAGCAGAATTTCTGACCTGGTGATGGACTGATTTATAATTTTATACATGATGGTTGATGGACGTCATGACATTAAAACACCAGAGGCCGGTTTCACGAACTGTGCTTAAAGTTACGCAATTACTTAGTGTCATGCGTTGCATAAACTCCAATGTTTGTTTATTTAACAAACCGCATCATTTACTAAGACTACTACTCATCTTAGCGTTGTATACATTTTAACCTCTTATGAAACTGGCCCCATGTATACACTGGTGCTGTCATAGACTGTACATTGGTCCAGTTGCTGAGCTCATTCAAAAACAAATCATTAGGACAATGCCTCCAACGAAGCTGTTGAGGAAATGTTAATCATTAGAGTAGTGTTTGAATACTAGGCATACTAGGGCCCACAGGAAGGCTGAGGTAGCGAGACAAAGCTTTCACCTCACCAGTCCAGCTGCAGGCCCCAATATCAAACGGATCACACAGCCTTGAGAGTGAGCAGAGAAAGAAGGTAGAAGACAGCTGGTTTTTGCAGTTGGGTACAGGCGCAGCAGATGCCCAGAATAAGGCCAGTACACAGCAGATGCCCAGTATAAGGCCAATACACTGCAGATGCCCAGTATAAGGCCAGTACACTGCAGATGCCCAGTATAAGGCCAGTACACAGCAGATGCCCAGTATAAGGCCAATACACTGCAGATGCCCAGTATAAGGCCAGTACACTGCAGATGCCCAGTATAAGGCCAGTACACAGCAGATGCCCAGTATAAGGCCAATACACTGCAGATGCCCAGTATAAGGCCAGTACACTGCAGATGCCCAGTATAAGGCCAGTACACAGCAGATGCCCAGTATAAGGCCAATACACTGCAGATGCCCAGTATAAGGCCAGTACACTGCAGATGCCCAGTATAAGGCCAGTACACAGCAGATGCCCAGTATAAGGCCAGTACACAGCAGATGCCCAGTATAAGGCCAGTACACTGCAGATGCCCAGTATAAGGCCAGTACACTGCAGATGCCCAGTATAAGGCCAGTACACAGCAGATGCCCAGTATAAGGCCAGTAGCAGATGCCCAGTATAAGGCCAGTACACAGCAGATGCCCAGTATAAGGCCAGTACACTGCAGATGCCCAGTATAAGGCCAGTACACAGCAGATGCCCAGTATAAGGCCAGTACACAGCAGATGCCCAGTATAAGGCCAGTACACTGCAGATGCCCAGTATAAGACCAGTACCCAGCAGATGCCCAGTATAAGGCCAGTACACTGCAGATGCCCAGTATAAGGCCAGTACACAGCAGATGCCCAGTATAAGGCCAGTACACAGCAGATGCCCAGTATAAGGCAAATACACTGCAGATGCCCAGTATAAGGACAATACACTGCAGATGCCCAGCATAAGGCCAGTACACTGCAGATGCCCAGTATAAGACCAGTACACTGCAGATGCCCAGTATAAGGCCAATACACAGCAGATGCCCAGTATAAGGCCAGTACACTGCAGATGCCCAGTATAAGGCCAGTACACAGCAGATGCCCAGTATAAGGCCAGTACACTGCAGATGCCCAGTAAAAGGCCAGTACCCAGCAGATGCCCAGTATAAGGCCAGTACACTGCAGATGCCCAGTATAAGGCCAGTACACAGCAGATGCCCAGTATAAGACCAGTATACTGCAGATGCCCAGTATAAGGCCACTACACTGCAGATGCCCAGTATAAGGCCAGTACACTGCAGATGCCCTGTATAAGACCAGTACACTGCAGATGCCCAGTATAAGGCCAGTACTCTGCAGATGCTCAGTATAAGACCAGTACACTGCAGATGCCCAGTATAAGGCCAGTACACAGCAGATGCCCAGTATAAGGCCAGTACACAGCAGATGCCCAGTATAAGACCAGTACACTGCAGATGCCCAGTATAAGACCAGTACACAGCAGATGCCCAGTATAAGGCCAGTACACTGCAGATGCCCAGTATAAGGCCAGTACACAGCAGATGCCCAGTATATGGCCAGTACACAGCAGATGCCCAGTATAAGACCAGTATACTGCAGATGCCCAGTATAAGGCCACTACACTGCAGATGCCCAGTATAAGGCCAGTACACTGCAGATGCCCAGTATAAGGCCAGTACACAGCAGATGCCCAGTGTAAGGCCACTACACAGCAGATGCCCAGTGTAAGGCCAGTACACAGCAGATGCCCAGTATAAGGCCAGTACACAGCAGATGCCCAGTATAAGGCCAGTACACAGCAGATGCCCAGTATAAGGCCAGTACACAGCAGATGCCCAGTATAAGACCAGTACACTGCAGATGCCCAGTATAAGGCCAGTACACAGCAGATGCCCAGTATAAAGCCAGTATTGTTGCATTGCTCGGCAGTGACAGCCGTGTGTAGCAATAAGGCATACCTGCCCAGTTTGCAAGTGGTCGTGGTAGTAGTAGGCATCTTCCACATGAAAGGTTTGTTTCATGTGGCTCAAGAATAACCCTGGCTACCTGCCACACTGGCCACATCACATGTCCCAACACAGCCGCAGCACGCACCTATTTATGGCCCAGAATCTCCGCCGCTTTAGTGGCTACAGCCTCTGATTCTGCTTGCTGGATGCGTAGGTAATCCTCGCATATCCGGCAACTTTATTTGTCAAGATTAAAAATATCTTATTTACTGTTTCTCTGTCTTTATCGTGTGTATAAGACTGCGAGAAGTAAACAGGTTACAGAGGCACTGGATTACGCTAGATTACATGGATCCTTTTCTCTGTTCCTCTTGTTTTCAAGGTACTTAGTGACAACCACAGTTTTATTTCCTTAAAATTTGATGTGGATAGATATACAATAACACCTTGCTTTACGGTCACCTCAGTAATACAGCCACCTTGCAGTTAAGGACCCATAGGACTGTTGTCCAAGGTTATTTCATCATTGTTATTATTATTTCAGATTATTACAGAAAAGCATAAGAAATGATTCCTGATAATACAACCACCTTGCTATTTAGGTCATTGGCCTATTTAGTTCATTGGCCTATTTAGGTCATTGGCCTATTTAGGTCATTGGCCTATCTTCGAGGGTGACCTTAATAGTGAGGTTCCACTGTATCTCTAAATAAAATTAATATTTGTTTATAAATGACATTTTTATTCCATTCAGAAATATTCTTTATTTAGTGCACAATGTGATAGAACTTTTTCCCACCAAAATTTTATTTGCATTGAGTGACAACAAGGCTTTCAATGATAATGATCGCGTTCTCTGAATGAATAATTAATGTGTAACCAGATATGTCACTTCTGTTGTTGGCTTTGAATATTCTCAATAAAATATATACTTGTAAAAACTATTTTATAAATTCAGCAAGCTATATAAATTTTATCTAAAATCAAATTATTTAAAGTTCTGTAAATAGGCAATGAAAGTTATTAGTCATCTACGAAGGAAACAAAGTGAGATAACTTTGAAATTGCAGCTCCAATCTGCACCCTCCTGTCAAAGTTCAGGCAATCATACAACTATCCCACCCATACAGGCTTTCATTGAGATTATATAATGCAGATAACAATGAATATATACTTATCTGATCCATTTGTAGAGCAACGTTTTTCCCCAGACATATTTATGGTGTCGTTGATAAGCGATCATAACAACGATTGCCATCTAACTTGCTCATGTCATTGTGTCCTGCTATCATGTAACATAATCTTATTGTAAGTACATCGTTTGGGTTTCGGCACTTTTAATGTAAACCTACGTCAAGTGTTTACTTAACTTTTTGATGTATAATAATCAGAATCTGGGTTCGAATCCTGTGCTCCGAACCTTGGAGAAGTTCATTCAGTGTATGTTGCTCCATTTCACTCATCGGTATGAATGAGTACCTGACTATAGACAGTGGTGGATATTTGTGTATGAATCATCTTCTCATATTAATTGCAGCATGGCTGAATGCTTCCCTGAAAAGTCAAGATGATGTTCATTTGAACAAGTCTGCAGGGAGTAAAGTGTAAAGTGCTTTGAGCAGTCCTGAGGATTGGATACTGTGCTATGTAAGAACTTACCTTTACTTCTACTTTACTTTTTGTGATTGGAATGTTGGACATGTTGTTTGTTCTGTCGTAGATACCAGAGTGACCACAGTCAGCGAAGATGTGGACGTGGACAAGAATGGTCTGAGTGTCACCAACGGTCACTCACTCAGAAGTAAGTGTAAAGTTCACTCTGTGTAACGAATGGTCACTCAGTGACTTGATATAAGGGAATGGCTACACTCAGTGAGACGAATGGTCACCCTAAGGTAAGTGTTACTGCTGTTGCACCAATCAGCAGGCAGTTGAGTTGACCGGTGGTTAAGTGTTTTGGTCAACTGCTGCTGTTGTCCTACTGCTGTCACAGCAGCTGTGAAATGTCACAGTATTGTTTACTGTCAGGTGAATTTTTTTTACCTAAAATCATATCTGAGTTGTGTCTTTCATGTTGGTCATGGACGTAGAGGAATTTCAATGTTTGTTTTTCAGTGTTTTTGAGCAATATTATAGATTGTTTCAAGAAGAGATGTGTGCGTGTCACTTTTGAAATTACATACATTTTTTAAATGACACATTTGTTTACATTGACCAGTGAAATTTCACAGTGTTGTATCTGGGCTTTAGTTTGGTGGATGGTTGCTTTTACAAAAAAAATCAATGTTAACCATATCATTACGACAGGCCAGATTTCCGGCCGCACTGTCTGTGAAACTTCAGTGTGACAGGTCGGTTATTCGACATTGATTGCTCTTTGGATTGTACAATTGTGGATCTGGCACTGTAACAAATTAAATATATTATATTATTATTATTATTATTGTCGGATGTTGACGATCGACAGAGTAACGACGAACATAGTATACAATTATGTTCAGCAACTGCAAAAACGTTGAAATCTTAATGGCCATCTTGGATTGCTGGTTACCATGACGACGGAATGTAAAATGATATTCCTAATTTTACTCGCTGATTATCATATATTCCAAAAATATATACCATTCCTATTCATAAAATTCATTTTTGTTACTCAAATCTTGACTTGAAGTGAGGTAGTCCATCGACTTACATATTCACTGGGAATGCAGTATTCAATGGTCACAGCTGGTCAGGGCTGTAGTACTGAAATGGTTAACCAATAGTTGTTGGCCAACACATGACAGTTACATGATTTGCATAGATCTGACAAAAGTTTGATAGCAGCAATGCCTAGTGATTGGATCTATTAGTGTTGGTTTACTGTTATTCTTACAACCACTACAAACATCATTGCAAAATAATACTTTTACCTGTGACAGTGTCATGAAAAAACGTTATGAAGTCAACAAAGTTGATATCATTAAACCTGCAACTTCTAATTGGTTTCCTATCCACACCACAACTTCTAAAAATGTGTTCTTGGTCTTCAGTACTAAATGTACTCTTATATTTGCTAACACATGTATCGTTATTTATTTTTAAAACAACAACAGTGAAGCTATTAATAATGACGGTTAAGGCTGAATGCATAATTCTGAAGTCCATTGATGTTTTTGTGCAGGTTCATAACACTGTGGTTTCAGCAAAGAAGTAATCGGCAAGTATTAGATGTCAGTGTGTAACTGATACCATGTACGAACACCTGACTGTAGCGTTACAACTAGATGTGATTTGATTGATCTCGCTGTGTGCCAGTGCAGTACCCGGCTATAAAAACTTGTTTCCTGCCCATTGGTTCTGACTGCTGAAGAATTGTACACAGAAATATATAGCATCAGAGATAAGACACTATCTGGGCCCATCTGTCCTCTAGTAATAGGTCACTCAGTCCTATTGACGCCAATGCGGTGAATGTACATAGAGGACAACCTTGGGTGTTGCATGGTTAACAACCTTGGGGTCGTGTTGTGAACACTATTGGGGTTCTGTGGTGGGCTTCGTTGGGCTCAAATGGTGGGCGAGACATTTTGTGAACCTGTTGTAATCATTGCCTACATTAATGCATCTGATTTTTAAAACAAGGGACATATATTTATTTTACCACAGGTGGCCATGTTAACAGGTTTTAGTCCAGTTTGCAAAATGGCCATGTTAACAGGTTTTAGTCCTGTATGCAAAACAATGTTTTTGTCATAACGGTTATTGGATTCCACTGTCATGTCATTCATGTGCTGTACATTGTTTTCTACAAGTGCTACCATTTTTTCTTGGAAAATCAACCTTGGAGTTGGAATTGCTCCCTGTTAGAAAAACAAAAATTGTGTGTGCGTATACACTGGGAATACGTCTATCACTGACCTGGTTCACATTATGGTCAGCCAGTCACCAGAAAGGTCCGCCTCTGTCCTAACACAACTGGCCGCTTTCCTGTCCAAAATAATTCCTTTCATGGTACAAACAAATCTTTGAAAGAGTACTGTGTCAAAATTGCTGGCATTTTATTCCTACAATAAGAACCCTGAAGTAAAACAGTAGTAAGCAACAGTTCGGAAGCAGGTTGTTTTGCCCCCGCCCCTGACACAACAATCAGTAAACACTCCCTGTGTCTACACAGATGTGTTTCTTCATTGCTGCCAATGAAATGTCCATCTCCTTCCCTGAATCACAGCAGATGAGATAGCCTGCGTTTGAAGTGTGTTTATACAGTGATATTGTGTATAATAACAGGCACTTGTTGATTGCCGTGTGTTTGCCAGTGGGCCAAGCCTGTAGTGTCAGTGAGATGGTCTGCCAGGTTCTCTTGGACTTGCATGTTCTTCTCACCGCAGCATTCTTCTTTTCTGTTTACATAAGGTAGCTTGTTTCATAGGTGTGTGCGTGTGACACACAAAGCTTTGATAGTACCATGCTGCGACTGTCTAATGGTTGTCTAGCTGGACTCATGAATCGGCTGGAGTTGTGCCAACTCATTGCCTCATATCGCTGTGTGTCTGTGGCTGTGAATCACCGGGCCAGTGCCCTTTGTCAGGTGTAGTCTACTTGTACGCTGTATGGCCAACAAGCCTGCCAGGTATATAGCTTTGATGACTGATGCATATGCTGTGTTGACATTACATAAGCTGTGTGCTTTTGGTATAGTATAAACAAACATTCGATACCAGCGCTTTCCAGAGCCATGACCTAGTTTAGTTAGTGTCATGTTCGTAGTTGTTGTTGTTGTTGTTCTTGTTGATTTATTGGTATGCTCATTTTAGACGGAAGGGGACAGACCACAATTCTGACTCACCAGTAGTCATCTAATTGA
Source organism: Paraescarpia echinospica (assembly GCA_020002185.1). Classification (NCBI taxonomy): domain Eukaryota; kingdom Metazoa; phylum Annelida; class Polychaeta; order Sabellida; family Siboglinidae; genus Paraescarpia; species Paraescarpia echinospica. The sequence goes on along the minus strand of CM034535.1, from coordinate 41,959,036 downwards.
ATAACTATTTTGTTATGATTGTTATTCTTTTGTTGTGTTGAAGTATGGTGACTGGTTTAAAGCTGTTGGTCATGTAGCGTTTACTCCACATTATGGTGACAGTTTGCTTTCTTTTTGAATTGGGGAGGCAGGACTTAATATTGGGTGAATAAACATCTGATGTCGCAGTGGCATGCAAAGCGGGTAAGTAAAGACTGATTTTGTTACATTTTAGCTTTGCTTTCCTGGCGTTTAATTGAACTTGTGACTGACATGCAGGAAATTGTAATTAATCTCTCAATTTTTTAAGCAGCAGACAAGTAAAGTGATTTTACGTGTTATATAATTGGCAGTTGAAGTCACAATAGAATTAGTAAGTGTGATGAATAGGCAGTATCTTTCTTCAAAAAGGAGAGTCAGGCTATTGTGGTCTGTCCTCAGAATATCATATCAAGGAGAGTATTGAGTCCATTAGTCGTACGTCATTGCCCTTATTTGGTATTCAGTCGTCAAGGTGATCCACCATCTTGGCTATATACAATCGAATGTTGCATATCGTTTACTATGGAACCGAAACGTTGCAGCAAAATTTTTATGGATAGTGACATCTCTAACGCCTGACAGTAATATACAAGTTCTTAAGGTGACTGGCCAAAGATGTGCAGCTGAAAAACTAGTGAACCGTTTCCCTCGTTTGATTGCAATAGACGCTGACGTGCCTTCTGGCTGTTGTGTATAACCCGCCAAAGGCCGTTGCTAGGATATGAGACAGGATGTCACGTAATTGCTAATTGTCCAATTGTGGTCTGCCTCCAGAATATATATACATCCTGTATTGACATCGGGGACCTGTGTCACTGATGTTTGTTGCTGTTCAATCTTCACAGTTTAATTTATGACTGATTTTAAACTCGGTATGCATGACTGGTCATATTGTGTGACTGGTCATTGTGTGTGGCTGGTCATTGTGTGTGACTGGTCATATTATGTTATGATGTAGGACTACTATTTTGTGTGTTTCTTTTTCCAATGCTAAACAGTGTGATTCCTTTTTAATTAACTAATTAGCACTATACACTTTGATTGTTGTCACTTCACTGACCACCTGCAGTAGTGATTTCATCAAATCTTACAGTCGACACGCGATAAATGCTATCTGTCTTTTTTTTACCAAAATGCGACATATCCATTTTAACCAATGAGCACTCTCTTGCTGCTCTTTTCTCTATGCATAGTGATGGCGCTTACTCTATGGATATATGGCGTGTTCACAAAAAAGACATCAATATGTTGCATTTTGATGACAAAGCCATTTAATATCATATTATCTATAATAAATCTGCAGAAAGCATTTCAGCCTTTGCTGCAAATTTTCAAACAAGTTTTTATTTACATTTGGAGGATGAAACATAAAAATTTGTTTTCTCAAAACAAACAAAAAACAAACCCGTCATATGTTGTCTACCAAGAAATTGAAATCTAAGCCTGTTTGCAGCACAAGTGTCACAGTATGCAAATGTACACTGCTTATAAACAAACAATTTTTTTCATCATTCAGACTAGTCCTTACAAAAACTATCTCAAAAGTAGTGGCACTTCATTTGTTTGTTGTAAACCCGGAAGAGAAATAATGAAGTATCCCCTATTGTCTCTCACTAGCAACAGAATGCATGTGCAATCAGTACACTGTTGATCCGGCAGGTGATGCCACTGTTTGAGCTAGTGACACATCTGTCTCCCAGCCATCATTGATTTCAGTCTCCACTGAAGGCTTACCGCAGCTCAGGACACATTTACTGTGGGCTTCTCTTAGCGGGCAATTCCTGGTGTGACAGATAAATTGATGAACATGTCAGAAATCAGTGGCACTTTGAGGCCGAGTTCAGCTGATGAGGAAAGTTGACAGTGTCAACTTGGCAGCGGTTTCAAATTTTATTTTAGTTTTTTAGTCCTTTGGCCGAAGGTCCAAGGGACTATTGCCATCACTCTGTGTCCGCCGTCCTCTGTCATGTGGCAGTGCAACTGTACACAAGAAATCTGTATTTGATTGAATCATTCTAAGGGCACCAAAGGTCCCCTAAAATGCTAAATTTGCTAACTAAACTGTCTGCTGCAGCAGATGATCTATCATGCTAACAGTCCTTTTGTTCAACTAATCCCTTTCGCAGAAAATCTGTCACACCTCACTGTGGCTGCCTGACTGGTGTGACTAATCTGTAATTGGACACTGGCAGAGGCTTGCCTCAACTGACACTAGAGTAGTAGATTTGTGTAATGTGCCAGAAACTGTCTGGCCCACTATCCACTCTGATTTTTATATTTGAGGCCTTGACTAATATTTAATTGGTCACACACAGCCAGAGCAGACAAGCTTGTGTCAACAGACAGCATTAAGCCACTAGACCCCTGTTAAGCTAGACAGTTCCCTGTAGGTTTTAAACTGTGTCAAACAGTGAGTCTACCTTTTGCTCTCAAATAATCTGTCCTCTTAGTTTTACACATAAAGACAATCTGGCATAACTTGATAAATTTTTGTAGCAGCACATTCATACTTCCAGTGTATCGTTGCAACATAACATACATACTGTGTGCCACATTTGAATGTCATGCATGTAATATTTCCATGCAATCCATTTGCATATGTAATGTAAAACTTCAACGGCCGTTTTCTTCATTTTCACGTTTTGACCTCTACCATGTTCAATGCTCCATAACTTCACCAATTTTTGTAGCAGTCATAATTTTTGAAACCATGTAAAAGCACCATACCTAACCTTTACAAGAATGTAAGAAAACAATGTTATAATTTTCTCAACTTATCACTCATTTGGTCAGCCGGGGTCACATATAGACGTTTCAGTCCAAAGGACCTCAGGGCCACTTGGCCCATTTTTTTACTCCAGCAAAGTTAAGTAGATAGATAATAATATTAGTTTCAATTTCATGAGTATGCGGAAATATGAATTGACTTTAAAGTAGAAAAAGATTTCAATGCCAAACCTTCCTACCTGCAGTATCAGTCTATATGCAGGTTGCGATACATCGTAGATTGTGTTTACATGTAATTATTGCTTTTTATAATTTCCTTTCCTTGTATAGTTGAATGATAACAGTCAAGAAAGTATCATTACTCATGTCATATAAGGGATAGTTTCATCCACGTTTGCAGAATAATAAACCATTTACCTGTATTTAGTTGCAAAGTTAGCCTTTTCTTGTAAGACATCGATCATAATTAACTGACGTGCCGTTGTTAGCTGTTGACCTGTTGGCCTGTTGTAGTTATAAAGGAATTCTACTGCACAGTGCCATATCATTCATCTGGGATGTTATTTCTTGGAATAACGTTTCAGTGTCAAAATAAAATTGATTAATGCCATTAATCAGAGAGCTGGTGTGACATTATCACAGGTTAACTAAAAACTTTTGAAGTAAAAGAACGCCCCCAAAAAATCCATTGATGTAAGCCAATCACCACTAAGGTTACAAAATGTATACAATCCCCAGAGGGCGCAGTGAACAAAACAGTGGCACCACACGGTAGGCCAGGAACCAATGCTATTGGCAGAATTTCCAAGTCTCCCGATTTTGTGGGAGGTCTCCCGAATTTTGACAGAATCTAGAAAATCTCCCGATCTCCCAAATTGGAACACAAATCCCCCGATTTTATTCTAAAACTTAAAAGACTGCACTTCAGTCCATGAGTGCCTTGCTGGCGTGCAAAATCAATGTTTCCTCTGCATGCTACCAGTAGCAGATGTCATCAGGTTTGCTGGAGTTGGTTGGAAAGGCGACTCACCTTTACAACACTATGTTGCAGAAGCAATAAAGTGACGATTGCGATGACAGTCTTTTGTTTGTCTCGTTGTTCATGTTTTGCACTGTACATCTACATTTATGGTATGTGTGTGTTTCAGTTTAGGTGGCTTTCGATAAGCTTTTCCTTTTTAAAAAACTACCGGTAAAATCTCCCTATTGTGTTTTCATAATACAAGAAGATCTCTCTATTTTAGGTTAATTCAACTTGGAAGCTTTGTATTGGTTGTCTAGTAAATATTACATTGTTAAGATATGTCAGTTGTTGCCAACTGAAGAGATATGTGTAAAACAAATAGGAAACATGCTTTATGGTATATGAATGCATGATTAGATTGTTTAATATTTAAAGAAAAGGCTGTTTAACGGGAAAGGTGGCACAAAAATGATGTGTAAAATAATAATAACTTGGACATTAACATAAAATGAAAAGATTTAAATGTTGGTAGTGTTTCATTTGACTATGATTTCCCGTATAGGTAGTGACAAAAAAGAATTGGTAAAAACATGTGTAAAAGACTAGAATAAATGCAGGGTTGGACAAAATAAAGATTTAAAACAATCAGATTTATTTGATTTAAATCAAGTTTTATCTAGTATGTAGGTAGCTTTACAACCATCATCTATTTACCCTTTCAAATATATGTTCTATTCCAATCGATTTGGATGTTTTTTCATGACACAACATTCGTCAATACCGTGGCCATGTCACACATGTGGAATACCCTTACTGGAGTGTTACCGTGGCAACCTAATTACAGATAACAGACATAATATATTGTACTTATTTCTAGTGGGTTTCCTCTTCACTCAGCCTCCAAATTGGCCAATTAGTTAATCACAGAACTGGCTTATTGCCTTGACTGTCCAAGTAACACACCCTGACCTTGTGACCCTGTGTGATGACATCATAGTGGTTACAAATCATATTTTAACACTTGGAATGTATCGCAAGCAATGATGGACTCCCTGTAATATTAACCCGCCAGTTATTCTGGGTGGTTTGGAAACACTGGCTGGGTAGTTTAGATTACAAGCACATGGCCACATCATGTGTATGAAGGCGGTAATCAATATGCCCTGGACACTTGATTACTTAATCCTGCCTGACTTCTCTGATAATTGACGATAATCAATAGAGTGCAACCACCATTGGTTCTGCAGAGTATGGCTGCATGTCATGTTTCCTGCGCCTTATTCGCTGCGTGTGATCGCGGTTTCATGTTGCCAATCATGTCGAATCAGTCTACTTCCTGGTAGTCTCTGGGTCAATACAGGAAAATAATTCTGCAGTCATTTTGTCGGCCTCGCTAAATTATATTGTGTCCGTCCTTAATAGCAGAGTTCAAGATGAATAAGGCTGGTCCAGCTGATACCGTGTATCATGTTGTATACAGGTCTTCATGCAGGATCAAATTTTTGCAAGTCCAAAAATGTCCTGGTAGATTTACGTGTCCGTGCACACGTACAATCCAGTCGAAACGTGCATATGTACATAAATACATATATGTATACATTGCTATAGAATAATGCATGCATACACAAGTGTGACACACACTTGTATAATGGACGTATAAATAAAGCTGAGAGTCAATAATATGTAAAAAAAATTGCTTTTAAATTTCCACCCATCCAAAACGAACTCATGTATGGTGGTTTATGTACTTTATTTAAAAAACATTTTATAAGTGTAACATTTTGTAGGTGAATTTGCAAGAAATTGAAGTAATTAAATGTGTGGCAAATTGAAGTAATTAAATGTGTATAAATGCATTTATTATTAGAAAAGAAATTAATCTTACTAACATTTGCAAACAAGAGATAACATGCGTAAGATTCATGAGACTGGAATGTACCACCAGTCTGCATTGTTAAGGTACTCTAGCTTTTAATTTAAAAAGCAGATGTTCAGTAAGAATACTAAATAGACACAGACACTTAAAAACAAGACTGGATACTTGGAAACCTGCTGTTTGTGAACTTTGTGGGTATCAGCTGGAAGACACTAATTTGAACTAATCTGTCATAGCTAACTTTAATAGTGATACAAAACAATCACTGTTTGTTCCATTTCATGCCTCCAATACTTAACATGGTACACACATTTTTCTATTTATATTTGGTACTTCTTTTTGAGTACCGTGATCATTAACTTTATGCCAATGCACCTGCTCAGCTCATGCAGTACTAGATCGCCATCAGATATGGAGCAGTTTAATTATTGATCGAGCATCAGTTTAATAATCTATATGTAAATACGCCAACATTGGGGGCAGTATCTCCTCCAAGGTGACACAGACCACTTGCCTCATTCTGTCTCCTCCCAGGTGACACAGCCCACTTGCCTCATTCTGTCTCCTCCCAGGTGACACAGCCCACTTGTCTCATTCTGTCTCCTCCCAGGTGACACAGCCCACTTGCCTCATTCTGTCTCCTCCCAGATACCATAGACCACTTGTCTCATTCTGTCTCTTCCCAGGTGACACAGACCACTTGCCTCATTCTGTCTCCTCCCAGGTGACACAGACCACTTGCCTCATTCTGTCTCCTCCCAAGTGACACAGACCACTTGCCTCATTCTGTCTCCTCCAAGGTGACACAGCCCACTTGCCTCATTCTGTCTCTTCCCAGGTAACACAGTCCACTTGCCTCATTCTGTCTCCTCCAAGGTGACACAGACCACTTGCCTCATTCTGTCTCTTCCCAGGTGACACAGACCACTTGCCTCATTCTGTCTCCTCCAAGGTGACACAGACCACTTGCCTCATTCTGTCTCCTCCCAGGTGACACAGACCACTTGCCTCATTCTGTCTCCTCCCAGATACCATAGACCACTTGTCTCATTCTGTCTCCTCCCAGGTGACACAGCCCACTTGCCTCATTCTGTCTCTTCCCAGGTAACACAGTCCACTTGCCTCATTCTGTCTCTTCCCAGGTAACACAGTCCACTTGCCTCATTCTGTCTCCTCCCAGGTGACACAGCCCACTTGCCTCATTCTGTCTCCTCCCAGGTGCCACAGACCACTTGCCTCATTCTGTCTCTTCCCAGGTAACACAGTCCACTTGCCTCATTCTGTCTCCTCCCAGGTGACACAGCCCACTTGCCTCATTCTGTCTCCTCCCAGGTGCCACAGACCACTTGCCTCATTCTGTCTCTTCCCAGGTGACACAGTCCACTTGCCTCATTCTGTCTCTTCCCAGGTGACACAGACCACTTGCCTCATTCTGTCTCCTCCCAGGTGACACAGTCCACTTGCCTCATTCTGTCTCTTCCCAGGTGACACAGTCCACTTGCCTCATTCTGTCTCCTCCCAGGTGACACAGCCCACTTGCCTCATTCTGTCTCCTCCCAGGTGCCACAGACCACTTGCCTCATTCTGTCTCTTCCCAGGTGACACAGTCCACTTGCCTCATTCTGTCTCTTCCCAGGTGACACAGACCACTTGCCTCATTCTGTCTCTTCCCAGGTGACACAGACCACTTGCCTCATTCTGTCTCCTCCCAGGTGACACAGTCCACTTGCCTCATTCTGTCTCCTCCCAGGTGACACAGCCCACTTGCCTCATTCTGTCTCCTCCCAGGTGCCACAGACCACTTGCCTCATTCTGTCTCATCCCAGGTGACACAGTCCACTTGCCTCATTCTGTCTCCTCCCAGGTGACACAGCCCACTTGCCTCATTCTGTCTCCTCCCAGGTGCCACAGACCAGTTGCCTCATTCTGTCTCTTCCCAGGTGCTACAGACCACTTGCCTCATTCTGTCTTCATTTGGACCCATGAACCATTATGCTGCATGTTTGATGTTTGCAATAAAACTTGTAGTTACAATGACAATAGTATAAATTATAAAGTTGCTGGTAAAACTAAACGTGCAGCCAGGATAGTTTGTTTGGATGAGTTTAGGATAGCAGCAGGGGCAGTAAACAAACAGCTGACTGACTGACACAACAGATCAATAACAACACATTGACTTTAATGAATCTACCCTGTAGTGACCTCATCAAAGAGATGCTGATAAATGAGATTCTTGTTGTGTACTGTTTACAGCTCGATTAGTTCCAGTCTGTTTACATGATTGTGTATGTTTGTGTGTACATACGACATTCGTGTTGTGTGCACACATCCATGCATACAATGTTTATGTGTGTGTAGGTTTGCATCACAGCAATCTAAGTTACCCATCACTGGCTGTAGTCTACATACCGCTATTGTTTCCCCCAGTTGAAACCAACACAGAAAGTCTGACAGTTCCGCCCTGTGTGCAAACTGCAATTCGGCTTTAATAAAAACTTTGTACATTTTGTTGTTTGTTTTGTCACTGACCAGCAGGTGGCAGTACATAATAAATTTAGATGCTACACGTCAATTGTCAAGGCTGGATTCTGTCTCCCTACACAGGGGACCCTTCCATCACTGACACATGCATATGTGGCCAGCTAGAAACAGAACTCGGCAGAAGTGTCAGTCTGGATCAGATACGCTCTTTTTCCTGTTCTAAACTGTTTTTGGGATGCAACAAATCCTTGACAATTGATACCTTACAAAATCACTAGGGCTTCCTTCATACACCGTGAACCAGGAAGTGAAATAGTGATCTGTCCCGATCTCACCTGCCTGTGTTAATTATTCATGTAACTGCAATGAGAGATGCTGCTGTGACATTTCAATGAAACACCAGGCCCCTGGCAGATGAATCATCATGTCAACATGGCTTCAGGTAATTTGTGAGCTCCAATTGATAGCGTTTGTGTAATTTAGTTGCATCAGTTGAAACATGAATCACTTCATTTGCAAGCTGATGTCAGCTGTATACTATAAATAGAGTTGCCTATGTAATATTAAAAATAATAACAACATCATAATACATATAACAGGTTGTGGCTGAAGAAGCAACGATTTGAATCTCTTATTGGTGTTCGAAGCAGTTTTGTTTATTTATCACGGAAGTGCCTACACTAGCTGACCGTGTTGGGATTATGTGGCCAGGTGGAATAATAATTGATTAACTTATTAATATTTATTTACCTTTGAATGATTCCGTGGAAGTCAAGGTAGTGTTCAAATGACCTGGTGACAGATGTGCAAGAAATGAAATGGTGCCACAGACATTCCTAAGAACTGCGCAATGCGGTGTATAAGAATGGGGCAGCCATTATCCAGAGACTCGCTAAGGATTTATGTACTTTGATAAATGGACAATTGGTGTTGTCAGCATAATAACGAAGGATGCAGGACCTGCCGCCAATGGTGAGGTCTTGGGTGTCATTTGCGCTTGTTGCTGTTATACAAACATGAGAAGATTAGCAGTATGCCTGCAGCAAGTCAACTTGTGAGGGAGTTGCCGCTTTGTAATCATCCTCTTGAGTGTTGGCGGTACAGAGGCTTCTGAAAGATAGAGTGATAACCGGAGTCTAACCGGAGGAGACAAATGTATTACAGCCGCATGCTGGGCATCAGTCTTGTGTTGTGTAAGGGTGTGCATGCATGCGTGTACACGGTGTGCGTGTTGCACATTGATTCTATGTTGATTATGTACTTAGGAGTCAGTGTGCATCATATGGCGGTGAGTATATCACGTCAGCGGGATGGCCAACTGCTGTATCCATCTGATTGATCCATCGTACTGCGCACTGTATGAATGGTAACACACGCGGAACGAACCTCTCCTAGTCTGCATTGCATAACCGTCATTACCGGTTTCATTAAGTTATACACAGACGTGCATCTTTTATTACACTTAATTCAGGCAGCATTTAGATGAGTCTAATGTTGACGGGAATGTTTGATGATGGAAATATGCCACCAATGATCGATCTATGTCATCCCGCGGGAGCATGTGAAGTGGACTCAGGGAGCTGGTCTTAGTGTGCCCAGGGACTCCTTGTCGGCAGACCGTCGGGCGCAACACACAGCTGGTGATCTCCATGGCGGGGTTGAATCAGGCAGGTTGGCCTCCACATATAGATGTGTGTCTGATCATATGAGTGCGGACGGTGAACCGCTGCTGGTCACTAGGTGGCGCTAGTGTAACCATGCAGTGTTGGAGGATGCTCACCTGATTGCACAGTACCTGTGAGACCACAGCAGCTGGTGTGTTGTACTTACAAGTCATAGTGCCATTGTTCATGTGAATGGCGAGCGTTGGATCTCGACTGGTGCCTTGGTAAAAACTGCATCTGACATGAATCGGTGATTGAATAAAAAGCGACAGCCAAGGGAACGGACGGAAGAAAGTCTGCTTGGAGGGCTGCCAAGTGAAAATGCATGGAACATTGCATTACGACAATGTTAGCACCTACAGGAGATAAGGCTGTCACATAAAGTGTCCTCACAGCGTGACCGGGGACAGAGATGTGCAGGCAGGACTTGTGTAGGTACACAGAAGACATTGGCTCGATGGGGACATGGTGTGGATGATCTAGGCTGCCCAGGTGGTGTATGTGGATGTTGAAGATGGATCGCAGATTGTGGCAGGATCATCTCATAGTGTGTAGCAAGCTGATTGTTGCGAGGGCCAAATTGTACACCAATGGGATAACGGCTGGCGGACAGGTCAGCCTGCTCGATGTGGAAGGTATGTCTGTCTTGTCTTCTCACACCTCTAAGTGGGGATTAGGTCTGTGATTTATATGTCAACCTTCATGCTACCAACACTGATTCTACATTGGATTTCGCCAGTGGTGCTGTGACTACATGGTTCCTGGGTCTTGATATACTCTTATGTAATATGATGTTACCAGTTTTTAGCATGAATGCATTTTTTCACATAGTGGGATTTTTTCATGGGTGATTCCATCCATATGGATTATGTCTCAGGGTACCAGTACAGTGGCTAATTAAAATCATGCTTGTTGCAGAGCAGATCAAGTAAAGCCATAACCACTACAGTACTATAACTACTTAATTTTATCCTCTATTTACTAACAGGCCGATTTCCATGTGCATTCCCGAACTAGAGCAGCCCTGGTTATGAAGATCTAACATGCCTCTGGTTATACTAACCTTTCAGTGTCGAGTCTTGTCTCCCATAATGTATAAAAGTGTTTCTTAAATAGATACACAAGGAATCTAGTTATAAAAGATTGTATTTAATAAATAATAATTTTAATCAAATATATATACCTATATTAATATCTTAAAAAATCTGTATTAATAATCAGGTATATTCTATATTAACATCCCCCCAAAAATTAGTCATGAAGCATTGTAACTTTAAGCAAATAATATATTTTAGTACAAACTGAGCACGATATTCTGTTCTCCAATTAAATGTTCTCCAGTGAAATGAAATAGCCATTGATAAATCACATGTAGGCCCATCACAACTGTGCCGGATTATGGAGTCTTGTGTATATTGTACCGAATCGCATTATATTTTACGGTGTGCACCACAGTGGGAGGAAACGGAAATGAATGACATAGAAGTAGTCTACTGAACAATCATTTATTTATTTTTAATTGACTAATTGCAGTAAATATTACATTTCCGTGGGTGGCTCTCACGCTAGTGGTTTTAAGCATTATTGAGAGTCTCCCGACATAGACTAACTGTTGTTAAATATGTGTTGCATTTTGTGCCTTTGTTTGTTGATTGTCGAATAAATATGTTCCAATTCCAATATTGGGACACCATGACGGACACATAACTGGAAGCACCACATAATTAATACTGAAGAACATCTAATGTCAGACTTCATTGTCAACATTAAATAAATATTGTAACTTGTTGGTATTTTTAGTTTATGATAATATGTCAGAATTGTTATATGATAAACAACACTTACGGTGTCTCATTTACAGCACATGTCTGAATGGTGTTTGTTAAGAAGTACTGTAGATTACCATAATCATGTTATGTTCTGTGAGTTGGCCTGCATCTGGTGACATTGTCTTATCTCTCTCTGTGAGGTTGTAGCAAAGGGATGTGGTGACAAGGAACGGTGACACTTGTGGACATGTGTCGTTTGTATACATACATTCAGTGTTGTACCTCAGGTTGTGTCACCAGCCGAAGTAGCTCAGGTAGTTTTAATCATTTGCCTGGGTAATCCGGGTAGGCCAGGTAGTCAGGTTTCTCGGGTAATCCGGGTATCTCGTAGCTTGTCTGGTGTGTCCACGTGTTGGCAAGACAGTAAAAATTAATTGTCACTTGCCACTAGTGATAGGCAGTACTGATGCCTCCACTGGGTATTGCACACTAACTCATTGTATGAACTGCCACAGCCATATGTCTGCAAAAGCCTACTGCACTTGTAAAGGGTGGCTGACTTTGCCTCGGAGAAGAGCCATGAAGGCATAAATCGGTTCTGTTGCTCATAATGTTATGTGTTTTCTGCAATTGTTCTGAGGTCCACTATTCAGTTGCGTTTCGAAAAAACTGCACACATTTATGTCAACAAATGTCATGTACGACTACTTTAGGAAGTTGTCTCCTGCATATGTGTGCATGTAACGCCACCTGGAGGATGGCAATTTTGCTAGTAATCGTAATCTGTAAATGAACAAATCTCTCCCAGTTATTTTACTCTAGCTTATTAGTATTCGGCATGTATCATTAAATGAAGATATAAATATGATACAACAACACTTGAGACCACTGTTTGAGCAGTGGGAGTTTCAGGAATAACCCACAAGTTGTTTGTAACACAATCCAGTGTCTCTAGGACACCACACAATAGCTGCACGTTTCTAATATGATTTACATGGAAATGTCAAAATGTGTTCAGCAAAAACCAACTAGACATGTACACTGTATGTAGTCCTGATCTTCTAGGTTGATATAGTTCCATGTTAACTATAAATTGACAATACAGATACATATTATATGGTTTACGTTATGTTATGATTATGATATCATAAACCCATTTTAATAATACAATTAAAAAAATTTGGTTGCCAACACAAATATATTATTATTTATTTATTATTTCTAACAAATATCATCTCACAGAAATAGACCACATAAAAACTAAAAAGCTGAAAGGTAAAACTTGATATGAAGAATATCAACAAGAGAGAATGGAGATGTGCTTTTTCATAAAGCAAAAAACTATATTTGAAGATGAATAGGGAAGAGCAACATAAGTGGAATGGACCGCTCTATGCGTGCAGGAACTACTGATGTGATTCCCAGAATGCCCCGGTTAATGCATAATGCATCGAATTGTCATTAAAACATACAGCCTGACGCTGCAACTCCTTCAAGCTGGAACACTGAGTTGAAAACAGTGATTTGTCTTGAAGGATGTTGATCTCTGGTAGAGATGTAATAAGATGAGCAACTCCTTAAGATAGATGACAGATGTTATGCTACAGGCTACTTATCTAACACAATGGCTTCTTTCACGATTCCAACACTTATTTTCTTATTATAATATGAACAATTTAAATGGTTAGTTTTATATACAATTTACACATGTATACTAATAAACACAATTCATTTATCAGATAGAAATTAGAGAATTGCATTATCTACTAAAACATAATTAAAAGTCATGAAGTTAAATGTGATATAAGACGTTTATGTTAACATTTTATTATGAAGAAATATATATGTTACATGCACTCGGATTGTCTGATTTTTTAGTCCTTTGGCCGAAGGTCCAAGGGACTATTGCCATCACTCTGTGTCCGCCGTCTGCCGTTAGCTGCCGTATCTCAGAAACCATTCAGCAACTTTTTCTGTAATTTTGCATAGACATCTTAGGGCACTGCCACTATGCACGAGATCTGTATTTGATTGAATCATTTTAAGGGCTCCCTAGGGCCTCCAACGACCCCATAACTTGTAAAAAATGTAACATTTTGCCTATTTAAAAAAAAAAATTTCAGCAACTTTTTCTCTAATTTTGCATATACATTTCATGTGGTAGTGTCACTTTAAAGGATCCCATAAAATGCTAAATTGTCCTCTACAGCAGCAGCTCTATTTACAACTTGATGGCAACACCCTTTTCCCAACAACATCTGTCACATGTGGAGTCTGTGTCTTGCATGGATCACAGGTTGTCTTTTCTATTATTTAAAAAACTGTTCAGTAACTTTTTCTCTAATTTGGCATAGACGTCTCTTAGGGTAGTGTCACTGTGCACAAGATTTTTATTTGATTGAATCATTCTAAGGGCATCTCAGGTCCTCCCAAAAAGCTAAGCCCTTTTCCAACAACATCCCACCCCACTGCAGCTAAGATTCTCTGGCTGCTATTGTTTGATGGAAACTGTGACTAATCTGTAATTGGTAACTGGCTGAGGCTTGTGTCAACAGACAGCATGCTCTAGACCCCTGTTAACCCATTAGCACTCAGCATGTTATTTCTATACAGTATCTGTTTTCTCAGAAGTTTGACCTAGATCCCCAAAAAATTATGCATGGTAGTTTTATCATTTTTTATAATTATAAGTGTTATTTTGAAGAGCATTGAATTATCTATGATACCTTTTAGTATGTTGTTGCAATGAAATATGTTGACCATACTGAGCTTGGTAAATGGTAATTTTTATAATGAATCACATTTTGAGAATGCATGTCATTGTTTGCGGTGTAACTTTTGTATGCTTCATTTTCTGCTGCTACAAGTTGCGTTCATCTGAAAGATTATTCAATTACCTATCCAATGATAATACATGTTGTGGTGTTGGAAATATATAGCTTTGGTATATTGTACACGAGGGTTGTGATAGGAAACTATTTGACATTGCGACAGTCCAGAAAGACAGTATGAGATGTGTCACTCAATATATGAAGTGTGACTTTCAGATACTTCATTTTGTAGTGCTATGGATTATGATGGGCCTCTCCATTAGCTCCCTGTATATTTATGTGAAATATATCATTATGTCATTAAAATATTTCAGAACAGGCTAACGCTAAGCTGCAACTGTCTTTGAGTTTGTTTACATTTTGACAAACTACTATTATATAGCTCTAATTTTTGAATTGGCACGACTAATGCTAATATATTCCACAAAATGACTTCTACAGGAAACAACAACTGACAAACACCTGTAACTTAGGTAACACCTTCGAAGTTCTGACAGCAGGACACCGCCTTCGGTGAAGTCGAGACAAAAGTTTGACAAAGGCTTCAAGTTCAAACGGACTATCACCATCCAATCCAGCTTACCCATTTTTTATTTTCTTTAGTCTACCTTTTGCCCTCAAATAATCTGTCCTCTTAGTTTTACACATAAAGACATAATCTGGCATAACTTGCTAAGTCTTTGTAGCAGCACATTTGTACTTCCAGTGTATCATTGCAACATAACATACATACTGTGTGCCACATTTGAATGTTGTGCATGTAATATTTCCATGCAATCCATTTGCATATATAATGTAAAACTTCAACAGCCGTTTTCCTCATTTTCACTTTTTGACCCCTACCATGTTCAATGCTCCATAACTTCGCCAATTTTTGTAGCAGCCATAATTTTTGAAACCATGTAAAGTACCCTACCCAACCTTTACAAGAACTTAAGAAAACAATGGTACAATTTTTCCAACTTATCACTCATTTGGTCAGCCGGGGTCACATATAGACGTATTAGTCCAAAGGACTTCAGGGCCTCTTGGCCCCTTTTTAAATAAATTAAATCAGGTGTTTTAGCCAAATACGTGTTTCCAGTTTTACTTCCCATTCGTCACAAATTGTAATACTGATTCATACAGCAAAGTTATTAAATAGCAAAGATGTCTGTCCATGTGTAGTTTTCTTCCTGCAATCCTTTTGTGGATATCTTCTGGCTGCACTTGTAGTATGATAATATAACATAATATTATTCACTTGTCGATAGACTAACTACATTTAGTTTGTCCAGCTGTGGGTCTGTAGCAGGGTGAAATCAACTCACGTGTCACTGGTCTACGACGTCTTCAAAGTTTACGCTAATGGCAGTTCAGACTAAGTGCGTTTTCCATGCGTAATTTAATTTTCTCTCACAGCTCATAGGGGGGCAACGTAATGGACTGCCACCGCTCAGAGCAAAGTGTCTGCTTGATTCAATTATCCGGGTTTTTCGTTTTGATACGCGTGCCGTCTGCGCCAGTTGATGGGAATTATGCACCATTTTCCCTGTAGGATGTCGGTAATGATGAGATGAAATAGAATGCATGAAAAATAAACAAACTTAGCGAACTCGGGGCAATGTTGATGCACTCTCTGTAATGATATACAGAAGTCAGTGCGCTACACTCATGATAGATGGCTGTGTTTGCTAGATTGTTTTCGGACGCAGCCTTGGTTCAAGGCAGGTTGTCTCTAATTATTAGCAGGAAGGTCACTGAATCAGTTCAGTTGTACTTTTGCCCGACTTGTGGTTTGATGTGTGGGAACTAGGAACTTCAGTGATATTTGCCAATAGAGAGACATACCTCTGTATTAAGTGCCAGTTTCAGGCAATAGCAGCTGTTTAGTATTTGAATGTAGTGTTTACAATTTGAACATTTTGTATGCAATATTTTCACATTGCGAGCCTTTCTTCAGGCTTATTAATGCAATTTTGCATGTAGTATACTGTCAGCGTGTCTACTCTAATATTAATGTAATTAAAAACAATACATATGTATATAAATAAATGTTAATAAGTGAGAAATGGATATATCATATCTTTAATGTGACAGCACTGTCATAATTTAGTGATTTGTTTCCATGGACGTTTCGTCACTGATTACGTAAAGCCGTATAATTCTGACTTTGTGTGATGGAAATATGACATTATGGATTGTATTACAAATGAGCTTCAACACGTGACTGATCATGAAGTCGAAATGACATGACATTTGTCTAAGTTATTCTAATGGTAATTTGCAGCGAGTGTGGCAGCTAGAGACGTGACAGTATTCTTATATGGATGCATATCATCTGGTTTATTGATGAACTGTTGTTGTACATATATTGAGCTGGATATGTGCATCTTTAAAACACAAATAACAAACTTCATATAGTTGTTCTGAAAACCACATCTACAATTGTTAAGACATTTATGATCCTTTTTTAAAGCACATTTTAATAAATGTAAAATGTAATTAAAGTAATAATGAATGATTAATAGTATAGTATCAACTAAGTATTACACAAAAACTGGCTTTTATAATTATAGATATACTTGAAATTCCCATGCCATGTTTTGTCCAATGTTTACTTATCATATTTGATTATGAACTTTGTGAAGATTACTAGTCAGTTGAACATATACAACAAATGTACTTGTTATTTTGGCAAGTGCAATTGATCAAGTACAAGTACTTGTAATTTAAAAAAAACCAAGTATAACAACTGAAAAAAGTACAAGAACAATCCTGGATGCTATATCATTGCTTGTTTGTTCTTCTGTGTGCTATAAGCACCTGTTAACTGTAGCGGTGTATGTTGTAGATAAGACTCAGCTAGTGGAGTCAGATGGGGCCATGATGCAGTCGGCATACGCGCGCCCGCTCTCCTACCACGAGCATGACGTCACACAGATGAATGTGTCGCTGCTGAAGGCCGAACTGAAGGACATGTCGAATGACCGCGACGTCCTGCGCGACGAACTTGCGAAGGTGCAGTCGAAGCTCGACACACACAAACAGCAGCCGATGTCGGTGAGCGACGCAGCACTGTCCCACGACAAGCAGCAGTCAAGTCGCGACTACGACTGGCTGAAGTCACAGTGTGACTGGGCGATGAATGAGCTGCAGTCTCTGCGCATGGACCACCAGGACACGGTGAGGAAGTGTGAACAGGCAGTGAAGGAGGCGGATCTACACAGACACAACTACAAGAATGTGCGGGAGAAGCTGCAGCAACAACAGACTGAGACACTGCTGTTGAAGTCTCAGTACAGTGAGTTGTTGGCAGACAAACAGCGGCTGCAGCAGGAGGTGGGAGACCTACAGAAACTGCACGATGAAGACAAGCGAGAAATGGCTGACCTGAGGCAGAAGCAGCGTCAGGCGATGAACGAGAGCAGTTTCGGGTCGAGCGAGTGGATTGACATGTTCGACAGCGCTGTCGGCAAGTACGAGGCCGCAAAGCAGGACTACGACAGCATGCGGAAGATGTATGCGGACACGACATCGCGCTTGAGCGCATCCACAAGTAAAGTGGAATTATTGGAGGAGGAGAACAGTCGCACGCGAGCGCAGTATGATGAGGTGGTCATGGAGCGTAACAGTGCACTCAAGGAGCGCAAGGTTTTGCAGCAACATGTCACGATGACCATCCAGGCGGCCAACCGTGACAAGAGTCAACTCCTCAAGGAGTTACACGTTGTGAAGGCAGAACGCGACGATGCCAAGCGCAAGATGTCGAAGGCGTTTGCCGAGAATGCACAGACCGCAAAGGACATCGGGCGGCTGCGCGTGGAGCGCGATGCCGTCGTGCATGAGTACACACTGGTGATGTCAGAGCGGGATAGCGTGCATAAGGAGATTGAACAGTTGCAGGACCGCCTCGCACAGCAGAAGCAAAAGTTGGACGCACGAGAAAAGGAGTGTGAGGCCGCAGTCCAGGAGGCAGACAGTGTGCGGCTCGAGCTGACCACAACCTTAAGGGAGCGGGACATCGCTCGCAAGCAACTCAAAGACTTGAAAGAGAAACAGGGGAGTGTCAACGCCGAACGCTATACGGAGGATGTGATGGAGGGGCTGGATCGCGTGCTCAGAGATCATGATCTGCACATGGATCATGAGAGTTGTGGGGAGGGAAGGTATGAGAGAACTTCCAAAGACAATCTAGACTTGGAGAGCAACCGCAAGGAGATGGAGGGACTGCAAGCTGATCTCTCAGGTATGACAATCTCTCTACTCACAAGTAGGCTTTGTTCTACATACTTCCATTTGATGCACTTATTCAAAGAAAGACCTGTACAAATGTTTCACTGTTAAATTCCTTCAAGTCTTAAACGGACCTTTTCTGTTCATTTTTTATCATAAAATCATGTTATACAATATAAACTATATTATGTCACACCGACTACTGACTGCCCAGATATGTTTTAACAAAGTAGAAACAACATTAGATATAAACTGTATTATGTCACACTGACTACTGATGGCCCAAATGTTTTAACAAAGTACAAACAACATTAGATATCAACTATATTATATCACACTGACTACTGACAGCCCAAATATGTTTTAACAAAGTGCAACCAACATTAGATATAAACTGTATTATATCACAATGACTACTGACGGCCCAGATGTTTTAACAAAGTGCAAACAACATTAGATATAAACTATATTATATCACACTGACTACTGACAGCCCAAATATGTTTTAACAAAGTGCAAACAACATTAGATATAAACTGTATTATGTCACACTGACTACTGACGGCCCAAATGTTTTAACAAAGTACAAACAACATTAGATATAAACTATATTATATCACACTGACTACTGACAGCCCAAATATGTTTTAACAAAGTGCAAACAACATTAGATATAAACTATATTATATCACACTGACTACTGACAGCCCAAATATGTTTTAACAAAGTGCAAACAACATTAGATATAAACTGTATTATGTCACACTGACTACTGACGGCCCAAATGTTTTAACAAAGTACAAACAACATTAGATATAAACTATATTATATCACACTGACTACTGACAGCCCAAATATGTTTTAACAAAGTGCAAACAACATTAGATATAAACTGTATTATATCACACTGACTACTGACGGCCCAGATGTTTTAACAAAGTGCAAACAACATTAGATATAAACTATATTATATCACTGACTACTGACAGCCCAAATATGTTTTAACAAAGTGCAAACAACATTAGATATAAACTATATTAAATATCACACTGACTACTGACGGCCCAAATGTTTTAACAAAGTACAAACAACATTAGATATAAACTATATTATATCACACTGACTACTGACAGCCCAAATATGTTTTAACAAAGTGCAAACAACATTAGATATAAACTATATTATATTACACTGACTACTGACAGCCCAAATATGTTTTAACAAAGTGCAAACAACATTAGATATAAACTATATTCTATCACACAGACTACTGACAGCCCAAATATGTTTTAACAAAGTACAAACAACATTAGATATAAACTGTATTATGTCACACTGACTACTGACGGCCCAAATGTTTTAACAAAGTACAAACAACATTAGATATAAACTATATTATATCACACTGACTACTGACAGCCCAAATATGTTTTAACAAAGTGCAAACATTAGATATAAACTATATTACATCACACTGACTACTGACGGCCCAGATGTTTTAACAAAGTGCAAACAACATTAGATATAAACTATATTATATCACACTGACTACTGATGGCCCAAATATGTTTTAACAAAGTACAAACAAC
Source organism: Paraescarpia echinospica (assembly GCA_020002185.1). Classification (NCBI taxonomy): domain Eukaryota; kingdom Metazoa; phylum Annelida; class Polychaeta; order Sabellida; family Siboglinidae; genus Paraescarpia; species Paraescarpia echinospica. Next base: position 41,938,899 of record CM034535.1, on the reverse strand, counting down.
GTTAGATATAAACTATATTATATCACACTGACTACTGACAGCCCAAATATGTTTTAACAAAGTGCAAACAACATTAGATATAAACTATATTATATCACACTGACTACTGATGGCCCAAATATGTTTTAACAAAGTACAAACAATGTTAGATATAAACTATATTATATCACACTGACTACTGACGGCCCAAATATGTTTTAACAAAGTGCAAACAACGTTAGATATAAACTACATTATATCACACAGACTACTGACAGCCCAACTATGTTTTAACAAAGTACAAACAACATTAGATATAAACTATATTATATCACACAGACTACTGACAGCCCAAATATGTTTTAACAAAGTGCAAACAACATTAGATATAAACTGTATTATATCACACTGACTACTGACAGCCCAAATATGTTTAACAAAGTACAAAACAACATTAGATATAAACTATATTATATCACACTGACTACTGACGGCCCAAATATGTTTTAACAAAGTACAAACAACGTTAGATATAAACTATATTATATCACACTGACTACTGACAGCCCAAATGTTTTAACAAAGTACAAACAACATTAGATATAAACTATATTATATCACACTGACTACTGACAGCCCAAATATGTTTTAACAAAGTGCAAACAACATTAGATATAAACTATATTATATCACACTGACTACTGACGGCCCAGATGTTTTAACAAAGTGCAAACAACATTAGATATAAACTATATTATATCACACTGACTACTGATGGCCCAAATATGTTTTAACAAAGTACAAACAACGTTAGATATAAACTACATTATATCACACAGACTACTGACAGCCCAACTATTTTTTAACAAACTGCAAACAACATTAGATATAAACTATATTCTATCACACAGACTACTGACAGCCCAAATATGTTTTAACAAAGTACAAACAACGTTAGATATAAACTATATTATATCACACTGACTACTGACAGCCCAAATGTTTTAACAAAGTACAAACAACATTAAATATAAACTATATTATATCACACTGACTACTGACAGCCCAAATATGTTTTAACAAAGTGCAAACAACATTAGATATAAACTATATTATATCACACTGACTACTGACGGCCTAGATGTTTTAACAAAGTGCAAACAACATTAGATATAAACTATATTATATCACACTGACTACTGATGGCCCAAATATGTTTTAACAAAGTACAAACAACGTTAGATATAAACTATATTATATCACACTGACTACTGATGGCCCAAATAAGTTTTAACAAAGTGCAAACAACATTAGATATAAACTATATTATATCACACTGACTACTGACAGCCCAAATATGTTTTAACAAAGTGCAAACAACATTAGATATAAACTATATTATATCACACAGACTACTAACAGCCCAAATATGTTTTAACAAACTACAAACAACATTAGATATAAACTATTTTCTATCACACAGACTACAGACAGCCCAAATATGTTTTAACAAACTGCAAACAATATTAGATATAAACTATATTCTATCACACAGACTACTGACAGCCCAAATATGTTTTAACAAAGTGCAAACAACATTAGATATAAACTGTATTATATCACACTGACTACTGACAGCCCAAATATGTTTAACAAAGTACAAAACAACATTAGATATAAACTATATTATATCACACTGACTACTGACGGCCCAAATATGTTTAACAAAGTACAAAACAACATTAGATATATACTATATTATATCACACTGACTACTGACGGCCCAAATATGCTTTAACAAAATACAAAACAACATTAGATATAAAACTATATTATATCACACTGACTACTGATGGCCCAAATATGTTTTAACAAAGTACATACATCGTTAGATATAAAATACATCATGGCTTTGGACCCGAGGCGACACTTTGAAAGTGGCGTGAGCTGCCACCTAAACAAAGTTTCCTACTGATAGTACAGCGGCTAAGGGATATGGTTGTGCTTTTTTTGACAAAAGCATGAAAATTGGTACACAAGTAGTTTATGATGTATATATTCATATAAAGCTAGGTACCCATCGCCATCGACATGGTATCTTGCCGCCATCTTGATTTAAAAAATGGCCGCCATAGAAATCCATTACCCAAGGTTCTCGGCATCTAAACAACATAGAAACATGTTCTTGGTGTTTAAACCATAATTTGTAGGGTCAGGGAATTCATTTCAGCCACATTCCGTATCCTCAGATGACCGCCATATTGGAATTAAACATGGCCGCCATGGAAATCTATTAACCATGTTGCTCAGCTTCTAAGCAACATAGAAATATGTTCTTGGTATTTAAACCATAATTTTCAGGGTCAAGGAATTAATTTCTGCTACAGGCCGTATCCTCCGATGACGGCCATAATAAAATTCAAGATGGCCGGCATACAAAATTCAATATGTCTAGTTAGTTTGATACCTATGTGATATACGTATGGTATGGCCTAGAAGTTCTGTTTGGGTAGTTTTACCATTACGATTCTAATTCTATAAGCGATAATTTGTTTACTGTTGCTGTAATATTATGGTAGCACATTGGAAGTATGCTGTATTAACATCAAGCACTGTGCCTCCCGGCGAGTAGCCATGGAAGAAGTCCTAAGCTATAATGGACGGTTGGTTTAACGAATGGTGTGCTCTGGAGAGCGTAGAACAACCACAGTTCTTTGCAACTAGACCTGATTGTGCTACAGTTTGTGCGATCGATCTGGGAGAAAAACTTCAAGATGTATGTCCAATGCTTGCTGCAAATCGTGCCCTGGATCTTCGCTCTCGATCACACAAATTATAGTAGATGGCTCCCAGTCTACATCAGCGATATGGTTAACCTACACACTACACGTCCTGCAGTGTATGAGCAATTTGTGGATGGACACTTTGTCGTGCAGAAAACAGCACATTTTTTCAGCAATGGCAATCGACCAATGTCATGAACAAGTGAATGAACTCATAAAGGGTGACGGCGGTGCTGTCGGCTTGACAGAAAATCCGCAAACACTGTATGATGGATTGTGGCAGGACCAGATGTATAATGCGTCGTGCTGGAGTTCGAAGATAGTTTTAAAACTACCAATGAACAATTATCTACAAAACATCACGAACAATACGCTGGCATTCAGAAAACCTTTGCCAAAGAAGTGTCGACGATTGTGTCAGCAATCGAAGACATGGGCAACCCATTCCTTGAAGATAGCGGTGATATGCTGACACTTGATACAAAGGTCATGAACAAAAACGTGGTGCAAACAGTCTACACAGCTGAGGATATCGGGAAAAGACAATACAAAAGCTACGTGGAGGACAGACTAAAAGGCACACCTAACAGACCACTCAGGGATATTATCTCGAAAAACAAATTGCCTCTCTTTAGTACGCCTCGTGCAAAGCAAACATCAAGTAGCAAAGAGCAATTTGCATCACTGAAGACAAACTGCAATCTGTTTGCAAGGCTCTACATAGTTTGCCAGAACAGACAAGGAGACCTGGACCGTTTCTTTCAACACAAAAATCAGGTGTGTCCTCTGTCTATTTCTGATATGGGACAACTCCGACATGGATCGAAATCTGACTTACTGGAATGCCTAACAAAATTTGATTCCTTATCAGAGAATGCTCCAGATGTCGATGCAAAGGTTTTGGATGGTGCTGCCATCATACACATGCTCAGGCCAGGGGCTAGTCGGACATTTGATGATTATGCTCAGCAAATATTTATTCAATATATTACCTCCCTGCTAGCAACTGTCGGTAGGGTCGACATTGTATGGGATAGGTATTTTGCTGACAGTCTCAAACAATCAACAAGGGAACGCCAAGTGCATAACCGAACAACACAACGACAGAGTTCTTGCAGGAACCCTTATTCCAGCAAATTTCCTGTCAGTTTCCTGAGGATTGAGCAGAACAAAGATGAGCTATTTCGTTATTTGTCAGAATGTATCAGGTCATATGATGCCGGTGGAAAGACACTCATCAGCACCAAAGATGACACACTTGTGACCGCAAACCAGAATGACATTGCAGACACAGAATACCTTCAACCGTGCACACACGAGGAGGCGGACACGCGCATGTTACTCCATGTGGCACATTGCGTGAAACAAGGACTTTACAAAGTGGCCATCCGGACAGTGGATGCAGATGAGGTTGTCTTGGCGGTAGGCCATTTCCATGCTCTTTGGATTGATGAACTGTGGGTCAACTTCGGCGTTGGTACTCACGTTCTTCATATTGCAATTCATGCTATTGCAAACAAATTAGGTGTGTTGAAATCTAGAACATTAATGCTGTTCCATGCCCTGAGCGAGTGTGACACTGTCTCCTGCTTCCTCGGCCGAGGGAAGAAGTTGGCATGGTTGGCATGGACGGCATGTCCGTCTGTAACAGATGCCTTCCTCACACTCTCATCACAACCGGAAGAAGTCGACCCACCTACTCTAGATGAGATTGAAAGGTTATCGTCGTCATGTACAGCACTACGCGCACACTTAGAAAGCACCTCTTTGCCCAGGGATCCCGTACCGTTGAGAATGTCCCGCCAACCAAAGCTGCATTGTTCCAGCATGTCAGATGGGCTGTGTACCTGGCCAGATATGTGTGGTCACAAGCTCTTGTGTCAGTTCCCCACCTGCCAAGTCCTGGACACTGGGGTTGGAGTCCAAGTGACACAGGATGGAAACCATTCTGGACTGACCTACCAGAGGTATCAATGTCTTGCTATGAGCTAGTGCACTGTGGGTGCAAGAAGGGGTGTAGACGCAAGTGTAAATGCCGGTCGTCTAGTTGGCCATTTTGAATTCCAATATGGCGGTCATCTGAGGATACAGCATGTGGTGAACATGGATTCCTTGACCCTGAAAATGAACATGTTTCTATGTTGCTTAGAAGTTGAGCGATTTGGTTATACATTTTCATGGTGGCCATCTTGAATTCCAGTATGGCGGTCGGTCATCTGAGGATATGGCCTTTGGCAGAAATTAATTCCGTGACCCTGAAAATAATAGTTTAGACACCAAGACCGTGTTTCTATGTTGCTTAGAAGCTGAGCAACGAAGTTAATAGATTTCAATGGTGGCCATCTTGAATTCCAATATGGCGGTCATCTGAGGATACGGAATATGACAGAAATGAATTCCTTGACCCTAAAAATTATGGTTTATACACCAAGACCGTGTTTCTATGTTGCTTAGATGCCAAGAAACTTGGGTAATCGATTTCCATGGTGGCCATTTAAAAAATCAAAATGGCGGCTAGATACCATGTCGATGGCGATGGGTACCTAGCTTTACATGAATATATATATATATCATAAACTACATGTGTGCCAATTTTCATGCTTTTGTCAAAAAGTGCACAATTTGTAAAATTTGTGGCTCTTAGCCGCTGTACTATGAAACACTTCAATTTCTACACCAAAAGTAGGTCATTAAAACACATTTCGGCAGTTACTATGTTCTAATAGATATATTTTTTGTACAATGTAACATGAATTTATGATAAAAAAACTAATGGAAAAAAGTACCTTTAAGTTTTAAATATGCTAGTCATATATTCAGTCCTGCTGTGCTGACTTTGACATAATTTAGAGCTTTTTCTCACCTGGTGGAGCATAAGCCATTTATGACTCCTTTCTCCAGACACAGGTTTTAGTTTGGGTTTCCAGTTATTTCCACATTTATATCTTACTTTTAGCGCACTTTCACTCACCGACGCCAGTTGGTTATTGACGTTTCCCTTTGCCCTGAGGGTTCCTTTAAGGGCGTATCTTGTAATATGCTTGCTTGATAAATATTTAAAGTATCAAAAACTTGGATTTTTGATGGGCTAGTAATATTGTTCCTTGAACTCTGAATGAATGCTACACGAGCCTTAAAAAACATGAAACTTATAACAAACTGTTGTAAGCGATGTTTCTTATTTTACTAGTATCATTATTTATGCAGTGTAGTGTATAACTTTACGAGATTCGTTACAATTCATGTATGACACATGCTGCTTCAGAATTGGAGTTGTCTCAGTGGATTGCTTATAGATAACTGTACCAAGTACATAAATCATCTTCCTATCGTTGAGACACAGAATTGGGTGGAAGTAACAAAATAACATTATCTTATGAGATGAGTTCTTTGCAAACGTAAGCAGGAATGTTTAAAAAAATAATTCCATCTAGTCCAATATGACACATAAAATGCAACTGTGTTCAGAATCACTAAAAAACTTGAAGATAATAATGATGGTGAGAAGCTAGGTGTTGTCTGTACAACACATGCTAGACAATTATAGTGTAGGGGGTAATGTAATAAACAAGGTTATAAGCAGCAGTGCAACTGTTTGTATGGTGCCTGAACCTCTCAGTGTCTCTCTCTGTGTATTGATCGACTCCACTCTCTCTCTCTCTATCTCTCCCAGCTCATGACAGCTGGCATCCACACAACAGTCTGGTGAAATAAATAAGATTTACTTGTCCCAGTGTGTCTGCCAGTGATTAATCCTCGCATTGATCCAAGTGAACATCACTGATCAACTCCTCTGTGTTGTTACCCTGTAGGTATTAATAGTAGTGACGTGAGATGTTGTTACGTGAGCAATTTGGTTGCAGCTATCATTACATTCTCACAGAGTCAACTGTTAATGAACACAATTATTATAATTGTTACAGTTTATTAACTGTTAATGTTTTATATATATATTTATATATGCTAGAGATTTGTTGTATACATGAGTTTATGCCATTTGAAATATTCCTAGCTGACTACCCCTGGTAGTAGCTATTGAGTACACATATTTCAATTTCAAGTAATACATCTATTTTTATATTTATAAATACAAGCACATCGCCATTGGTCAAAGCCTGCATATTACCTAATATTTTTCTGGTCTCACTCCAACATATTTATCTTTAGGGGCAGTTGCATTATGTCGCAATGTCCAAAAGTACATTAACAATATGTTATGTGGGAGTAATTTGGTCATCAACATGTATTGTGGGGAAATAAATTGCTACATTGGCACCACCTAGTGAGAGTGAAACATGCTACTTGGCACTAATAGCTGTTTTGGATCTTAAAATCCCTAGTCCTACACCAAGTATTGGTGGCGGGAGTTTAAACCTGTGCTGAACAAAAAACATGACTTTGCAAACTTCTGAGGTGATCCCTTAGTCATTTGAAAAAGTAATAGTTTTCCATTAGCCAGTTTGGCAAAAGGTCTTTATTTTGTTTTTATATCAAAATAAAATAAATGTAATATTTGTTTAGCCTGTGGCTAATGGTTAACGTGAGCCTGGTTTGCAAGGGTAATACAAAAAGAAGTGGTGCCACAGTACTGATTGTTGGGTGACTGCTTGCAGAAGCCCTACAGGAGGTAGAGATGGCGAAACAACGACGCGACTGGGCGTTCAGTGAACGTGACAAGATTGTGCGTGAACGCGAGAGCATGCGCACGCTGTGTGACAAGCTGCGTCATGAGCGTGACAACGCTGTCAGCAAACTGGCGGAGGCGTTACGAGACTGCGACGAACTGAAGAAACAGAAGAGTGCGACGGCCAAGGAACTGAAGGAAGTGAAGTAAGTAGCAGAACCACATGCAGTCTGTAGACGAGCCAACACTTAGGCAATGGTGGAAGTGTTGGGGCCAACACTTGGGCAGTGGTGGAAGTGTTGGGCCAACACTTGGGCAGTGGTGGAAGTGTTGGGCCAACACTTGGGCAGTGGTGGAAGTGTTGGGCCAACACTTGGGCAGTGGTGGAAGTGTTGGGCCAACACTTGGGCAGTGGTGGAAGTGTTGGGGCCAACACTTGGGCAGTGGTGGAAGTGTTGGGCCAACACTTGGGCAGTGGTGGAAGTGTTGGGCCAACACTTGGACAGTAATGGAAGTGTTGGGGCTAACTCTTGGGCAGTAGTAGAAGTGTTTGGGGCCAGCACTTGGGTAGTAGTAGATCGCCATGATGGATTGATTGCTACTGCTACACCATTCTGACTGTGTCCACTTCTCTCAGTTGTTATGTTTCAAAAGGTGTCTTGCCCACTGCCATTAATGTAGACTTGTTTTGTTAAGACTGTTCATTAATTTATAGGCAACTACTACAGGTGTCCTTTGACTAGATCCTGCATCATTTGACTACCCATGCTATTAATAAGGATTTGTAATGTCAATGGTGAGTAGTTAAATTTTATAAAAGCAATCGCAAATAATTGGTGTCCAAATACATATGAATAAAGAATAATTATTTTTAAGAGAGGGGTCTGAAAACATGGTGCAAAAAGGGTGCATAAATAAATATAATTAATTTTGTAGTTTTTTATTGAGTCAGAAAACATAAGGTCAATGTACGTACAGCTATTAGAGTAGAGGGAATTGTTTAAAAGGATTATTGATGAACGTATGTGGAGAAATGAAAGACAATGATCTGTTAGACTAAACCAGGCCCGTCTGTGTAGGTAGGCCCCGGTGGATGAATTCTCACACACCAGTTGCTATATTTACATACATCTACAAAGGAATAATTATTTCCAGAATGCATCTGTTCAGTTCAGGCTAATGCATAATGCAGCATGTTTTCATTAAAACATACTGTTTTATACTGCAGTTCCTCGAAGGCGGAACATTGTGTAGAAAAAGATCTAATGATATATTTTTTATTTGTCTGTGTATAATATTTTGTGTGTTCCTGTGAATGCATGTTTGTTTGTGTGCGTAGGTGTGTGTATTGACGACTCTTGCAAGTGCATGCACTTGTGCATGTGCTTATGTGACCGTGCAAGAAAAGAAAATCGTTTCAAACTTGAAACACTACTAATGACGTATCCAGTTTATATTTATACAGTCACGCCTCGTTATATAACGCGGTAGTCGAGGTCCACAAAATGACACCACGTTATAAGCGAGGTGTGATAAGTCGTTCACGTATCTACCACAAGGGGCTGACCCAGCCGCTGAACCAAGAACGCCATCAATGCCAGTGCACTGGCCGTGCGGTCTATGCGCAAGTTATAAAGCTTATTAAGACTGCCAATCAATGTGTATTATGTTTAAACGTCACAAACTGTCGAATGTTGAACTGAATAAAATTAATGAATGGAGTACAATTTTGAAATTGATTACGGACCAACAGGCCACGATGCCAACTGAACGATAATATGGTACAAGGTGCCACTACGTATAAAATAATAACTTGGCTCTCAGCAGCCAAACGAAAATGAGTTGACAAACGTAGAGCCAAAGTTTACTAAAGATTGAAAACCACAATGAATATACTCACTATTTGCTTAACTTCGACTTTCAATTAATCTCAAAATACCAATTTAGAACATGCATTTACAACACCGAATAACATTGCGATTCACGGTTTCATATGCTGTTGACGAATTCATATCCATGCATTTATCGTAGCAAAAAGGTATAATGTTTCAAAAATTAATGCCATTTCAGCATGGTATTATCACATCCCTACTATTAGTACTAAAGTTAAGCTGTATTAAAACATATTTATCCAAAGTATCAATTGCAATTTACAAGCCTGTGATGGCACTGGTCCACAGAAGCCATGAAGGACTGGCAGCTGCCTAGGATTAAAGCAAAACAAACAATGTCCCATTCCACTCAATTATCTTTCTAGAAGTAATTGATCATAATCAATGCAATTCTTGACATGTTTAACAAACACTGAGAGCACCCCACTTAAACAAAGCACTAGTTATACAATAGATCAGTTTGAAACACAATTGGTGCTGCAGTGCCAATGCAGTGCAGAAGTGCCAGATCACACAACATCAACGCTTCAATGTGCCTCACTCCAGACTCGTTTCATTTATTGTTTGTCAACAACAATCTTTCAAAATACAAACATGAGAACTTCACACAAGACAAGTGACAGATATTACAGTTTGCCGTAGCGCCAAATTTCCCCCTGGCGGCAGAATTTTGGGGTCCACGACTGACCGCATTATAACCGAATCCATGTTATAACGAGGCACGTTATAACGGGGCGTGACTATGTATATATAGCATCAGTTCTGAAGGATAAAAGTATTCTGGATGGGCTCGCATTAACAAAGCAGCAAGGCATGCCAATATGTTTATTTTCGTCAATCCTTGATGACTAGATCAGTATTTATTGATGCAACTGTCAGTCCACAATCTATTTCATCTAGAGTGGGAGAGAAGATTTATCTTGAATGATCTGGATTTTCACAAAACGCAATACTGATATAGGTCTCTAGCTGAGCTGAATAACCTCATCTCAATTTTATTAAAGTCCATTTTTTCTCATCTAATGCAAATCAGAATTCCCAGTTTGTTTGGAGGCTTATCTCCCTTTGTTCTGTTCGACAAAGATATGCGTCGCCACAAGAATTGATAGATTCTGCAAAATTAATCATGTGTAATCCTTTAGAAGATCAGTGACCACAAAAAACAAGCAGATTGTATGAGATTGTGAGTGTGGTTATGGAGTGATGTAGAGTAATTTCACACAGCTCGTGGTGGACCGTAATGATCATCAGTTAAAAATAAAACCTAAATTAAATGGCGTGTGGGATTTTTCACAATCTACATTAAATGCGTCGCCGCCTAAGCTAAGGGACAATCTTAAAAACATCAAAACTGATGACTGCCCTCCCCCATGTTGTTGCGTGAAACCTTGGATTATGCTGATCTGTCGGTCTCTATCATTGTCTTCTTGACATGACAACTGTGTTGCTAGGGAGAAGCATGAGAGTTGTTGTAGTTTTTGGCTAGGAGAAGTATGAGAGTTGTAGTGACAAATGTTTGTGTTGCCAGGGAGAAGTATGAAAGTCTTGTTGTCATGGCAACCATTTGTACTGCCAGGGAGTAGTACAAGTGTTTTGTTGTCATGACAGCTGTTTATGTTGCTAGGGCATGCCGCGAAATGAGGGGCATCCGACCGTCACAGACGAGTAGTTTCAGTGATCGGAAAAATCCATGTTTAGAAGAGCAGTTCTATCAGACTACAGCCTGTAGCTGTGATTATGTGAATTAACTTTTGCTAGTTGAGTGTTGTGATTGAATAAAACAACAGACAATATGATAGCATGTTATCAGATGCGGCTAAATATTCTTACTAAATGCGGAGCATGTAAACGGCGGCTGTTTACATCCGGTTTGGATAGGAAGAGCCACCTAGCGACCATGAGTGATGAGCAACAGGGACAAAATGCGGTTACAGGCATTGTCACATGCTCTCCCATCGCAGTTGTGTTTACCTATCCCCGTATCAGTGGTTATGTTAGCAAGTTGCCAAACACCAGCAATGTTACTGAAAGGAAACGTTAATTAAAAGTCCATCGTCCGACAATGCGACATCGTCCAGTTGTTCGTCACCGTCAGGCTTCAACTTTTGCCAGCATCGTCTTGTCCAACACTGCCGTTTGCTGCCCATGATTAGTTTACAGTCATCTGTTACAATGACTTTGACTTTGCAATTGGTTCTATGCAATCACATTTGTTTCTGTTAATGACACATTTAATTGTACGTTTAACTGAAATGAGAAACAGCTTGTTTTAATAAATTAAGCCATTCTTACTATGTGCCACATATGATACACTATGAATCATAGTGTATTATATGTGCCATAGTATGATGGTATTGTATTTATATATTTTTAAGGAGTAGTAAAAAATATCAGGACTTGTTGGTTGTGAGTCAACCAGTCCGACGGACTACCTGTCAGCCCAAGCCATTGTGCACCCTGCCAGGGGAAGTACGATAATGTTGTTGTTATGACAACTGTTTGTGTTGTCAGGGAGAAGTACGAGAGTCTTGTTGTCATGACAACTATTTGTGTTGCTAGGGAGAAGTATGAGAGTCTGGTAGAGAAGGAGTCACGTAAGAGTCAACTCAACTCTGTCGGTCACAACCACAGTCATGACTCTGCCATAGATGCAGACCTGCAAGAGTGGGAACTGGAGACACTGCACTTTGAAATAGTGAGTCACCACTCATGTCTTGACCATTTCTAAACAGCCCCCACCATGTCCAGTTGATTCCAGTTCACCGGAGCCCATAGACTTGCAACTTGTTCTTAGGTTATGTTGCCAATCGAATGATGATTAGTTCGGCTGCAGTTGTTTTATGTCTGTTTTAAAAACTGCATGCCTATATCGGCCAACGCAGGGTCATGTGATATTCATTAGCCGAATGTGAAGCAAAAAACTTATATCCCAGCTACGGTGTAATTTATGAACATGGATTCAAGTTCTCTGAATAAACCAGTTCAATCTGAATAATGTTCTTTCTAAATCTGGAGTTTGTGTGTGCCAAATGCCATATAGTGTCGACGTTCTAAATGTTGCCATTTTCACATGTGGGATGTTACAATAAAAGTTACCTGAAAGTAACTAAGTTTAAGTGCCAAAGGGCGAATATGTCGTAATGGTTAGTCGTCTGTTCTGTGGCTGGGAATCTAGTCATTATTAATGGGCAGTATGCTTAATTGCATTTCTTGACCGGGAATAATGTGACGACGCCATACGTTGGCATTTACACCAGCTATTGACCAATATATAAACATAACTTGGCAAGCAGTATACCATCAGTATATTTATTCCAGTCTTAATAACGTTATAATTATTAATTAATATAACAACAAGGAACAGACAACCTTGGTGCAAGGCACAAATGTTGGCAATACCTTCATTAAATCCTTGTGGTTTAATATTCTCAAAAATACGACAACCTACGTTTTCATCATAGTGTAATGCACCATTTCTTATTTAAGGCTATGTGTACTTTTCCTGTACCCACGAGTGGCTAAGATAATCTGTGTGAAATGAATAATTAGACAGCTAAAAAAATGTGCCATGCACCAAGACAATCATTTATCAAAGCCAATGTATGCGCACTCATGATTGAAATTATTCAAAATGTCATATCATCCGATTTTCGTTGTGTTGGGAAAGTCAGAGTTTGTATGTGCAGTCCTGAGCTGTTGCTTGATGAATGTCACAATGTGTAGTTTTGACAATGGCTGTGTTCCAAATATCAAAGTTTATAAAACCGCTTTGAATGTCAGCATTCCCTATGTCTGTTCATTCTTTTGTATGACACATAACCTCATGGTACTTTTAAATGATGCACCTAAAATTACTATGGCATCATCTTATTATAATTTATTGGTTTTTCACCTTTCTTAATTTATTTTTATGAAATATTAACCCTAGGTGCATTGCTGGCTTTGTTATAACAATTTTCATTTCCGTCACTAGTAACTGACATGCAATCATTTGGTGTCTATGGATAGCAGACAGATTTTTTTGAGATCAAGTATATTTATTCATAAGCAAATTGACTAACTGACAACATGTGACCAAGTAAATGAGTAAATTTGGGTGGTTTTGTTTTATAAATTAATTAAATTGTCTTGGTTGATTGATGTTGACATTTGCCTAAAAATTGTCTATTTATCTTAAAAAAATCACTAATTTGTTTTAACATTTAAATAAACTTGCTTTAATCCACTGACATTTTACAACTGTATTACTTCAGTTATTCCTATATTTAAATTTGTTTTATTTGTGTATTAGTTTTATGCTGCAAATACATATGAATATGGTGCTTTATAAAATAAATATATATTACATGTTTTATTACAGGACTGGGTCAATGTCGATGATTTCGGCTTTGATCTAGTTGGTGGAAAAGACGACCCGTTGTATCCTAATGACAATGCCATCTTTGTTAGTAATGTCTATGAGAACAGCTGGGCTTTTGGCAAACTCCGGTAAGCACTCGTGTTACACGACATGAAGTATGATTTGTTTAACTCTTTACAAAACATCCAATCTTCCACATTCCCCAACCATCCATATCCATCTGACAACTTTGACGACACATGGAGGTGGCGCCATCTTCCAGATAATTATATATGTGTCATTGGATTTCTTAGTGTGTCTGCTATGCACTATATATACTTTGTTTTGGAAATTTTTGAGTGAGCGCTGTATAAAAATATCAGCCGACAAAGGTTCGTAGATATATGTATCATTCTATGCAAACACAGCCAAACACATCTTATCGCATTTCGCGAGTGTAAAGTTGATTAGTGTATGTAGAACTGTCTTGTGTGGTGTTAGATTATCTTTACAATAAACATGACTTGCAATGTTAAGAAACAAAGTACAAAAACGTTACATGTCAAAAACTTGATGCGCCCATACCTTTGTGACTGCTGGGATCCGAGGGCATTTCATTAGAATGGTGTGGAGTGTAAAGGGGTCAGTCAACTGTCAGCTGTAAGAATACAAATAAAAGTATTTATATATCGTCTGTGTAAAATTGGAATCGACTGACCTTAGATAAGGTGGTGATTGGGATTACTGTGGTCTCATAGGTTTGCAAAATAGTTATGCATTTAGTATATGCTCAATCCCAATGTATATTTGGTGTAGGACTAGACATTTTTATGATCCAAAATGACAGTGTAAATTTGCATTAAAATTAATTTGCACTAGGTGGCACCACACTAGCGGTTTCTGTTCTCCGTAATACGTAGTGACGACTAAACCATGCCCATCCCATGTAATGCTTAACATATAAGGCTGTGTCTTGATAAACGGTTGTTTTCACTCAGGGTAAATGACCATGTGATACTGGTCAACAGCATGGAGGTGACCAATGTGGACAAGAGGACCGTCCTACAGGCTATGAAAGGATCAGGCGGACACATCAACATGGTCAGTGTTGTCATGGAAACAACATTGTTACCGTGACAATGCCAGTCATCATTGGGGAGTCATTCAACTACGTCTTGACTTTTGTTGTTGAAAGATTGATATGGGATAAATAATTAAATGTTGAAATCATAACATTTAAAAATCAACAGAAACAGGATTTATGGGACTGTTGTTGTTTGGAGGACAATGAAAAAATATATTTAAACACTCACTAGCAGAGAGCTCCATCACTTTCACTGTATACTCCTGTCACTAGCAGAGAGCTCCCTCACTTTCACTGTATACTCCTGTCACTAGCAGAGAGCTCCCTCACTTTCACTGTATACTCCTGTCACTAGCAGAGAGCTCCCTCACTTTTAGTGTATACTCCTGTCACTAGCAGAGAGCTCCCTCACTTTCACTGTATACTCCTGTCACTAGCAGAGAGCTCCCTCACTTTTAGTGTATACTCCTGTCACTAGCAGAGAGCTCCCTCACTTTCACTGTATACTCCTGTCACTACCAGAGAGCTCCCTCACTTTTAATGTATACTCCTGTCATTAGCAGAGAGCTCCCTCACTTTTAGTGTATACTCCTGTCATTAGCAGAGAGCTCCCTCACTTTTAGTGTATACTCCTGTCACTAGCAGAGAGCTCCCTCACTTTTAGTGTCTACTCCTGTCACTAGCAGAGAGCTCCCTCACTTTCACTGTATACTCCTGTCACTAGCAGAGAGCTCCCTCACTTTTAGTGTATATTCCTGTCACTAGCAGAGAGCTCCCTCACTTTCACTGTATACTCCTGTCACTACCAGAGAGCTCCCTCACTTTTAGTGTATACTCCTGTCACTAACAGAGAGCTCCCTCACTTTCACTGTATACTCCTGTCACTACCAGAGAGCTCCCTCACTTTTAGTGTATACTCCTGTCACTAGCAGAGAGCTCCCTCACTTTCACTGTATACTCCTGTCACTACCAGAGAGCTCCCTCACTTTTAATGTATACTCCTGTCATTAGCAGAGAGCTCCCTCACTTTTAGTGTATACTCCTGTCATTAGCAGAGAGCTCCCACATTTTCAGTGTATACTGTTGTTACTAGCAGAGAGCTCCCTCACTTTCATTGTGTACTCCTTTCACTAGCAGAGAGCTCCCTCACTTCTAATGTATACTCCTATCGTTAGCAGAGAACTCTTTCAGTGTATACTCCTGTCACTAGCAGAGAGCTCCCTCACTTCTAATGTATACTCCTGTCACTCAACAAGGTTATCTTCATATCTCTACTTTCAAGTGGCTCAAGCAGCTATAAGTGATTTGAATCCGTGTTGTCACACATGACATGCACCAATTTTGTGCAGTAAAGATTTTGATAAGTAGCTTTGGAGTGTTACTAGATGCCATCTAAACACACTTATATTCTAGACAGATGTCCAGGCACCTTAAAATTCAAATCAACAACAGTAAAAGCCACATCTAGTGCATAAGGGTTGCTACTTTGTTGCTGTTTTGTCAGCAAACTTTCCCACTCCATATCAGCAACCTCTCCACATTAATAAATCTGTGGATTATGATATATTTTGAATCATTGATCACATAATGACATTCATTATGTAAAAATCGCAGTGACCTGCACAAATTTATTTAAGTATTACAAACCGGTACCTAGTTTGAGAACTGATAAGGATTCGGATAACCCAGGTTACTGTGCAGAAAGAAACCTGATAGTGCAGTTATGGTCCAGTAACATTTAGGAAATATCAGTGGAAAGGTACACATGATGAGAACAGTTTTTAATAAGATAAAATGGAGGAAAATCATGTGTCCTAAGAGAGAACTAAAGATCATCATGTAGCATTCGTAAACAGGAAGGTATAGATTGGTAATAAGGATATACACATTCTTACAGTACAGACAAAAATTAACAGAACAAATCATTTGGTGACTGCAAATGCCTGCAACGTTATTTAAAAAAATTAAATGAATGTAATGGATTTGGCCACATATTTGTCTTTTTCTCATTCATTTGATTGAGGAGTACCCAGTTTTGGATATGATCCCATGGTTACTGAGTTGAATGTCAGACTTATGATCAATCGCCAGCTCTGAATCCTAGACAGTTTATGCATTTACTTCCCCCTCTGTGGGGTTTCTTAGGGATCGTGGGGTCTCTTAGGGATTGTTCACAATTGTTGACATTTACTTCCCCCCTTTGTGGGGTCTCTTAGGGATCGTTCACAGTTGGTGATATTTACCTATTTGTACAAAACTTACTGATTCTTAGATCAACCCTACTTGCCCCCAAATTAATACTTTAAAATGTCAGTAATTTTCAAGATTGAAAGTTATATGTAGGTATGTAACAGTGTTACTACTGTTATGACACTGTTATGACACTGTTATGACACTGTTTTCAAAGGACATGTTAATAATTACCAACATTCATTATAATGTTTAAACAAAATTATTTTCAATTATGGCTATGCAATTCACATGCAACCAACATCTTTATAATTAGTATGTAGGCCTTTTTGTATCCTCTGTACGACTAAATAAATGTTGACAATTGTGAACAACCCCGTATGTCCCATGACATAGGCACCAAGTAGAAGGAATCAGCAGCTTTTTATATCCCAGAAGGACCATAACACAGGCATTAGTCCCGAGGTACACTGACACACTATCAAGAATAATTATTGGATCCTCAGTACTCTAACAACTGTGTATTTGGAAATGTAAAAATAGCCATATTTTCAGCTGTCCAAAAATTCTTTTCTGTAATTAATCATAAGGTACAGAAAATAGTTGATAGACACACTCTGTGAATATTTACGAATGAGTTCCAATGTTGTGTCTCATTTTATGCTATTTTTATTTATTCCTACCCAACAATGACATTACAAAGCCCTATTAATTAAAAATTAATAGGGCTTTGTAATGTCATTGTTGGGTAGGACTAAACTTTACAACAGATTACTGATAACTGGTGTCTGATTGTATAGGAACAAAGAAAACATATTTTTACAGAGGTGTCCAAATCATAAGGTACACAAAAATAATAAATTTTGTAGATTTTTATGGTGTCTGAAAACAAGGTGTCCGAATATATAGAGACATTATGGTAGGCTGCTTCTTTGTCCACTGGATATGTTGAGCTGGTTACTCTTGGTGACAGTCTTGTGAAGACATGTCAATCTGTTGATTGTAGGTGGTGCGAAGACGCAAGCCCGTGTCAACCCGAGCCGTCCACCCTGTGCATATAGCCCTGACTCCTGACACAGGTAAACTACAAACAGCCATTGCAAAGTCAGCAAAAATATATTGGTCTGAAGATTAGGGTAAAGATGAAAAATGTATCAATATTGTTAGATTTTTTAGTCCTTTGGCCGAAGGTCCAAGGGACTATTGCCATCACTCTGCATCCGCCGTCCGTCGTTAGCTGCCGTATCTCAGAAACCGTTCAACAACTTTTTCTCTAATTTTACATAGACATATCTTAGGGCACTGCTACTATGCACGAGAAATCTGTATTTCATTGAATCATTTTAAGGGCTCCCTAGGGCCTCCAAGGACCCTAAAACTTGTAAAAATGTAACATTTTGCCTATTTTTTTCTAAAACTGTTCAGCAACTTTTTCTCTAATTTTGCATATACATTTCATGTGGTAGTGTCACTTTACACAATAAATCTGTATTTGATTGAATCATTCTAAGGGCACCTAATGAATGACCCCCCAAAAAAGGACCCCAAAACTGGTAAATTTTCACATTTTGCCAATTTTTTCAAAAACTCTTAAGTAACTTTTTCTCTAATTTTGCATAGACATTTCATATGGTAGTGCCATTATACACAAGAAATCTGTATTTGATTCAATCATTCTAAGGGCTCCAAATGTCCCCTAAAATGCTAAATTTGTTAACTAAATGGTCTACTGTAGCAGGAGCTCTAGCAGGCTTCCAGTCCTTTTGTTCAACTAATCCCTTTTCCCACAACATCTTTTACACCTCATTGTGGCTGGCTGATTAAAGTGTGACTAATCTGTAATTGGTCACTGGCAGAGGCTTGGGTCACTGTGGCTGGTGGTAGGAAGTATGACTAATCTGTAATTGGTCACTGGCAGAGGCTTGGGTCAACAAACACAGCACCTTTTACCTGAAACAGAACACTATTCCCCTTCCCAAAACATCTGTCACATGAGGAGTCTGTGTCTTGTATGGATATATATTTTTATGCAGTTGTTTTATATAAGCAGAAAGTTAATTGAATTAGTTATTCTTAGGCCACAGAAAAGTAATTCCCGGTTTCTCATCGATGCATGTAATTAAAAATATGTGCCACAACATTTTATTTTCTATTATAATTATTCCTCTAAATGCAAGATGTGGTGCAATAAGTAAACAGTAAACCTGTAAACATTTTACTTCCATCATAACCCTTAATGATCTGTAACTATGATTCACAAAAAAACACATTTGATTAATAATTACCTACAGGGTTGTTTGATTTATGCTGGGCAGAAACTGTTTCTGCAAAAAACATTTCATTAATAATTAACTACAGGGTTGTTTGATTTATGCCGGTCAGAAACTGATAACCATTTGTCTGCCATGCTCACAATAAACATCACATGAATGATAAAAGGAAGATCACTGCCACTTAACATATGGATTATTACTATTATAAAACTGCTCTGCTACTGCTTGGTGGACAGTAAGCTGCAACTGTCTTTGAGTTTGTTTACATTTTGACAAACTACTATTATATAGCACTAATTTTTGAATGAATTACATTTTGAGAATGCATGTCATTGTTTGCAGTGTAACTTTTGTATGCTTCATTTTCTGCTGCTACAAGTTGCGTTCATCTGAAAGATTATTCAATTACCTATCCAATGATAATACATATGTTGTGGTGTTGGAAATATATAGCTTTGGTATATTGTACACAAGGGTTGTGATAGGAAACTATTTGACATTGCGACAGTCCAGAAAGACAGTATGAGATGTGTCACTCAATATATGAAGTGTGACTTTCAGATACTTCATTTTGTAGTGCTATGGATTATGATGGGCCTCTCCATTAGCTCCCTATATATTTATGTGAAATATATCATTATGTCATTAAAATATTTCAGAACAGACTAACGCTAAGCTGCAACTGTCTTTGAGTTTGTTTACATTTTGACAAACTACTATTATATAGCTCTAATTTTTGAATTGGCACGACTAATGCTAATATATTCCACAAAATGACTTCTACAGGAAACAACGTTGGTGTAAATTATCATCCCATTATTCTTACTGACAAACACCTGTAAGTTAGGTAACACCTTCGAAGTTCTGACAGCAGGACACCGCCTTCGGTGAAGTCGAGACAAAAGTTTGACAAAAGCTTCAAGTTCAAACGGTCTATCACCATCCAGCTGACCCATTTTTTTTTTCTTTAGACTACCTTTTACTCTCAAATAATCTGTCCTCTTAATTTTATTCATAAAGACATAATTTGGCATAACTTTATAAATTTTTGTAGCAGCACATTTGTACTTCCAGTGTATCATATATTTATCACTTGTTGTGTATTACACCCAGCTGTGGAGCTAAGATTCTCTGCCTGCTATTGTTTGATGGCAACTGTGACTAATCTGTAATTGGTCACTGGCAGTACCTTGTTTCAACAGACAGCATTAAGCCACCAGACCCCTGTTAAACTGGACAGTTGCCTGTAGGTTTTAAACTGTGTCAAACAGTGAGTCTACCTTTTGCTCTCAAATAATCTGTCCTCTTAGTTTTATACATAAAGACATAATCTGGCATAACGTGATAAATTTTTGTAGCAGCACATTTGTACTTCCAGTGTATCATTGCAACATAACATACATACTGTGTGCTACATTTGAATGTCCATTTGCATATATAATTTCAACAGCCGTTTTCTTCATTTTCACTTTTTGACCCCTACCATGTTCAATGCTCCATAACTTCGCCAATTTTTGTAGCAGTCATATAATTTTTGAAACCATGTAAAGCACCCTACCAAACCTTTACAAGGATGTAAGAAAACAATGTTAAAATTGTTCTGACTTATCACTCATTTGGTCAGCAGGGGTCACATATAGACATATTAGTACAAAGGACTTCAGGGCCACTTGGCCCATTTTTAATGTAACCAAAGTTGTGGAACTATCCAAAGGATATATCAAAGGACTTTGTAGAAGTAGTCGGTTAGTCGGTGTTTTTGTTTGCAAGTGGTGCAGTTTCATAATGTTACGGCATCACAGTAACTTGTATTTACCCGTGATGCCGTTGTTAAGACGCATTGCTGAAGTACAGTTATCGTGCATGAAATTGTTTCTCGTCGTTTCAGAGCCAGGAATCGGCATAGAGCAGGGTCTGTACGTGAGTCACATTGTGCAGGGATCTGCCGCCGCCAAAGAGGGGACCCTGGCCATCGGGGACAGGATTCTCAGTGTAAGTAGCCCTGTGTCTCAGAGACAACATGCCAAATCTAAGGGAAGGTCTCGTCAATTTGCAAAATCCCCAAAATGATGGGTTTAACATTTGTTCAAACCATCCCCACCAGTACTTGGCGTGAGCCGTGCAATTTCTGTGATCCACAATGACTATTAACATCAATTTGGCATTAACATGTTTCACTCACTAGGTGGTAGCACTAGCCAGTATTTTTCCAGTGATTATGGTGACAGTAAAACATGCCACTTCCCCTATGTAATGGTTAACACATTTTGAGACTTTGCAATCTGATGCAACAACCCAAAGTACCCTTACACAAACAGTGTCACTCAATAACAACAATTTCTTTTTGCAGTTAGCAAATAGTAATCATGAACAATCACTAGCAAGGGTCAAAATTTAGAAATGTTGGTGATTTCCATCAATAAATAGTGACAAACCTCTTGCTGTGTTTTTGGCCTCGTACCAAAATCTTTATGCATTTCAAAATGTTATTGTTTTAAACATGCATGACAACCATCTGTGGCAGTGTAAAATATAGTCTATAACACTGAAATTGAATTGGTTGAAAGCAATCTTTAGAGGTGTAAAATAAATCTTAAATGCTACCTTTGCATTCTGCTGGAATCATACTCGGTGGTGGCATAGTAGCACAAGTAATTGGACGCGGCCTTGTCCAATCTCATACAATTACAGCTGCATGCAATTTGCAAAGGTACAATGTGATATGACAATGTGATATCCAGAAGAAGCCATAAAGTTGTGTCTGTGCAGGTGAATGGTCAATCGGTGGAGCGAGTGGGCGTGATGGACGTCATGAAGCTCATCCAGTTGAGCATTGACCACGTAACACTGAACGTGCTCAAGTACTGCCCGACGCCCCAGCCGAGCCTCATGCTGTCCAGCTCTGCGTCCAGTGGCCACAACCTCACAGAGAGCTCCCCCGATGCCACGTCCATCAGCCCGCGGTCACCTCGCTCCCACACCTGGGGTAGTTCGCCCCCACCCCTCTCCACCGCCAAGGTCGTGTCGGCATCCCTCAAGTCTAGCGGGTCGCAGACTGACAGTCTGGACAGTCCAGTGACGTCGGCCAGACATCAGGGCAGGGAGAAGGTGGGGCTCATTGACCGCGCCATCAAACGCATCGTCAAACCATTTCACAGTGGGGAGAGAGATGAGAGGGAGATGAGACGCAAGAGCAGTGGATACACCATGGCGATGATGTCATTGGCATACGATACTGCCGAGGATGATGGGATTGATGGCCTGAATGCCATCATCAAACAGTACGTGAAGCCGCATCCATCGAACAACAACAAACCGACAAAGGAGAAAAGGCTGCGTAGGACACGCCAGCTTGAGCACGGCACGTGGCCCAAGTGTCGCCCCCATGTGGACTACACAGTCAGTGGGATGGTGATTCCACCGTTCAACCCGAAGAAATGTCGGCCAAGTTTATCGGTGGTCACTCAGACCAATGGAGGGTTTGTGATTAGTTCGAACACTGTCAGTACTCACAAATTGCCCCCAACGCCGCCGGAACGTACCGATTCGTTCAAGCGGGGAGCATCAATTAAGCATAGCCCGCAGAGTTCTGACTCGACCGTGAAGTACATGCACATGACCAGTGGCAGCAGTGGCGCCAACTCAAGTGCGTCTGGCTCGTACGCATCTAGTCCTAGCAAGCCACCCGCGAAAATACTCGCACTGCTGGACAACCAGCCCAGGACAATTAACACAACCGAAAATCATGCCGGGTACGAGAACACGATTCCGTCGAGCCACTATCCTTCAGGGTTGACCTCGCACGATTCAAAGACACAATCTCCGGATTACACCGTGCGATCAGCAAACAACCAGGAACTGAACAGGTATATCCAGCAGCAGCATCCAGAGCAGCCGGAGCCACAACCACAGCCACACCTGCGCCCTGCCTGGCCATCGGCCGCACTGCCCCACAACCGCAAGGAACGGCGCAGTGTGGTGCCGCCCTCTCGCGGATCTCGCAGTCGCCCCGAATACTCCGCCACGAAGCCGACATCGCTCGACATCCAGCCGATCTACTCACCACGCCCTCTGCCTCATTCTGGACAGAATATTACCCCTAGTCACCCGGTGGTGCCACCATTCAGCCCGCCATCCAGTCACGTGTCAAGTGCATATCAGCCGCCGGCCAGTAAGCCTGTGCACATGTCGTCTCAGAACCAGTCGACGGCACATGTCGCCCGACCAATGGCGACCATAGCAAGTCAATCCCAGAATGCACCGAGTCGAGAGAGACTGACTGCCTTCACCCCTCATACACCAAGTCGACACAGCTACCCTGTTGGGTAAGTGTGACATATAAAGGTTCTGGGCTGCGTAATGAAACAGAAAAACCTTAAAGCAATATTTTAATGATTAATTTATCTTTTAAATATATAATTATTTATTTATTATTACTATTATTTATTAATTATATTGGTATTTTACTGTGGTGTATTTTTTTTAAATGTTAGTTTAAAATATTAGTATTTTAAACTTTATTTTGTTTATTTAGACCATGTTTTAATATGTCATGAAACATCACAATTTTGGATATGTCACTACATAAAATATATTGCAAGGAACACAGACTCATTGTTTTTATCAAAAAATCATATAATGAAACCTATAATTACCGGTATGTAATCTTATTCTGAAAACCACAATTATTAATCACATTTTGTTGTTTTCTATTAATGTTGACCATACCATTCCATACGCAGTGTAAACGTGGTGTTTGAGTCAAAACATTCCATATAAGCAGTCAAAATTATAATTTTATGGAGAATAATTTTTTTTATTTCCACTGAACAAATTTCTTAATAGGAAAGTTGTTCTTAAATGTGAGGGAACTAACTCCACAAAATTGCAAAATGTATGATATAGGGACACTGATTTTCCCAGATCGTGGAAAACGGGAAGAATTCGTGGAATTGGCATTTTGAAACGGAATTTGCCTTTTCAAATGGAAATTAAGTGATCGCAAAAAACGGACAAAATCATGGAATTTGCATTTTCGAAAGTATCTTCCGTGATCGCGGAAAAAGAGAAGAAGCACCGCCTCTTTCATTGCGTTAACTGGAGATATTTTGAAACAAACTGTTTAATATGCAACATAAACCGTTTCGTGATCGTTGTCTGGCTGTCCGCTAAGCGCATGGAAGACATGTTGCTAAATAAATATAGTTGTCACATCATTAGTACTCGCGTAAGTGTACATATTCTGGTTTCGAACATAAAACGCGAATGAATAACAACAGCCTAGGGTACACTGGCTAAAAGTGAGATAGTCCACGTTTCGTAGTTCTAACAAATTCCATTGGATGACGTCATATATAGCGCTAGCTAAAACTTTAATGGTTGAACAAAATTATTAGTGAAACCGCAAACAGTGACGATCAAACTTCACTATATGTAACGCTTAATGTACTTTGTGACTTTGCATTCTGATGAGCCGCCCCTTAATGACTCGCCTACGTTGTGTGGTGTGGCTCTAGCATGTGTTATGTCCACTGCAGGAGTCCAGCCCAGTCCCAGGTGCTGCGGTCAACAAACCCTGTCTTCCAAGTGGTCAGCAGTCAGGTGGTCAGCTCGGTGGGCGCCGGTCACCACGCCAGCCAACCGTGCAGTCGAGACGGGGTGATCTCACCGCATTACAACACCCCACCTGCATACACCCCCCGACCAGGGGCAAACATCATGCACACATCTGTACCCGAGATGAACCCAGATCTCTTATCTTATCGGCTGCGCAACGACCGATACAGCTCACCCTCCCCTAGTCCTTCACAACAGGTATGATCTGTGTATGGTCTATGTGTGGTCTGTGTGTTATTTACGTATGGTCTATTTGTGGTCTGTGTGGTTTATGCGTTGTCTGTGTGTGATCTATGCATGGGTCTGTGTAATCTGTGACTCGTGTACGATCTATGTTGGGTCTGTGTATCATTTGTGTAGACTGATATTATTCGCCCCCTCCCAAATCTCCACACCAGGTTATGTAGTTGATATGCCTTGGTCTGTACACGCACTTGTGTCAGTGCAGCTGTCCATTCTTAATAGCTAATTGTGTCACTGTATCAATTATTGCTACTTGTGTCGCATAGCTACTCGTGGCACTGGATATATTCTTACTACATAGCTACCTGTGTCACTGCATCAGTTAATTCATAGCTACTGGTGTCTCTGTATCAGTTGCTACATAGCTACCTGTGTCACTGCATCAGTTAATTCATAGCTAAGCACTGCTGTATTTCACCAACAAAGCTGACATTGTGTACTTGTGACCATGCTACAGAGTAGCACAAACACGGATCACATGATGTCACATGACGAGTTCACCTACCTGCCACATGAGGGCTGCGCCACGCTGCCCAACCGCCGCATACGCATCCCGTCCAGTCAGAGTGTACTGTCCAGCAAGTCATCCACTGGACGCACCTCCACAAGCTCCTTCGATAAAGGTCGGCATCAACTGACTGGTTACATGGCTACTTATCCGCTCAGTTATTTAGTGAAGTATGACAAGTGTGTGCATTAATGTTTTCATAGTTTTAAGAGGAGATTGTCCGTTCGTTTTTTATTGTGAAATCATGACATACAGTGTAAACTATATTTGTTATAATGCGTGCTGCTTTCAAAGGTGTGGCGTCAGGTCCAATTACTGATTAGATGAATATTTGCGTCATGTGATACGTCATCGTGCTCTGTCGTGTCACAACCTTTCTCACAATTATCTCAGCTCGATATTCTGGGATTTGAATAACAACTTGGCAATTGGTATAAAAACAGAACTGTTTAATTCAAAATCAGTCATTTTTGTGAAACGTTGAATTTAATTTTTGTTTTACTTGTATTAACAATGGGTCTATTTTAGTTCATTTTATTTACACATGATTTAATGGTTTTAATTATGTATGTTTTTATTTTGTATGCAGTTTAGTGCTCTATTCATTTACTGTATTTAATGTTTTATGAGATTTAAACGTACCTATTGTACTGTTCAGCCGCTATGGCTGCAAAGCAAAATAAACTTGTTATTATTAAACTCATTATCATATCATACCATGATACTACTGTGTAAACTCAGAGCGTCTGTTGCAGTATCTGAACGCAGCAGTCCGATCTCCCCCTTCCTGCCGCTGCCGAAGGACTACCACCACATGCCACCTGGTACCAGCCACTCGCTGCCCCCTGGTACCAGTCACTGTCTGCTGCCCGGTACCACGCATTCCCTGCCGCAGTCCAATGCCAAGCGGAAGAGGTAGGATCTTCACAGATGTCCTTCAAGTTTTATGTCAAAGTTATTGTTATCAGGTTCCGTATTGTGATGATATCTGACTCCGTTGGGACAGGGTTGGAGTCAACTACTTCTACTTAAGTTAATTTTTTAGTACTTAGATTTGTACTTGGGTTTTTGAAATGGCAAGTATTTGTACTTGGTCATCTGTACTTGCCAAAATATAAAGTACATTTCAAGTACATAACTTGAGTACTTAGAATACAAAATAATACTTCTCCACTGTTTTGCACAACATTGACTGCCCATTGTGATTACATCTTCAACTAATATTATGTGACTGTTAATAACTGGCACCTGAATAACATTATTGTTAATACTGGCACCTGAATAACATTATTGTTAATAACTGGCACCTGAATAACATTATTGTTAATACTGGCACCTGAATAACATTATTGTTAATAACTGGCACCTGAATAACATTATTGTTAATAACTGGCACCTGAATAACATTATTGTTAATACTGGCACCTGAATAACATTATTGTTAATAACTGGCACCTGAATAACATTATTGTTAATACTGGCACCTGAATAACATTATTGTTAATAACTGGCACCTGAATAACATTATTGTTAATAACTGGCACCTGAATAACATTATTGTTGATCATTACAAGTGAAATCTACTGGGATTTGTCATTGACTCAATGTACTTGGGTTAAAGTTCCAGATTACCCATCGAAAGGACCAGGGTTTGAGCTTGCCTCCAGCTGTTTTGAAACTTGGCCAATTTTGTTCACCTCACTTTGTCTGTGTCTTTTGGAAGAGACACCAAATGTTGGTGTCCTCTACCTGGAATCTACACAGATGTACTCACAGTGCTGGTATTTTAATCTGTAAACTCCCATTGGCATCAATACCCTGATAAAAAGATTGACAATTATTGAAGTGGGTGTGTTGACCAAGTTTGTGTATGTTGAGATTGAACCATGTTTGTCAGTGTATTGACAGGTATGTAATGACTGGTATGTAATGACAGGTATGTAATGACTGGTATGTAATGACTGGTATGTAATGACAGGTATGTAATGACTGGTATGTAATGACTGGTATGTAATGACGTATGTAATGACTAGTATGTAATGACAGGTATCTAATGACTGGTATGTAATGACAGGTATGTAATGACTGGTATGTAATGTCAGGTATGTAATGACTGGTATGTAATGACAGGTATGTAATGACTGGTATGTAATGACAGGTATGTAATGACAGGTATGTAATGACAGGTATGTAATGACTGGTATGTAATGACTGGTATTAACTATGTATATGTTTCAGGCCGGAGGTGGGAGAGACGCGCAATATCCGGCTGGAGAAGTGTTCAGAGGAACCCCTTGGCATCCAGATAGAGTCGGGCAGCAACTGCGGCATCTTTGTGTCGTCCGTCAGTGACAACAGTCTTGCCAACAAGGCAGGCATCCAGATAGGAGACCAGCTCCTCGAGGTGAGACCACCATGTTGTAGCAGTGACAGTGTTTAGAGTTCACTCAGTAAGGAATGGTCTCACAAGTTCACCCAGTAAGGGATGGTCTCACAAGTTCACCCAGTAAAGCATGGTCTCACAAGTTCACCCAGTAAGGGATGGTCTCAAGTTCACCCAGTAAGGGATGGTCTTATAAGTTCACCCAGTAAGGGATGGTCTTATAAGTTCACCCAGTAAGGCATGGTCTCATAATTTCACCCAGTAAGGCATGGTCTCACAAGTTCACCCAGTAAAGCATGGTCTCACAAGTTCACCCAGTAAGGGATGGTCTCATAAGTTCACCCAGTGAGGGATGGTCTTATAAGTTCACCCAGTAAGGGATGGTCTCATAAGTTCACCCAGTAAGGCATGGTCTCATAAGTTCACCCAGTAAGGCATGGTCTCATACGTTCACCTAATAAGTGATGGTCTCATAAGTTCACCCAGTAAGGGATGGTCTCATAAATTCACCCAGTAAGGCATGGTCTCACAAGTTCACCCAGTAAGGCATGGTCTCATAAGTTCACCCAGTAAGGTATGGTCTCATAAGTTCACCCAGTAAGGGATGGTCTCATAAGTTCACCCAGTAAGGCATGGTCTCATAAGTTCACCCAGTAAGGCATGGTCTCATACGTTCACCCAATAAATGATGGTCTCATAAGTTCATCCAGTAAGGGATGGTCTTATAAGTTCACCCAGTAAGGGATGGTCTCATAAGTTCACCCAGTAAGGCATGGTCTCATAAGTTCACCCAGTAAGGCATGGTCTCATACGTTCACCTAATAAGTGATGGTCTCATAAGTTCACCCAGTAAGGGATGGTCTCATAAATTCACCCAGTAAGGCATGGTCTCACAAGTTCACCCAGTAAGGCATGGTCTCATAAGTTCACCCAGTAAGGTATGGTCTCATAAGTTCACCCAGTAAGGGATGGTCTCATAAGTTCACCCAGTAAGGCATGGTCTCATAAGTTCACCCAGTAAGGCATGGTCTCATACGTTCACCCAATAAATGATGGTCTCATAAGTTCATCCAGTAAGGGATGGTCTCATAAGTTCACCCAGTAAGGCATGGTCTCATAAGTTCACCCAGTAAGGCATGATCTCATAAGTTCACCCAGTAAGGGATGGTCTTATAAGTTCACCCAGTAAGGGATGGTCTCATATGTTCACCCAGTAAGGCATGGTCTCATAAGTTCACCCAGTAAGGCATGGTCTCACAAGTTCACCCAGTAAGGCATGGTCTCATAAGTTCACCCAGTAAGGTATGGTCTCATAAGTTCACCCAGTAAGGGATGGTCTCATAAGTTCACCCAGTAAGGCATGGTCTCATAAGTTCACCCAGTAAGGCATGGTCTCATACGTTCACCCAATAAATGATGGTCTCATAAGTTCATCCAGTAAGGGATGGTCTCATAAGTTCACCCAGTAAGGCATGGTCTCATAAGTTCACCCAGTAAGGCATGATCTCATACGTTCACCCAATAAATGATGGTCTCATAAGTTCATCCAGTAAGGGATGGTCTCATAAGTTCACCCAGTAAGGGATGGTCTTATAAGTTCACCCAGTAAGGGATGGTCTCATACGTTCACCCAGTAAGGCATGGTCTCATAAGTTCACCCAGTAAGGGATGGTCTCATAAGTTCACAAAGTACAAACACAATTTCGGACTTCTGCTTTTACTGTATTGTTTTCCAAATTCTCTGTCTCAGTCTCTCGGTCTACTCAGCTCTTTGTAGTTCAGCAGTTTGTGTGTGTATACATTTCTTTGTGCATGCATGCATGTATGTGCATGCATGTGTGTGAGTGTTTTTGCCATGGAAGTGGAGAAACTTGGGGTGCATGTTTTGTCGGATATGTGTAGGTGGCGTCAATGACTGAAGTCTTTGATGTTTTTCCGTCTAGGTGTGTGGTATCAACATGCGCAAGGCAACATATGAGTTGGCAGCAAACGTCCTGCGACAATGTGGAGGCAGTGTCAACATGCTAGTACAGTACAACCCTAACAGTGAGTACAGGTATTCTTATAGTTCACACAGTACAACCCTAACAGTGAGTACAGGTATTCTTATAGTTCACACAATACAACCCTAACAGTGAGTACAGGTATTCTTATAGTTCACACAATACAACCCTAACAGTGAGTACAGGTATTCTTATAGTTCACACAGTACAACCCTAACAGTGAGTACAGGTATTCTTATAGTTCACACAGTACAACCCTAACAGTGAGTACAGGTATTCTTATAGTTCACACAGTACAACCCTAACAGTGAGTACAGGTATTCTTATAGTTCACACTTTACAATCCTAACAGTGAGTACAGGTATTCTTATAGTTCACACTTTACAATCCTAACAGTGAGTACAGGTATTCTTATAGTTCACACAGTACAACCCTAACAGTGAGTACAGGTATTCTTATAGTTCACACAGTACAACCCTAACAGTGAGTACAGGTATTCTTATAGTTCACACAGTACAACCCTAACAGTGAGTACAGGTATTCTTATAGTTCACACAGTACAATCCTAACAGTGAGTACAGGTATTCTTATAGTTCACACTTTACAATCCTAACAGTGAGTACAGGTATTCTTATAGTTCACACAGTACAACCCTAACAGTGAGTACAGGTATTCTTATAGTTCACACAGTACAGCCCTAACAGTGAGTACAGGTATTCTTATAGTTCACACAATACAACCCTAACAGTGAGTACAGGTATTCTTATAGTTCACACAGTACAACCCTAACAGTGAGTACAGGTATTCTTATAGTTCACACAGTACAACCCTAACAGTGAGTACAGGTATTCTTATAGTTCACACAGTACAACCCTAACAGTGAGTACAGGTATTCTTATAGTTCACACAGTACAACCCTAACAGTGAGTACAGGTATTCTTATAGTTCACACAATACAACCCTAACAGTGAGTACAGGTATTCTTATAGTTCACACAGTACAACCCTAACAGTGAGTACAGGTATTCTTATAGTTCACACAGTACAACCCTAACAGTGAGTACAGGTATTCTTATAGTTCACACAGTACAACCCTAACAGTGAGTACAGGTATTCTTATAGTTCACACAGTACAACCCTAACAGTGAGTACAGGTATTCTTATAGTTCACACAGTACAACCCTAACAGTGAGTACAGGTATTCTTATAGTTCACACAGTACAACCCTAACAGTGAGTACAGGTATTCTTATAGTTCACACAGTACAGCCCTAACAGTGAGTACAGGTATTCTTATAGTTCACACAATACAACCCTAACAGTGAGTACAGGTATTCTTATAGTTCACACAGTACAACCCTAACAGTGAGTACAGGTATTCTTATAGTTCACACAGTACAACCCTAACAGTGAGTACAGGTATTCTTATAGTTCACACAGTACAACCCTAACAGTGAGTACAGGTATTCTTATAGTTCACACAATACAACCCTAACAGTGAGTACAGGTATTCTTATAGTTCACACAATACAACCCTAACAGTGAGTACAGGTATTCTTTTAGTTCACACAGTACAACCCTAACAGTGAGTACAGGTATTCTTATAGTTCACACAGTACAACCCTAACAGTGAGTACAGGTATTCTTATAGTTCACACAGTACAGCCCTAACAGTGAGTACAGGTATTCTTATAGTTCACACAATTAACAAGATTGGACTAGATTGCCTTTGTTCACTCCACTGTATAAATGAACAGTACTGGATACATGTGAATGAATAGACTTCATTCTGTAATTGCAGTGTGGCTGAATACTTCTTAGTGAAAACGAGATGGTGTTTGTTTGAACGACTGTGTCATTGGGTGAAGTGTAAAGTGCTGTGAGCAGTCTTACGGCCTAGACTATGATATAGACGACTTGTTGGCTCCAGTACATCTTCTCTGCCCAGGTCACAATCAAAATTGTGCACATGACCTCCATCAACCTTTGCTTCACCAATAATATTTATATAAGTAACGCATGCATATTACATTACTAGTATGGCATGACATCTGCAAAAAAAACTTCTCTGCATATAGTTCTTGATTGAACTTTAACAAAATGTACGATATAATATATGAATGCTCCACGTGTCAGGCATTCATTTTTGATGGTTTGATGGACCTTTTGCTAAACAACAGTCATGATAGATAGGTCAATTTATGTTGGTCGTACTGCAAATACCCTGTGGTCAGTGAAGCTGTGAGAGACAAAGACTTGTATTATTGACAGAGTACAGAGAGGAGGACAATGATTCATCCAGTGAGTCCGACACGTCCAGTTCCTCAGCCTGTAGTACGCCGGACCTCAGACGTGGTCATCCCAGCAGGGTCAGCAACGACACCATCACACCTGATCCCATTCATGGGTCTACACACAAGTAAGACACCATCACACCTGATCTCATTCATGGGTCTACACACAAGTATGACACCATCACACCTGATCTCATTCATGGGTCTACACACAAGTAAGACACCATCACACCTGACCCCATTCATGGGTCTACACACAAGTAAGACACCATCACACCTGACCCCATTCATGGGTCAACACACAAGAAAGACATAGTCACACCTGACCCCATTCATGGGTCTACACACAAGTAAGACACCGTCACACCTGACCCCATTCATGGGTCTACACACAAGTAAGACATAGTCACACCTGATCCCATTCATGGGTCTACACACAAGTAAGACACCATCATACCTGACCCCATTCATGGGTCAACACACAAGTAAGACATAGTCACACCTGACCCCATTCATGGGTCTACAAACAAGTAAGACATAGTTACACCTGACCCCATTCATGAGTCTACACACAAGTAAGGCTTAGTCACACCTGATCCCATTCATGGGTCTACACTCAAGTAAGACACCATCACACCTGAACCCATTCATGGGTCTACACACAAGTAAGACATAGCCACACCTGACCCCATTCACGAGTCTACACACAAGTAAGACACCATCACACCTGAACCCATTGATGGGTCTACACAAAAGTAAGGCATAGTCACACCTGATCCTATTCATGGGTCTACACATAAGTAAGACACCATCACACCTGACCCCATTCATGGGTCTACACACAAGTAAGACATAGTCACACTTGACCCCATTCATGGGTCTACACACAAGTAAGACACCATCACACCTGACCCCATTGATGGGTCTACACACAAGTAAGACACCATCACACCTGAACCCATTAATGGGTCTACACACAAGTAAGACATAGTTACACCTGAACCCATTAATGGGTCTACACACAAGTAAGACATAGTTACACCTGACCCCATTCATGAGCCTACACACAAGTAAGGCATAGTCACACCTGATCCCATTGATGGGTCAACACACAAGTAAGACACCATCACACCTGAACCCATTCATGAGTCTACACACAAGTAAGACATAGCCACACCTGAATCCATTCGTGGGTCTACACACAAGTAAGACATAGCCACACCTGACCCCATTCATGTGTCTACACACAAGTAAGACACCATCACACCTGACCCCATTCATGGGTCTACACACAAGTAAAACATAGCCACACATGACCCCATCCATGGGTCTACACATAAGTAAGACATAGTTACACCTGACCCCATTCATGGGTCTACACACAAGTAAGACACCATCACACCTGAACCCATTGATGGGTCTACACACAAGTAAGACATAGCCACACCTGACCCCATTCATGGGTTTACACACAAGTAAGACACCATCACACCTGACCCCATTCATGGGTCTACACACAAGTAAGACATAGCCGCACCTGAACCCATTCATGGGTCTACACACAAGTAAGGCACCATCACACCTGACCCCATTGATGGGTCTACACACAAGTAAGACAACATCACACCTGACCCCATTCATGGGTCTACACACAAGTAAGACACCATCACACCTGAACCCATTCATGGGTCTACACACAAGTAAGACACCACCACACCTGAACCCATTCATGGGTCTACACACAAGTAAGACACCACCACACCTGAACCCATTCATGGGTCTACACACAAGTAAGGCATAGTCACACCTGATCCCATTCATGGGTCTACACACAAGTAAGACACCATCACACTTGACCCCATTCATGGGTCTACACACAAGTAAGACACCATCACACCTGACCCCATTCATGGGTCTACAAACAAGTAAGACATAGTCACACCTGACCCCATTCATGGGTCTACACACAAGTAAGACACCATCACACCTGAACCCATTCATGGGTCTACACACAAGTAAGACATAGTTACACCTGACCCTATTAATGGGTCTACACACAAGTAAGACACCATCACACCTGAACCCATGCATGGGTCTACACACAAGTAAGACATAGCCGCACCTGAACCCATTCATGGGTCTACAAACAAGTAAGACATAGTCACACCTGACCCCATTCATGGGTCTACACACAAGTAAGACACCATCACACCTGAACCCATTCATGGGTCTACACACAAGTAAGGCATAGTCATACCTGATCCCATTTATGGGTCTACACACAAGAAAGACACCATCACACCTGACCCCATTCATGGGTCTACACACAAATAAAACATAGCCACACCTGACCCCATCCATGGGTCTACACATAAGTAAGACATAGTTATACCTGACCCCATTAATGGGTCTACACACAAGTAAGACACCATCACACCTGAACCCATGCATGGGTCTACACACAAGTAAGACATAGCCGCACCTGAACCCATTCATGGGTCTACACACAAGTATGACATAGTTACACCTGACCCCATTCATGGGTCTACACACAAGTAAGGCACCATCACACCTGACCCCATTCATGGGTCTACACACAAGTAAGACACCATCACACCTGAACCCATTCATGGGTCTACACACAAGTAAGACACCATCACACCTGACCCCATTATCATGGATCTGCACACAAGTAAGACAGCCACACCTGACCCCATCCATGGGTCTACACACAAGTAAGACATAGTTACACCTGACCCCATTGATGGGTCTACACACAAATAAGACACCATCACACCTGACCCCATTCATGTGTCTACACACAAGTAAGACACCATCACACCTGACCCCATTCATGGGTCTACACACAAGTAAAACATAGCCACACCTGAACCCATTCATGGGTCTACACACAAGTAAGACACCATCACACCTGAACCCATTCATGGGTCTACAAACAAGTAAGACATAGTCACACCTGACCCCATTCATGGGTCTACACACAAGTAAGACACCATCACACCTGAACCCATTCATGGGTCTACACACAAGTAAGGCATAGTCATACCTGATCCCATTTATGGGTCTACACACAAGAAAGACACCATCACACCTGACCCCATTCATGGGTCTACACACAAATAAAACATAGCCACACCTGACCCCATCCATGGGTCTACACATAAGTAAGACATAGTTATACCTGACCCCATTAATGGGTCTACACACAAGTAAGACACCATCACACCTGAACCCATGCATGGGTCTACACACAAGTAAGACATAGCCGCACCTGAACCCATTCATGGGTCTACACACAAGTATGACATAGTTACACCTGACCCCATTCATGGGTCTACACACAAGTAAGACACCATCACACCTGAACCCATGCATGGGTCTACACACAAGTAAGACATAGCCGCACCTGAACCCATTCATGGGTCTACACACAAGTAAGGCACCATCACACCTGACCCCATTCATGGGTCTACACACAAGTAAGACACCACCACACCTGAACCCATTCATGGGTCTACACACAAGTAAGACACCATCACACCTGACCCCATTATCATGGATCTGCACACAAGTAAGACAGCCACACCTGACCCCATCCATGGGTCTACACACAAGTAAGACATAGTTACACCTGACCCCATTGATGGGTCTGCACACAAATAAGACACCATCACACCTGACCCCATTCATGTGTCTACACACAAGTAAGACACCATCACACCTGACCCCATTCATGGGTCTACACACAAGTAAAACATAGCCACACCTGAACCCATTCATGGGTCTACACACAAGTAAGACACCATCACACCTGACCACATTCATGGGTCTACACACAAGTAAGACACCATCACACCTGACCACATTCATGGGTCTACACACAAGTAAGACACCATCACACCTGAACCCATGCATGGGTTTACACACAAGTAAGACACCATCACACCTGACCACATTCATGGGTCTACACACAAGTAAGACACCATCACACCTGACCACATTCATGGGTCTACACACAAGTAAGACACCATCACACCTGACCACATTCATGGGTCTACACACAAGTAAGACACCATCACACCTGACCCCATTCATGGGTTTACACACAAGTAAGACACCATCACACCTGACCACATTCATGGGTCTACACACAAGTAAGACACCATCACACCTGAACCCATGCATGGGTCTACACACAAGTAAGACATAGCCACACCTGAACCCATTCATGGGTCTACACACAAGTAAGACACCATCACACCTGAACCCATGCATGGGTCTACACACAAGTAAGACACCATCACACCTGAACCCATGCATGGGTCTACACACAAGTAAGACACCATCACACCTGAACCCATGCATGGGTCTACACACAAGTAAGACATAGCCGCACCTGAACCCATTCATGGGTCTACACACAAGTATGACATAGTTACACCTGACCCCATTCATGGGTCTACACACAAGTAAGGCACCATCACACCTGACCCCATTCATGGGTCTACACACAAGTAAGACAACATCACACCTGACCCCATTTATGGGTCTACACACAAGTAAGACACCATCACACCTGAACCCATTCATGGGTCTACACACAAGTAAGACACCACCACACCTGAACCCATTCATGGGTCTACACACAAGTAAGGCATAGTCACACCTGATCCCATTAATGGGTCTACACACAAGTAAGACACCATGACACCTGACCCCATTCATGGGTCTACACACAAGTAAGACATAGTCACACCTGACCCCATTCATTGGTCTACACACAAGTAAGACACCATCACACCTGAACCCATCCATGGGTCTACACACAAGTAAGGCATAGTCACACCTGATCCCATTCATGGGTCTACACACAAGTAAGACACCATCACACCTGACCCCATTCATGGGTCTACACACAAGTAAGACACCATCACACCTGACCCCATTCATGGGTCTACACACAAGTAAGACACCATCACACCTGAACCCAAGCATGGGTCTACACACAAGTAAGACAAAGCCGCACCTGAACCCATTCCTGGGTCTACACACAAGTAAGGCACCATCACACCTGACCCCATTATCATGGATCTGCACACAAGTAAGACAGCCACACCTGACCCCATCCATGGGTCTACACACAAGTAAGACATAGTTACACCTGACCCCATTGATGGGTCTGCACACAAATAAGACACCATCACACCTGACCCCATTCATGTGTCTACACACAGGTAAGACACCATCACACCTGACCCCATTCATGGGTCTACACACAAGTAAAACATAGCCACACCTGAACCCATTCATGGGTCTACACACAAGTAAGACACCATCACACCTGACCACATTCATGGGTCTACACACAAGTAAGACACCATCACACCTGAACCCATGCATGGGTTTACACACAAGTAAGACACCATCACACCTGACCACATTCATGGGTCTACACACAAGTAAGACACCATCACACCTGACCACATTCATGGGTCTACACACAAGTAAGACACCATCACACCTGACCACATTCATGGGTCTACACACAAGTAAGACACCATCTCACCTGACCACATTCATGGGTCTACACACAAGTAAGACACCATCACACCTGACCCCATTCATGGGTTTACACACAAGTAAGACACCATCACACCTGACCACATTCATGGGTCTACACACAAGTAAGACAC
Organism: Paraescarpia echinospica; assembly: GCA_020002185.1. Classification (NCBI taxonomy): domain Eukaryota; kingdom Metazoa; phylum Annelida; class Polychaeta; order Sabellida; family Siboglinidae; genus Paraescarpia; species Paraescarpia echinospica. The sequence goes on along the minus strand of CM034535.1, from coordinate 41,900,976 downwards.
CATCACACCTGAACCCATGCATGGGTCTACACACAAGTAAGACATAGCCACACCTGAACCCATTCATGGGTCTACACACAAGTAAGACACCATCACACCTGAACCCATGCATGGGTCTACACACAAGTAAGACACCATCACACCTGAACCCATGCATGGGTCTACACACAAGTAAGACACCATCACACCTGAACCCATGCATGGGTCTACACACAAGTAAGACATAGCCGCACCTGAACCCATTTATGGGTCTACACACAAGTATGACATAGTTACACCTGACCCCATTCATGGGTCTACACACAAGTAAGGCACCATCACACCTGACCCCATTCATGGGTCTACACACAAGTAAGACAACATCACACCTGACCCCATTTATGGGTCTACACACAAGTAAGACACCATCACACCTGAACCCATTCATGGGTCTACACACAAGTAAGACACCATCACACCTGAACCCATTCATGGGTCTACACACAAGTAAGGCATAGTCACACCTGATCCCATTAATGGGTCTACACACAAGTAAGACACCATGACACCTGACCCCATTCATGGGTCTACACACAAGTAAGACATAGTCACACCTGACCCCATTCATTGGTCTACACACAAGTAAGACACCATCACACCTGAACCCATTCATGGGTCTACACACAAGTAAGGCATAGTCACACCTGATCCCATTCATGGGTCTACACACAAGTAAGACACCATCACACCTGACCCCATTCATGGGTCTACACACAAGTAAAACATAGCCACACCTGACCCCATCCATGGGTCTACACATAAGTAAGACATAGTTACACCTGACCCCACTCATGGGTCTACACACAAGTAAGACACCATCACACCTGAACCCATGCATGGGTCTACACACAAGTAAGACATAGCCGCACCTGAACCTATTCATGGGTCTACACACAAGTATGACATAGTTACACCTGACCCCATTCATGGGTCTACACACAAGTAAGGCACCATCACACCTGACCCCATTCATGGGTCTACACACAAGTAAGACAACATCACACCTGACCCCATTCATGGGTCTACACACAAGTAAGACACCATCACACCTGAACCCATTCATGGGTCTACACACAAGTAAGACACCATCACACCTGAACCCATTGATGGGTCTACACACAAGTAAGGCGTAGTCACACCTGATCCCATTCATGGGTCTACACACAAGTAAGACACCATCACACTTGACCCCATTCATGGGTCTACACACAAGTAAGACACCTTCACACCTGACCCCATTCATGGGTCTACACACAAGTAAGACATAGTCACACCTGACCCCATTCATGGGTCTACACACAAGTAAGACACCATCACACCTGAACCCATTCATGGGTCTACACACAAGTAAGGCATAGTCACACCTGATCCCATTCATGGGTCTACACACAAGTAAGACACCATCACACCTGACCCCATTTATGGGTCTACACACAAGTAAGACACCATCATACCTGACCCCATTCATGAGTCTACATACAAGTAAGACACCATCACACCTGAACCCATCCATGGGTCTACACACAAGTAAGGCATAGTCACACCTGATCCCATTGATGGGTCTACACACAAGTAAGACATAGTCACACCTGTACCCTTTTGATGGGCCAGTTCATCCATCCATAACATTGTAACTTATTGACTTACACAGGTGACACTGGTATCATTGTAAAACTCCATACTCCTGAGATGTTGCCCTTAACATGATGCTCCTAACTCCATACTCCCAAGATGTTGCCCTTAACATGATGCTCCTAGCTCCATCCTCCTGAGATGTTGCCCTTAACGTGATGCTCCTAACTCCATACTTATGAGATGTTGCCCTTAACATGATTCCCCTAACTCCATACTTATGAGATGTTGCCCTTAACATGATTCTCCTAACTCCATACTCCTGAGATGTTGCCCTTAACATGATGCTCCTAACTCCATACTCCCAAGATGTTGCCCTTAACATGATGCTCCTAGCTCCATACTCCAGAGATGTTGCCCTTAACATGATGCTCCTAACTCCATACTCCTGAGATGTTGCCCTTAACATGATGCTCGTAACTCCATATTCCTGAGATGTTGCCCTTAACATGATGCTCCTAACTCCATACTTATGAGATGTTGCCCTTAACATGATGCTCCTAACTCCATATTCTTGAGATGTTGCCCTTAACATGATGCTCCTAACTCCATACTCCTGAGATGTTGCCCTTAACATGATGCTCCTAACTCCGTACTTATGAGATGTTGCCCTTAACATGATGCTCCTAACTCCATACTTATGAGATGTTGCCCTTAACATGATGCTCCTAACTCCATACTTATCAGATGTTGCCCTTAACATGATGCTCCTAACTCCATATTCCTGAGATGTTGCCCTTAACATGATGCTCCTAACTCCATATTCCTGAGATGTTGCCCTTAACATGATGCTCCTAACTCCATATTCCTGAGATGTTGCCCTTAACATGATGCTCCTAACTCCATACTCCTGAGATGTTGCCCTTAACATGATGCTCCTAACTCCATATTCCTGAGATGTTGCCCATAACATGATGCTCCTAACTCCATACTCCTGAGATGTTGCCCTTAACATGATGCTCCTAACTCCATACTCCTGAGATGTTGCCCTTAACATGATGCTCCTAACTCCATACTTATCAGATGTTGCCCTTAACATGATGCTCCTAACTCCATACTCCTGAGATGTTGCCCTTAACATGATGCTCCTAACTCCATATTCCTGAGATGTTGCCCTTAACATGATGCTCCTAACTCCATACTCCTGAGATGTTGCCCTTAACATGATGCTCCTAACTCCATACTCCTGAGATGTTGCCCTTAACATGATGCTCCTAACTCCATACTTATGAGATGTTGCCCTTAACATGATGTTCCTAACTCCATACTCCTGAGATGTTGCCCTTAACATGATGCTCCTAACTCCATACTCCTGAGATGTTGCCTCAACATGATGGTCCTAACTCCATACTCCTGAGATATTGCCCTTAACATGTGGCTCCTAACTCCATACTCCCGAGATGTTGCCCTTAACATGATGCTCCTAAATCCATACTCCTGAGACATTGCCCTTAACATGATGCTCCTAACTCCATATTCCTGAGACGTTGCCCTTAACATGATGCTCCTAACTCCATACTCCTGAGATGTTGCCCTTAACATGATGCTCCTAACTCCATACTCCTGAGATGTTGCCCTTAACATGATGCTCCTAACTCCATACTCCTGAGATGTTGCCCTTAACATGATGCTCCTAACTCCATACTCCTGAGATGTTGCCCTTAACATGATGCTCCTAACTCCATACTTATCAGATGTTGCCCTTAACATGATGCTCCTAACTCCATACTCCTGAGATGTTGCCCTTAACATGATGCTCCTAACTCCATATTCCTGAGATGTTGCCCTTAACATGATGCTCCTAACTCCATACTCCTGAGATGTTGCCCTTAACATGATGCTCCTAACTCCATACTCCTGAGATGTTGCCCTTAACATGATGCTCCTAACTCCATACTTATGAGATGTTGCCCTTAACCTGATGCTCCTAACTCCATACTTATCAGATGTTGCCCTTAACATGATGCTCCTAACTCCATACTCCTGAGATGTTGCCCTTAACATGATGCTCCTAACTCCATATTCCTGAGATGTTGCCCTCAACATTATGCTCCTAACTCCATACTTATGAGATGTTGCCATTTAACATGATGCTCCTAACTCCATATTCCTGAGATGTTGCCCTTAACATGATGCTCCTAACTCCATACTTATGAGATGTTGCCATTGAACATGATGCTCTAACTCCATATTCCTGAGATGTTGCCCTTAACATGATTCTCCTAACTCCATATTCCTGAGATGTTGCCCATAACATGATTCTCCTAACTCCATATTCCTGAGATGTTGCCCATAACATGATGCTCCTAACTCCATACTTATGAGATGTTGCCCCTTAACATGATGCTCATAACTCCATACTTATGAGATGTTGCCATTTAACATGATGCTCCTAACTCCATATTCCTGAGATGTTGCCCTTAACATGATTCTCCTAACTCCATATTCCTGAGATGTTGCCCTTAACATGATGCTCCTAACTCCATACTTATGAGATGTTGCCCTTTAACATGATGCTCATAACTCCATACTCCTGAAATGTACCATAATGTCTGAACCGTTATGGTCCATCACATATAAGATAATAATTTTAGATTAAGAAATATTTAACTATAATAATGTACTGTATTTGAACACTCATCCAGAGTAAAACTCTATTCAATGGTGTTGACCACAACATTCTGAGACTGATATAATGATTAATACAGCTACTAAAAATATGAGTAATAAAAAATATTTCTAATACTTCATTAAACAAATCTGTAGTAAGTAAAGTTAAGCTAAGACTATGAAAGGATACGTACAAAAGTATACATATATAATTAAAATTGAATAAATAAATATACAATAAATTTGGATATAATTTCTTTACTTTGCCCTATGCAACAGTTGACAATGACAATGTGACCTGCAGATGTTAATTGGTGAGTTTTGTGTTTTAAGTCGGAAGATGTCTGAGGACAGCTACAACCCCTGCAAGCCGAGGTTTGTCATGATGAAGAAGTGTCACCCCTGCGATGATCTCGGTGTGACACTCAACGGAGGAAACGCTGCTGGCATCTTTGTGCACAGCATCCACCCTAACACAGTGGCGAGTAGCGCGAAGGGACTGCGGTGTGGAGACCATATTCTGGAGGTGAGTTGACTTGAAGATACTACTACTAATAATAATAAACTTTATTTTTATTCTTGGTTTGTCTCCTGCATGTTTTGTTTCAAGTATCCCCAGACAGTTCACATTTGGTTTGTCTCCTGCATGTTCTGTTTCAAGTATCCCCAGACAGTTCACATTTGGTTTGTCTCCTGCATGTTCTGTTTCAAGTATCCCCAGACAGTTCACATTTGGTTTGTCTCCTGTATGTTCTGTTTCAAATATCCCCAGACAGTTCACATTTGGTTTGTCTCCTGCATGTTTTGTTTCAAGTATCCCCAGCCAGTTCACATTTGGTTTGTCTCCTGCATGTTCTGTTTCAAGTATCCCCAGACAGTTCACATTTGGTTTGTCTCCTGTATGTTCTGTTTCAAGTATCCCCAGACAGTTCACATTTGGTTTGTCTCCTGCATGTTTTGTTTCAAGTATCCCCAGCCAGTTCACATTTGGTTTGTCTCCTGCATGTTCTGTTTCAAGTATCCCCAGACAGTTCACATTTGGTTTGTCTCCTGTATGTTCTGTTTCAAGTATCCCCAGCCAGTTCACATTTGGTTTGTCTCCTGTATGTTCTGTTTCAATTAACCCCAAGGCAGTTCACATTTGGTTTGTCTCCTGTATGTTCTGTTTCAAGTATCCCCAGCCAGTTCACATTTGGTTTGTCTCCTGTATGTTCTGTTTCAAGTATCCCCAGCCAGTTCACATTTGGTTTGTCTCCTGTATGTTCTGTTTCAAGTATCCCCAGCCAGTTCACATTTGGTTTGTCTCCTGTATGTTCTGTTTCAAGTATCCCCAGCCAGTTCACATTTGGTTTGTCTCCTGTATGTTCTGTTTCAAGTATCCCCAGCCAGTTCACATTTGGTTTGTCTCCTGTATGTTCTGTTTCAAGTATCCCCAGCCAGTTCACATTTGGTTTGTCTCCTGTATGTTTGTTTCAAGTATCCCCAGCCAGTTCACATTTGGTTTGTCTCCTGTATGTTCTGTTTCAAGTATCCCCAGCCAGTTCACATTTGGTTTGTCTCCTGCATGTTCTGTTTCAAGTATCCCCAGCCAGTTCACATTTGGTTTGTCTCCTGTATGTTCTGTTTCAAGTATCCCCAGCCAGTTCACATTTGGTTTGTCTCCTGTATGTTCTGTTTCAAGTATCCCCAGCCAGTTCACATTTGGTTTGTCTCCTGTATGTTTTGTTTCAAGTATCCCCAGCCAGTTCACATTTGGTTTGTCTCCTGTATGTTTTGTTTCAAGTATCCCCAGCCAGTTCACATTTGGTTTGTCTCCTGCATGTTTTGTTTCAAGTATCCCCAGCCAGTTCACATTTGGTTTGTCTCCTGCATGTTTTGTTTCAAGTATCCCCAGCCAGTTCACATTTGGTTTGTCTCCTGTATGTTTTGTTTCAAGTATCCCCAGCCAGTTCACATTTGGTTTGTCTCCTGCATGTTTTGTTTCAAGTATCCCCAGCCAGTTCACATTTGGTTTGTCTCCTGCATGTTTTGTTTCAAGTATCCCCAGCCAGTTCACATTTGGTTTGTCTCCTGTATGTTTTGTTTCAAGTATCCCCAGCCAGTTCACATTTGGTTTGTCTCCTGCATGTTTTGTTTCAAGTATCCCCAGCCAGTTCACATTTGGTTTGTCTCCTGCATGTTTTGTTTCAAGTATCCCCAGCCTGTTCACATTTGGTTTGTCTCCTGTATGTTTTGTTTCAAGTATCCCCAGCCAGTTCACATTTTGTTTGTCTCCTGTATGTTTTGTTTCAAGTATCCCCAGCCAGTTCACATTTGGTTTGTCTCCTGTATGTTCTGTTTCAAGTATCCCCAGCCAGTTCACATTTGGTTTGTCTCCTGTATGTTCTGTTTCAAGTATCCCCAGCCAGTTCACATTTGGTTTGTCTCCTGTATGTTTTGTTTCAAGTATCCCCAGCCAGTTCACATTTCGTTTGTCTCCTGCATGTTTTGTTTCAAGTATCCCCAGCCAGTTCACATTTCGTTTGTCTCCTGTATGTTTTGTTTCAAGTATCCCCAGCCAGTTCACATTTCGTTTGTCTCCTGCATGTTTTGTTTCAAGTATCCCCAGCCAGTTCACATTTGGTTTGTCTCCTGTATGTTTTGTTTCAAGTATCCCCAGCCAGTTCACATTTGGTTTGTCTCCTGCATGTTTTGTTTCAAGTATCCCCAGCCAGTTCACATTTGGTTTGTCTCCTGTATGTTTTGTTTCAAGTATCCCCAGCCAGTTCACATTTGGTTTGTCTCCTGTATGTTCTGTTTCAAGTATCCCCAGCCAGTTCACATTTGGTTTGTCTCCTGTATGTTCTGTTTCAAGTATCCCCAGCCAGTTCACATTTGGTTTGTCTCCTGTATGTTCTGTTTCAAGTATCCCCAGCCAGTTCACATTTGGTTTGTCTCCTGTATGTTATGTTTCAAGTATCCCCAGCCAGTTCACATTTGGTTTGTCTCCTGTATGTTTTGTTTCAAGTATTCCCAGCCAGTTCACATTTGGTTTGTCTCCTGTATGTTCTGTTTCAAGTATCCCCTGCCAGTTCACATTTGGTTGTCTCCTGCATGTTTTGTTTCAAGTATCCCCAGCCAGTTCACATTTGGTTTGTCTCCTGTATGTTATGTTTCAAGTATCCCCAGCCAGTTCACATTTGGTTTGTCTCCTGTATGTTCTGTTTCAAGTATTCCCAGCCAGTTCACATTTGGTTTGTCTCCTGTATGTTCTGTTTCAAGTATCCCCAGCCAGTTCAGATTTGGTTTGTCTCCTGCATGTTTTGTTTCAAGTATCCCCTGCCAGTTCACATTTGGTTGTCTCCTGCATGTTTTGTTTCAAGTATCCCCAGCCAGTTCACATTTGGTTTGTCTCCTGTATGTTTTGTTTCAAGTATCCCCAGCCAGTTCACATTTGGTTTGTCTCCTGTATGTTTTGTTTCAAGTATCCCCAGCCAGTTCACATTTGGTTTGTCTCCTGTATGTTTTGTTTCAAGTATCCCCAGCCAGTTCACATTTGGTTTGTCTCCTGTATGTTCTGTTTCAAGTATCCCCAGCCAGTTCACATTTGGTTTGTCTCCTGTATGTTTTGTTTCAAGTATCCCCAGCCAGTTCACATTTGGTTTGTCTCCTGTATGTTCTGTTTCAAGTATCCCCAGCCAGTTCACATTTGGTTTGTCTCCTGTATGTTCTGTTTCAAGTATCCCCAGCCAGTTCACATTTGGTTTGTCTCCTGTATGTTCTGTTTCAAGTATCCCCAGCCAGTTCACATTTGATTTGTCTCCTGTATGTTCTGTTTCAAGTATCCCCAGCCAGTTCACATTTGGTTTGTCTCCTGTATGTTCTGTTTCAAGTATCACATTTGGTTTGTCTCCTGCATGTTTTGTTTCAAGTATCCCCAGCCAGTTCACATTTGGTTTGTCTCCTGCATGTTTTGTTTCAAGTATCCCCAGCCAGTTCACATTTGGTTTGTCTCCTGTATGTTCTGTTTCAAGTATCCCCAGCCAGTTCACATTTGGTTTGTCTCCCCTGTATGTTCTATTTCAAGTATCCCAATAGTTCAGATTTAAGTTTTGTCTCCACCATGTTTTGTTTCAAGTATCACAGCCAGTTCACATTTAGTTGTCTCCTGCATGTTTTGTTTCAAGTATCTAATGATTCATTTGGTTTGTCTCCTGTATGTTCTGTTTCAAATTATCCCAGCCAGTTCACATTTGGTTTGTCTCCTGTATGTTCTGTTTCAAGTATTCCCAGCCAGTTCACATTTGGTTTGTCTCCTGTATGTTCTGTTTCAAGTATCCCCAGCCAGTTCAGATTTGGTTTGTCTCCTGCATGTTTTGTTTCAAGTATCCCCTGCCAGTTCACATTTGGTTGTCTCCTGCATGTTTTGTTTCAAGTATCCCCAGCCAGTTCACATTTGGTTTGTCTCCTGTATGTTTTGTTTCAAGTATCCCCAGCCAGTTCACATTTGGTTTGTCTCCTGCATGTTTTGTTTCAAGTATCCCCAGCCAGTTCACATTTGGTTTGTCTCCTGCATGTTTTGTTTCAAGTATCCCCAGCCTGTTCACATTTGGTTTGTCTCCTGTATGTTTTGTTTCAAGTATCCCCAGCCAGTTCACATTTTGTTTGTCTCCTGTATGTTTTGTTTCAAGTATCCCCAGCCAGTTCACATTTGGTTTGTCTCCTGTATGTTCTGTTTCAAGTATCCCCAGCCAGTTCACATTTGGTTTGTCTCCTGTATGTTCTGTTTCAAGTATCCCCAGCCAGTTCACATTTGGTTTGTCTCCTGTATGTTCTGTTTCAAGTATCCTCAGCCAGTTCACATTTGGTTTGTCTCCTGTATGTTCTGTTTCAAGTATCCCCAGCCAGTTCACATTTGGTTTGTCTCCTGTATGTTCTGTTTCAAGTATCCCCAGCCAGTTCACATTTGGTTTGTCTCCTGTATGTTCTGTTTCAAGTATCCCCAGCCAGTTCACATTTGGTTTGTCTCCTGTATGTTCTGTTTCAAGTATCCCCAGCCAGTTCACATTTGGTTTGTCTCCTGTATGTTCTGTTTCAAGTATCCCCAGCCAGTTCACATTTGGTTTGTCTCCTGTATGTTTTGTTTCAAGTATCCCCAGCCAGTTCACATTTGGTTTGTCTCCTGTATGTTTTGTTTCAAGTATCCCCAGCCAGTTCACATTTGGTTTGTCTCCTGCATGTTTTGTTTCAAGTATCCCCAGCCAGTTCACATTTGGTTTGTCTCCTGTATGTTATGTTTCAAGTATCCCCAGCCAGTTCACATTTGGTTTGTCTCCTGTATGTTCTGTTTCAAGTATCCCCAGCCAGTTCACATTTGGTTTGTCTCCTGTATGTTCTGTTTCAAGTATCCCCAGCCAGTTCACATTTGGTTTGTCTCCTGTATGTTCTGTTTCAAGTATCCCCAGCCAGTTCACATTTGGTTTGTCTCCTGTATGTTCTGTTTCAAGTATCCCCAGCCAGTTCACATTTGGTTTGTCTCCTGTATGTTCTGTTTCAAGTATCCCCAGCCAGTTCACATTTGGTTTGTCTCCTGTATGTTTTGTTTCAAGTATCCCCAGCCAGTTCACATTTGGTTTGTCTCCTGTATGTTCTGTTTCAAGTATCCCCAGCCAGTTCACATTTGGTTTGTCTCCTGTATGTTCTGTTTCAAGTATCCCCAGCCAGTTCACATTTGGTTTGTCTCCTGTATGTTCTGTTTCAAGTATCCCCAGCCAGTTCACATTTGGTTTGTCTCCTGTATGTTTTGTTCCAAGTATCCCCAGCCAGTTCACATTTGGTTTGTCTCCTGTATGTTCTGTTTCAAGTATCCCCAGCCAGTTCACATTTGGTTTGTCTCCTGTATGTTCTGTTTCAAGTATCCCCCCAGCCAGTTCACATTTGGTTTGTCTCCTGTATGTTCTGTTTCAAGTATCCCCAGCCAGTTAACATTTGGTTTGTTTCCTGCATGTTTTGTTTCAAGTATCCCCAGCCTGTTCACATTTGGTTTGTCTCCTGTATGTTCTGTTTCAAGTATCCCCAGCCAGTTCACATTTGGTTTGTCTCCTGTATGTTCTGTTTCAAGTATCCCCAGCCAGTTCACATTTGGTTTGTCTCCTGTATGTTCTGTTTCAAGTATCCCCAGCCAGTTAAGATTTTTCATCTCACAACAACTGTTTCTTCCTAAAACTAAGCATAACATTGACAAGTGAGCTTTCTCTGTAGCTGCACCAAAAATCTGGAATTAACTTGTTAACTTTAAAAACAAAACTAACCACCTTTCATAAAAAACTGAAGACTTATTTGTTTGAAATTGCATTCCCATCCTAAATCTTTGGCTTTTACTGAGATTTGACTGCAGTAAGAATATATTCATGGTTTTTTACATGTTTTCTAAAATGCAAAATCGTAAATAAGAATTTCAAAAGAAGGCTGAAGATTGTAACCAACAAAAATAAAACAATTTAAAAATGCTAAGACTTGCTTAATCAAAGCTGTACTAGACAAAGCTGTACTAGACAAAGCTGTACTAGACAAAGCTGTACTAGACAAAGCTGTACTAGACAAAGCTGTACTAGACAAAGCTGTACTAGACAAACCAAAGCTCAGAGAAACTATAAAACATGCACAAGTACAATAAAACCTGTCCATAACGGTCATCGTCAGGACTGTGCAAAATTACCGTTATAGGCAGGTTACCGTTATGGAGAGTTTCATAACTTGGATACTCATTAGGTGGAGCCACATTACTATGGATGGTTACGTTGATGTTCGCTAGTTGGTACTCTCGTGAACAATACAAACCCAGGCTGCAAAATAAGGTCGGTCCGATCGTCCCGGACGAGTAGTTTCAGTGATCGGACTAGTCCATGTTTAGTGGAGCAGTCCCATCGGACTAGCTGTTATTATGTAAATTAATTTACGCTATGTATACGCTAGTTGGGTGTTGTGATGGAATAAAACAAAATCAGACAGTAAGGTAGCATTTTATCACAGGCAGCTAAATATTCCGTACGACTGTCGGATGGGAAACTTGTTGAACGCAGTAAATGGCGGCTGTTTACATCCGGTTAGCGTTGGATAGTGCCACCTAGCGACCATGAGTGATGAGCGACATGGACAAACATACATGCGCGGGTTACAGACATCGTTACGTGCTATCCCGTCGGGACGGTAGTTGCGTTATTCCTGCATTGGGTGATTATTTTAGCAAGTTACCAAACGCCAGCAATGTTACAGATTGTTTAGTCGGCTTCGGGAAAGAAAACGCTAATGAAAAGTATAGGGCAAATGATGCAACTTAGTCCGACAATGTCGGTCCTTTGTCACCGTCAGGCTTCAAATTCTGCTGGCATCGCCTTGTCCACGACTCCTGTTTGCTGCCCCTGATTAAACTAGTCATTTCTTCTGATAACTTCTGCAATTGGATCTACGAAATCACATGTATTTGTTTCTATTAATGACACATTTAGTTAAACATTTAATTGAAATGGGAAACGGCTTGTTTTCTTTATGAAATAAAGCCACTTTTACTATGTGCCATAACTGTCACACATATATGATACCACAGTATGATTTATTTTTAAGGACTAATAAAACAATATGAGGACTAGTTGTTTCTGAGTCAGCTAGTCCAACGGACTACCTGTCAAATAAATCCACCGTGCATCCTGCAAACCTAGCGTTAACAATAATATTAAATAATAGACTACACAACTTGCTATATTCAATTGATGTTCTTTTTTCTTTTGGGTCATGTTGAAATCAGTCACACCCTCCAAGTAAAGGCTAACAGAAAAAGCTTTGATGTCTAAAAGGAAACACGAGGGTGTGAACGCGTGCAAGGCAAGCATTGACCCAGATTTGCTCAGGGGGGGGCAGGGGGGATTATCCATACAATTTAAGCTACCCCAAGTGGTAGGTAAGGGGCCATTGTAATATTTACCTAAGCAGTCTCTCCAGCTATGCCAAGGGGCCTAGGTAAATATTACAACAGCCTGCTCCAATGGCTTCTCTTACCAATACAATTTGTGCTAGGGCCATTGTAATATTTACCTAGGCAGTCTCTCCAGCTACACCAAGCCACCTAGGTATATATTACAAAGGCCATCTTCCATATGTGGCTACATGGTCATGGCTTCTCTGAGCTCACTTTGGACATCAAAGCTGATTCTACTCCTCTTTGCTGGAGTAAAGGTGCCACATAGCAGCTGCAACAAGCTGATGACGCCATGCATGACTCGATTGCAATTTGATAGTCCTGCTTACATGCAATGACAGGAACGTTTTATTTAGGGAAATTATGGATTCCCTTTGACCTGCCTGCAAGCAGCAGGTTGACTATGAATGGTTCGGTCCAATTTAACTGACCATTATATGCAATAGACAGGTTACCATTATGGACAGGTAGTGGGCAGTGCAAATTAATAGGAAGTCATTTGGGACTTTCAAAAGTGACCGTTATATCCAGGTTTTACTGTATATATATATATATAATACACATAAATAAAAAAGCTCACAGTTACGTTCAAACAGGAAGTGATATAAAGTGTTATCTCTACTTAGATATGTAGTATATGTGTGCAATCAATTACTCCAGTCACATCTACACTTGACGCTTTGTCTCTTCACAAAGCTGTACTTGCTGCTGCTCTTCACATTTTGTAGGTGAAGCATTTGTGTGTCAATAATGTATAATATTGACATTTTCACAACACTTGAAGCATAGTTATCTTGATAACATTGTTTTAGTGAGCATCTTTCGTCATATAATCATTTCTATTTTGCTCTATTGGCTATATCTATTACACATTTAAACTGTTCTTTAATGCTATATAATTTTGTTTAGCTGTATTGACTATTTAAGACATTTCATTTACACTTATTATTTTTGTTATTAACTGAACTTAGTGTGAAGTGCTTTGATTTGTAATTATCTACTAAAAAGCATAAGAACTGGCAGTATTATTAATGTTGTTTAAAGATTGCTACACAATAACTTAACTTCAAGGAACTGTTGGGCTGCTTTATGTACCAAGTTGTTGTAGTTGTAAATATCAGTGTTTTCTAAATATTGGATTTACTTTCTTGGATGTTTACAATTGGTGCCTATCAATTAAAAACAATTATGTAACTAGTGGAAGATAGGCATTTATATATTCTGTAACTAGTCAAAGATAGGCATTTATATATGACGTATGATACCTAAGTAGAGTTCTGACATTGGACACATGTAATGGCTGACTGTACTTGAACTTCAGTTCAACGGGATGAACTTCCGGAATGTTACGACTGAACAAGCAGCAGTGGAGATGGCCAAGCCAACAGAGAATGTGTCTATCTTGGCTCAGTACAACGTTGGGAGTAAGTCAGCACACTGACAATGTCTCTAGCATTATTACAGATCGTTATATGTATTTTGTTAGATTTTATAACACAATCAGACAATGAGAAATGCTGAAAAACTCTTCCAACCAATGGAAGAACCTAGCAAATAACATTAAAGAACCTGACATTATTTTGGATTTGGCCTCTATACAGTGGGATTATGAATCTTGCAATGTCAAAATCTAGAGCAGATTAAAATGTTTAAATTAATTAAATATGTTTATTGTATTGAGCACCATGGTTGAGTGCAGGTAAACTTAGAAGATTGCTATAACTAATCCAAGACTTCCTCTGGATGGTATTTGCACTTTTCTCAAAATTGAAATGTGACTTATGTCAACAGAGGAAACTTGAACTTCCACATTTTATGTGGACATAATGTTGTTATGACACAGAACCTGGGTTTTGACACTTCTTGGATTGGTAGCACTGTATCTAGACCGTACCATTTCTTCTTGGATTGGTAGCACTGTATCTAGACCGTACCATTTCTTCTTGGATTGGTAGCACTGTATCTAGACCGTACCATTTCTTCTTGGATTGGTAGCACTGTATCTAGACCGTACCATTTCTTCTTGGATTGGTAGCACAGTATCTAGACTGTACCATTTATTCTTGGATTGGTAGCGCTATATCTAGACTGTACCATTTCTTCTTGGATTGGTAGCGCTGTATCTATACCGTACCATTTTTTCTTGGTTTTGGATTGGTAGCGCTGTATCTAGACCGTACCATTTCTTCTTGGATTGGTAGCGCTGTATCTAGACCGTACCATTTCTTCTTGGATTGGTAACGCTGTATCTAGACCGTACCATTTCTTCTTGGATTGGTAGCGCTGTATCTAGACCGTACCATTTCTTCTTGAATTGGTAGCGCTGTATCTAGACCGTACCATTTCTTCTTGGATTGGTAGCGCTGTATCTAGACCGTACCATTTATTCTTGGATTGGTAGCGCTATATCTATACCGTACCATTTCTTCTTGGATTTGGATTGGTAGCGCTGTATCTATACCGTACCATTTCTTCTTGGATTTGGATTGGTAGCGCTGTATCTAGACCGTACCATTTCTTCTTGGATTGGTAGCGCTGTATCTAGACCGTACCATTTCTTCTTGGATTGGTAGCGCTGTATCTAGACCGTACCATTTCTTCTTGGATTGGTAGCGCTGTATCTAGACCGTACCATTTATTCTTGGATTGGTAGCGCTATATCTAGACTGTACCATTTCTTCTTGGATTGGTAGCGCTGTATCTATACCGTACCATTTTTTCTTGGTTTTGGATTGGTAGCGCTGTATCTAGACCGTACCATTTCTTCTTGGATTGGTAGCGCTGTATCTAGACCGTACCATTTCTTCTTGGATTGGTAGCGCTGTATCTAGACCGTACCATTTCTTCTTGGATTGGTAGCGCTGTATCTAGACCGTACCATTTCTTCTTGAATTGGTAGCGCTGTATCTAGACCGTACCATTTCTTCTTGGATTGGTAGCGCTGTATCTAGACCGTACCATTTCTTCTTGGATTGGTAGCGCTATATCTATACCGTACCATTTCTTCTTGGATTTGGATTGGTAGCGCTGTATCTATACCGTACCATTTCTTCTTGGATTTGGATTGGTAGCGCTGTATCTAGACCGTACCATTTCTTCTTGGATTGGTAGCGCTGTATCTAGACCGTACCATTTCTTCTTGGATTGGTAGCGCTGTATCTAGACCGTACCATTTCTTCTTGGATTGGTAGCGCTGTATCTAGACCGTACCATTTCTTCTTGGATTGGTAGCGCTGTATCTAGACCGTACCATTTCTTCTTGGATTGGTAGCGCTGTATCTAGACCGTACCATTTCTTCTTGGATTGGTAACGCTGTATCTAGACCGTACCATGTCTTCTTGGATTGGTAGCGCTGTATCTAGACCGTACCATGTCTTCTTGGATTGGTAGCGCTGTATCTAGACCATACCATTTCTTCTTGGATTGGTAGCACTGTATCTAGACCATACCATGTCTTCTTGGATTGGTAGACTGTATCTAGACCATACCATGTCTTCTTGGATTGGTAGCACTGTATCTAGACCATACCATGTCTTCTTGGATTGGTAGACTGCATCTAGACCATACCATTTCTTCTTGGATTGGTAGCACTGTATCTAGACCATACCATGTCTTCTTGGATTGGTAGACTGTATCTAGACCATACCATTTCTTCTTGGATTGGTAGCACTGTATCTAGACCATACCATTTCTTCTTGGATTGGTAGCACTGTATCTAGACCATACCATTTCTTCTTGGATCGGTAGCACTGTATCTAGATCATACCATTTCTTCTTGGATTGGTGGCACTGTATCTAGACCATACCATGTCTTCTTGGATCAGTAGCATTGTATCTAGACCATACCATGTCTTCTTGGATTGGTAGACTGTATCTAGACCATGTCTTCTTCAGGATACAAGAGGATTAAGGATCTTCCTGGTGACTCTATCTATGTCAGAGCGCTTTTCGATCGTGATGCTGAAAACGACGACGAACTGAGCTTTAAGAAAGACGACATTCTATATGTGGACAATACACTATACAATGGAATTCTGGGAGTTTGGAGGGCCTGGCTTATTGCCGATGACGGCAACAAGTCAGAATGCGGCACTATTCCCAGTAAATCAAGGTAAAGCTCGCAAAATAATAAGTATGCTGTTATCGCCATGCATCTGGTAAAAGTAATTTATGGTAAATGCTTTTGAAGGCATGGGCTGAGGTCTGATTACTAATGAGGTGGATATGTGCATCATACTACACATCATCACTCCCCTGCCAGGTCACAACTAATGAGTTGGATATGTGCATCATACTACACATCATCACTCCCCTGCCAGGTCACAACTAATGAGTTGGATATGTGCATCATACTACACATCATCACTCCCCTGCCAGGTCACAACTAATGAGGTGGATATGTGCATCATACTACACATCATCATGCCCCTGCCAGGTCACAACTAATGAGGTGGTTATGTGCATCATACTACACATCATCACTCCCCTGCCAGGTCACAACTAATGAGTTGGATATGTGCATCATACTACACATCATCACTCCCCTGCCAGGTCACAACTAATGAGTTGGATATGTGCATCATACTACACATCATCACTCCCCTGCCAGGTCACAACTAATGAGTTGGATATGTGCATCATACTACACATCATCACTCCCCTGCCGGGTCACAACTAATGAGTTGGATATGTGCATCATACTACACATCATCACTCCCCTGCCGGGTCACAACTAATGAGTTGGATATGTGCATCATACTACACATCATCACTCCCCTGCCAGGTCACAACTAATGAGTTGGATATGTGCATCATACTACACATCATAACTCCCCTGCCAGGTCACAACTAATGAGTTGGATATGTGCATCATACTACACATCATCACTCCCCTGCCGGGTCACAACTAATGAGTTGGATATGTGCATCATACTATACATCATCATGCCCCTGCCGGGTCACAACCTTTCAATTACTTGAGCTTTTTATTCAGGGATTTGAGCAACAGTTCAGCGATTTTTGTAAACATTGAACTGTTGAATTCAAAGCTTGTTTCTGCTTCATTAAAACATATGTGGTCAGTATATTAGAAAACATACAGTTTATGTTAAAGAAAATGAATGGACTACCTCTCTTTAATTACACACGCACACACGTACGCACATTAATTTGGTTCTATTCACGGTACATAATATGCAAGAAAATGTGTAATTGTAGAGTGTCATCTAACCCTTGAAAGTATACTTGCCTTTTATGAAACTCATACATTTCTCCTCACCCAGACTTGAGGATGAATGTGCACTAAAGAGAAGTGTATCGGAGCCGCTTGATGACGAACTCAAGTCTTCCCGTCGAGGCCAGGGGTCAGCTCGACGCAGCTTCTTTCGCCGGAGAAGACATCAACGCAATAACTCAATGGACAGCCGCGAGCTCTCCTCCTACTCAGATGTGTCCATCAACAGTGACTCGACGCCGTGCCTGGACGGTCAGTCTCCACGTCATTGTAAACAAACATTACAAACGTTCAACAACTCTTGCCCCGAAGGTTGCACACCCTTAAATTAATCTCTTAATAGAAGCATCACTGTAATGCATTTACACATGATTTGTGAGTTTTATTGTATTCTTCTGTTTATATTTTAATTTGTATTTATTTTGTGTTTTATATAGTCTCTTGTAAGTCTTATGACTTCAGCATTGGGATCTTATAAAGATGATTTTATTGTTTAATAATTAGTCCGAAGATTTCACCAAACTAACCAATAATGTGCACAACCAAGATAGCATGTAGATTGGTTCTGTGTACTAGATCGGTTCAATTTATTTGGAAGATTCTTTAACGAGATTAAAAACTTGCAGATGTACCTATTTACCAGAAAGTATACATAAACATGTAGTATATACTTAACATTGGTGGTAGTTTTATATTTCTGTTGATATGTTATTCAGACGGATCGACGATGACATTTGAACGGGTGGAACGGTTGGACAGTAAGTAAAACTCCACTTCTTAAAAATGAATCTTAGTTGCTCTCCTTGTTCCCTGCTGAACAGGGGTGAGGGTCAGGTACAGTAAAGCTGAACCACTCTCTGTTTTTTCCTTCTTAGATGTTTGCAATAATAAATATAACGTTCAGTTTCCAAGATACAGAAAGTGTCTGGTAAATACAGTCATTGATAACATTAGTACCATATTCCTCCGATTCGTGGCAACAAGAAACTACCTCCCGTTAACAGTAATATCAAATGCCTGTTTCCAGATACGTTTGGTGGGTGGTTTACAAAATGTTTCCCTTGTAGTAATCTTTTGGAGTATTAACATTAATGTGCCTGTGTTTGTAGGTAATGTCTGTCGCCCTGTGCTCATCCTGGGGCCTCTCGTGGATGCTCTAATCAACAAGATTACATCCGAGTCGCCTGATAAATATTGCCGCTGTGAAACAGGTAATTTTCGCAGGCATGTGGCACAGTTCTAGTGATTCGCCAAGTAGATCTGACTTATCGCAGACTGTCATCAGCAAGTAGATCTGACTTACCGCAGACTGCCATCAGCAAGTAGATGTTGGACAAGCAATAGGACATTATAGTCTAAATGTTTTGTAGAAATGTTTGGGGTGTGTGTGTGCTCACATGTGTGAGTAATAATTGTGCCAGGCCACAACAGTTCGGAGCATAAGAGACATTTAATAAAACTGAAGAAAAGCCA
Source organism: Paraescarpia echinospica (assembly GCA_020002185.1). NCBI lineage: Eukaryota > Metazoa > Annelida > Polychaeta > Sabellida > Siboglinidae > Paraescarpia > Paraescarpia echinospica. The sequence goes on along the minus strand of CM034535.1, from coordinate 41,882,034 downwards.
ATAAACATCTGCGTGGATGAACGTATAGATGTTTGTCGATGTTTTTCATTTTTGGAAACAAACAATTTACTACCAGTTTGAATACTGTAGTTTCGAATTATCATCTTAAAACTGTTTTTGAAGTGTCTTTTCGATTGAATGATGTGTATTTTGAAATATAAATATCTAACTTTGATGAAGTCTGTCTCAAAACTTTAATTTTTTGTTTGGATGAATTAAATGACCCATAACTTTGCAACATATTGACTTACATGGATGACACCGATATCATTGTAAAACTGAAAGATTGCCCTTTAACATGAGCCTTATAACTGCATACTGCTAAAGTATACCTTTAGGTCTGAACAGTTGTGATGTCACAATTAAACAAAAATGGAATGAACTATATTGCTGAACAATATGCTTCTGTAATAAAATGATGCAGTTTCACCATCTAATAAATAAATTACTTCTAGGTGGTGTTTCAACAACATTCCTTGGTTATTTTGTGATGAATATATTATATTTTTTTGAATTAGTCTGACATTTTTGAAATACTGGTCTTGATCAAGTCTGATCTGTGAGAATCCAATGAACTGTCATGTTGCAGAGATCATCAAGGCAAGTTTGTCAACACTTGAGATGGGTCAGAATGATGGCGTGTTTGTTGACTTCAAGGCACGCTGTGATGGCCAGTACGAGTGTATCACAGTGCAGAATGTCAAGGATATCATGGATAAAGTAAGTACAAAAAGTCAAGTTTTTTTCATGACTGGAGCAGAGCTTATGATGCAAGTTGTTGTTATGACATGGCAGATGTCTAGCTATCGTCATAATCTGTTTTTGTTGCTAGAGCTACTGGTAATATTGTTGACCCTCATACACATCAGGTCTGACCCCCACCCCCCGTACACATCAGGTCTGACCCCCACCCCCCATACACATCAGGTCTGACCCCCTCCCTCCGTACACATCAGGTCTGACCCCCTCCCTCCGTACACATCAGGTCTGACCCCCTCCCTCCGTACTCATCAGGTCTGACCCCCTCCCTCCGTACTCATCAGGTCTGACCCCATCCCTTGTACACATGAGATTTAACTGTCCCCTGTACACAGTGTACCTACCTTGTGTATGACACACTGTAACCCAGATCTTCCACTGTGCAACTACTGCTACCCCCACCCTTGTGTACATACTTTGTAGATGGTCCCTATACGTATCTGGGCATTGCTAATAATAGCTACAAGCGGGGGGGGGGCACTGTCAGCCCTGAGTAACTACAGCTGACTCCTGCTTGCTGTTTGCAGAACCGACACTGCATGTTGGACATGAATGCCTCCGCCATAAGTCAGATGCACAAAGTTCACATATATCCCATTGTGCTGTTTATCAAACACAAGTCTCCCAAACAAATCAGGTAAGTGCCCAATCACGTCAACTGTTCTGTCATCAAGTGTGTAATCATGTAAAGAAGTGTTTAGTCATGTCAGTTGTTCAATTGTCTTGTGTCTTGTCAAGTGTTCTGTCATGAAGTGTTTAGTCATGTGTTCAGTCAAATGTTCAGGTCATGTCAGTTGTTCAGTCATGTCAAATGTTTGATGATATCAAGTGTTATTACTAGATTAATGAGGATGAAAGTATTGCTTGTATTAAGACGAGGTAATTGGTGTGACACATGTCTGTTGCTTCAGGGAAGTGAAGGACACACGCTTCCTGCCAGAGAAGATGTCCAACAAACACGCCAAGGAGCTGTTTGACAGGAATCACGAGTACGAAACCAAGTACAAGAGGTTCTTCTCAGGTAAACCAACGCCAATGCCTGGAGGACAGTTAGGGCAGAACTTAACCAGTATCAATGCTAACTTGTGTACCACTGGTTCATCACGATACTAATGCCAAGTAGCTGCTGAATACATGTCAAGTGTGTCTAGAAGTCAGCAGGTCTGGAGTAGGTAAGAGATCAAGCACATAAAAACACCTCCTTTGTTTATAGTTGATAGAGGATAGATTTTGTTATCCTGCAGTGATTTTCTGCAACAAAATACTTGCAATTATTGCAAGTCCACCTAAGCCATTACTCAAGGGTGGTGTATATATATACAATTTACTTTCCCCACATGGTGACGACCAACCCCCCACCCACCCATACGGAATGCTACACATATTTGAATATTGCGAATGTATGCGACCACCCCTGTGGAGTGCAGTGGCTAGAGCTTTGGACTCTCAACCGAGAGAACCTGGGTTCGAATCCAGTGCTGCAGTGTCAAACCTTGGGCAAGTTTACTCACTCTACGTTGCTCCAGTTCACTCAACTGTATGGATGAGTACCTGGGTATACACAGTGGTGAATTGCAACGTGGCTGGATGCTTCCCAGAGAAGCCGAGACGGTGTTCAATTGAAGAGGTTTGCCAGGGTGAAAAGTGCAAAGCGCATTGAGCAGTCCTGATGACTGGATACTACGCTATATAAGAACATATCTTTTATTACTTAATCTCCAGGTAGACCCACCACAGATTGCAACTGTATTTAATTCAGAAATGATCACCAGTTTTACCGAATTGTGCAAATATTCAAAAATAGCAGGCACCCGAGACATACCATCTTGGAGAAACCTATGTCCCATATGCCATCTCAGTTATTATTATTAAAAATGTGTAACTTCAAGATGTATTTTTTGTTTGATGAACTATCGACACATTCTGTTTCAGATATGATAATTGGTGGGAATCTGGCATACATGTGCTACAAGATCAAAAGTGCAATTGACAAGGAACAGAAGAAGACAGTGTGGGTGTCTACTGGGGCTCTATGACCCTAGTTAAACCTTGTCAATGTCACCTTGATTCTTCCGTGACAAGGTCAACATTGTCACGGTCAAGTGGTCTTGACCGTTGGGACGCACTGGACGAGAATGACCTGAATCCGTTGCGTGGTCATTCATTCTACATGCTTTCAGAAGAGATAGTGTTATCATGCACAAACTTTGTCTCGAAGACGAGAATTATTTCACTTGATTCGACTGTAGATGCTGATCATGTCAATAATGCCAAGCTTGTACAGAAATATCTTGCCCCACTAAGATAATTTTTAATCATGAATGAATTTTACATTTGAAAATGCGTCTGGATTAGGTGAATGTGATTTTTATAGACAATTCCAAGATGAATATAGGCTACGACAGTCTGATTTTAAACATTGACAACCAACATATTGTACGTGCACATATGTGCTGTGTTAGGTGCGAGACAAACTTATTGTGCACATACATATATGTACTAGCTGTGTTAGATGCAGGGCAAGCCTACCGTATGCATACATACTTGTGTTAGGCGCAAAGCAAACCTGTCATACGCTTCCATACTTGCGATAGATGTGACACCAGCATATTGTATGCATACATACTTGCCGTGTTAGGCAAAACAAATCTATTGTACATGTGCATACTAGCTGTGCGCAACACAAACTGTTGTACGCATTCGTAATTACCTGTTGTTGATGAAAGCAGCCTTGGGGCTGCGTGGATCTGTCAGTAAAAGATCTAACAAGGAATAATGATTGTACAAAATTAAACTCATTGCATACTGCAATTTTTCAGTTTTGGTTTCTCACATGAGGGCTGGGTCTGTTTATGTTATGCATGATATTAATACGGAAATGTATTATAAGCAATATGGTATGGATAATTTATTTTTTAATTTAATTTATACAATTACAACTATTAATTTAGTTGTATAACAAACCTAACTGTTTCACAGACAATTTTGGGGGGTCTTTTGACAGTATCAAACTGTAGTCCTCTGCATGCATTCAGACAACTTCATTCAAGTGAGCTTGGCTAATTAAAAAATCAGTGAGCTTTTTCATTGGGAATGTTCACTTGATATTAGGATTTCTCCAATAAAGGAGACCAAGGCCATTCGCTTTTCCCATATACAATCATTTTACAGAACACCTACCACCATGTTTTGTTAGACTTGCTACTTGCAAATAATTGTTATAAAATAAATTTTGAAGGGTAAAGACAAAATCAGACCTGGGGCCGAGTACATTTTCATGAGTACAAGTACATTGCTAAAAGCTGAGTACAAGTACATTCTCACGAGTACAAGTAAAAGTAATTTTTTTTAAATTAAATAACCTAATTTATATAATTTAGAAAAATTGAATATGCAATAGCAGTTGATCGATTTTTTATGAGGAAAACTAAAAACCTATTTCATCAACAATAAAATTCATTTCGGTGGCATCGTATGATCTTATCATCTATTTGCCATTGCCCAAATGAACATGAGTTGTTCACAAGTTGAGTCTTCCAGGCTGCACCGTTCATGGCAGAATACTTTCTCGGCTATGCTAAATACCCTTTCAACTGGGGCTGATGAGGCTGGAATGCTGAGGGACCAACTGTAGTGGGTCACTGTGACGATCTGTACATAGCAGACTGAGGTATTCGTTCACCTCTACAATCTCCTGATATTATAAGTTTGCAATTTATATTTTCTGATCGTAGATTGTTGTTGAGAGCACATCTCCTTTGGACTTTTTAGTCGGGCTACTGGCATGGGATTATACCAGTGTAGGAGGCAGCTTACTTCTACATTGGAAGACTGGCAGTTCTTGTTCTTAGCAGTTAGCACTTTCGGCCATTGCTAAAGGGCATGCTCTCCACACTACATCAAAGGCATTTCCTGTCTAACTGGTGGGTTAACTGCTAATTGGCTTAATGGACATCCTGGTGGCTTAATTAAACAAACAGGTTTATGGCCTGAACTGACAGCCTACAAATATTATTTGCTTAACAGGGGGTTCCTGACTGGGAAAAGATGCTGCCTGTTGCCACGTTTGGGTATCATAGTCATGGTTATTAGAGAATGAGGATGTACTATATGTAGGGATGGTAAGGTGGTATTCTATCAGAAATAAAATATTTATAAAATAGTTAAACATTTAAATATTTCAAGAAAGTTTCATTTTATAAGCAAATATATTAATTTTCCCCAGTACATACTGAGAAAGTACTCGGATGTACTTGTAAAAAATGAGTACAATGAGTACAAGACCCACAAATGTTGAGTATGAGAAATGTACACGAGTACCGAGAACTTCGGCCCCATGTCTGGGCAAAATCCCAATAAATGTGAAGGATACACCAGCTGTAGCATGTCCAAAAGTTGTCATCGATTTGAGCAGTACAAACGTCTTCACTTATTGCACGAGAACACGTATTTAGTCGATTTTAATAAAATTTATGGCACCTACTTTTAAATGTGAGAACTAATGAGCAATAAAACTTTGGTGACAAAATTATTCAACCACCCCAATGGCCAATGCAAGACAATTTATTTAGCATATTTTCTTGCACCAATGCAATCCCCTGGGTATTCTGCTCCATGTGACTGGCAAATTGTAAAAATCAAACATCATACAATACAGACACACAATTTTATTGCTTCATTCAGTACAAACCAATACTTAACTATGAACAAGTAATGATTGTGACGGCGAAGCGAAAGATCGTGTTATGGATACGTAAACACCTAGCTAGGTAAGGTGGGTGCACAGACATGCATTCTTAATAACCCGAAGGCATCGTAGAAAACTATACAGCAACTTGCCTAACAGCACAACGACAAGCAATAAACGCCAAGCAGTGTTATGGAATGCAGCAGCCAAATATTACTTTACGAAACAGGAAATGTGTAGTAGTGACCAAGACAGTTTCAGTTATGACGTGCCTGCAACCATTAGAGACTGGTAACCACTACCTTGATTGAGAAACACTGGCTTGCACATTTACGACTCATCAACCTTCCACCGATTACCGAGATACCAAACGCAATTTCCATTCAAAATAGTTAAATGCACAGTAGCTGGTAAAGATAAATGTCAATATATGCCACTTGAACGTGGGAAAAACCCAAGTGATGTGAACGATAATTGCTATAAACAGTGGTGATGTTTACAACTGGCCACAGTTTTCGATGGCGACCTTCTTGGAAGGGGTGCCGCTCTGGGTGCCCAAGTCTTCGATCGTCTTGACGAGGTTAAGACCCTCGATGACCCTGCCGAACACGACGTGCTTTCCGTCCAACCTGCCAACATAACACGCACACATCAAGCACAGAAACCATAGCAACAGAACTCATAAAACTATTGGCTTACTAACTATGGTACTTCCCTGGTATATATTTACAGGCTCTCAAACCTTAGTGGGTGGGTATTTTAGTGTTGGTTGGCATCTTATTTTCAGTACTAGAGCACTGACCAGCTGTGACTACTGAATACTGCATTCCCAGTGAATATGCAAGACAAGACACTTCAAGTCCAAATTTGAGTAACAATAATGCATTTTATGAATAGGAATGTTATATATTTTCGGAAAGTATGATAATCTGCGAGTAAAATGAGCCATCTCATTTTACATTCCATTGTCATGGTAACCAGATGGCCGACAAGATTTCAATGTTTTTGCAGTTGCTGAACACAGCTGTACACTAAGTTCGCCGACATCGTTATTGTGTCAATCGTCAACATTCGATGGTAAATTGCTAGTTGAAGTAATGCCGTCCGTCATTGTGGCCACCACAGATTTTGATAATACACCATTAAAAACCGCGAAAATCTCTGTAAACTATTATTGAGCAATAATAAATGATGACCACTGCTGAATAGCTAATTTATTCGCCTTGACAACCGTACACAAGTGGCTCCGCATAGTGGATAATTATGAGTAAAAACGATTTGAATAGCAGACATCGTCAGTGCTGAATAACCGGCCTGTCGCACTGAAGCGTCACAGACAATGCGGGCAGAAATCCGGCCTGTCGTACAGAAATGGTTAATAATTTCTTGCCGCAAATACTTTCTGGAAGTCCTAATCACATAACTTATTGATGTTGCAGACAAACGGCACAGAAAATTCACAAATAAACTATACAAAACAGTGAATCAATAGCCTTACAAACAATACTTGGAACATGAAAGCATGCAAAAGAAACTGACTGGAAGGAAAACCTGCTGCAGTTCATAGTGTGCGAGACCCCCTTGATTTTTTTGCTCTGTTCCAATGTGTTTACAGTTCATGAAACATCTGTTCGATTTACACAGCCGAACCAAAAACTGCACAATTGAAATTCCACTGAATGAAAGGACATACCAGGTTGTCTTTACTGTTGTGATGAAGAACTGGGAGCCATTTGTATTGGGACCAGCGTTTGCCATAGACAGATCACCTGGAAGCACAACAAATTACAACACATTAAATACAAAAAAGTACATTTCATAAATGAATAGGAATTCAGAAGCAAAAACAGGAGTATTTAGAACAAATTTTATTAGTCAAGGTGGCGCCATTAACGACCGAACAGTGCAAATTAGAAACACGACTTTACACCACAAAATTCATCCTTCATTTGACTGCAATACAGCACGACCCACACCACACGAGTCAGGCCTCCATCCTTAGGTCAGCGGCCTGAAGATTTATACCGCAAAATTAATATTGTTGTGATGGATGAATCGCAACTTTGTCCGAAGCCTCAAAATCGCTGCAGTTATTAGAAAAAATAGGAACACTGTGTAATGGTTAAGGATATATATGGCAGCTAGATAGGACGTTTCCAAAATGGAAAAAGATTGGTTTTAGCAAATGGGCTTAAACAGCTGTCAAAGATTCAGTAATGAGATTTATCACATGACAGCACACTTTATCCATGAATATAAATTACTTAGAAGTATGCTAATGTTATAAAAGAGATCTTTATTAATAGCAGTGTTTCCCCTGGGTGAAATGATGGGCGAGGTGGTAGGGGTGGGGTACGTGAGCGCCGGAAGCGCGAAGCGTTGCTAGGGGGATCTGGGGGCATGGTCCCCCCCCCGAGATTTTTTTAAAACTAGCTTTAAAATGGTGCATTCTGAGGTGTTTTAACCTTTACTCTTGGATATAGAGGGGAAGATATAAAACAACAACACTACTTGTAAATGTAGTAATGATTGATAAAAGTCAGTAATCATGATTGTTTCATCATGTTGAGGTGTGGTTTCCATTTTACCACTGCTACTCAGTAGAGGGGTGGTTTCCACTTGACCACTGGTACTTGGTTATGGTTATGTTTTCTTGCACTAACCCTAGGCCTTGTTACCTCGCTGACAGTCAATAAAAAAGTAAACGGTAAGTTCCTAAATAGCACAGGACTGCTCAAAGCGCTTTACACTTTACTCCCTGGCAGACCTGTTCAGTCGAACACCATCTCGACTTCTCTGGGAAGCATCCAGTGGTATCATCTGAAGACTCTTTCATCATCGCCTTTAAATTATTTTAATATCATATTATGGTAAATTGGTGGTTTATGTTCAAAAGATATTTTATTTGTTTGCTAGAATGCTATACAATTAATTAGTCATTTCTGGAATGCCACAAAAGTATGTTTCTATTAATCGCAAGAATGTTTCTCAAATTGTGACCTTTTAATAAAACAGTATAATTTGTTTAGTACATCCAATTACTGTGCAAACATATCATTGTCTAACCAAAGTTATTGATAACCCATTAGTATACACGGTTTTGGGTAGTAGGCATTTTTTTATGAGAAGTGAAATTCGGTGGTTTATATTCGTAAGTATTTCACTCAAATTAACTTTCCCAAAAGTTTGTTTGCACAGCTTTGTCGGAATATGTATTATATATTTAGCACAAAGATTTCTTACGAATCACATTCCTTATTTTGTTAAAACAAAACTGTATAGAACATTACTTGTTGAATAAACTTGTGAGTTGTGGGCATTTCATTTGCATCGAATCCGAACCCACTTTGTCATTGATTTTGCCGCTTGAGTTTTGCTTAACTTTGATACCTCATCCATCCATCACTCAACATTATCCTAGGCATATTTACGTTTAAGAATATTGCATCTTACGTCCATTTGAGGCGTAAATAGCGCCCCGGTTTGTATCGACATACGCTGCTATATATATCTGTGCAGTAACGCACGGCCGCAGCGGCACAGACTAGCGCAAACTGGGTCGCTGACGCTATTTGAGCTTCAACAGGGTCCAGATTCGATACAAATGCCGACTAGTGAATAGGATTAGGATGCACGGTTTTTATTTGGGCTTCAAAAGAGTCCGGATTCTACACAAGTGTCGACAAGTGACGTAGTGCCATCAGCCTGCACGGTTTTCACTCCCACCACCGTCATAAACCAAAACACAAGTTACCGTTTGGGCGCCATTTTACATGAATGTCTAGTATGTCGAAACTCTGCAAAGTGTCATCACTGGAGATCCCGCAGGAATATTCAGTGATTGGACAACTGACAAGTGATATCGTTTACGTTGTCCAATGACGGCTAAACAATGTTGCTACAAATCTGCAATTTTGCAGGAATATAAGTGACTTTGTGGTGTCATTACGTGCCGCTCGCCGACGCTGAATATACCGTGAAAGAACAAAAAAATGGGAGTATGAAATAGCTACGAGGCGGCAATTTCGGCATATTTTGGGTGAGGCGGCATAGAAAAACGGCGAAGCGCCTCGCTTGTTATATACCAGAGGAAACACTGAGTAGTAAACATAAAATGCTACCACAATACAGAAGAATCACACTTTGAGTATTTTTGTCAACAAATTTCATTTTAGCGGCAGTGTCTCTTAATACTGACCAAGACCAATGCTTCAAGATTACGTACCGGCACCCTGGTGCTTCAGGGTAAAGTTCTCATCAGCGAACTTCTCCCCATAGATGCTCTTGCCACCAGTGCCGTTGCCCCGCGTGAAATCACCTCCCTGCAGCATGAACTGGGGGATGATTCTGTGGAAGCTGCTGCCCTTGAAGCCGAAGCCTTTCTCCCCCGTGCACAAGGCGCGGAAGTTCTCTGCAACACATAAATGGGTCATTCCATGTGAAACCAGCCGATCGTCAAATGGTTTATTTATTTACCTTTGACCAATTATTATTTAGCTATACCCGAGCTCTTCCTTTCAAAAACAAAGCATTTATATGTCTCGTACTACAATGTCCTAATATGCATATTGGACACGAACTTGTTACAGCAAAAACAACCTACTGTGATAACAATTTCAAATTTCTCTTCCACATATGACACAAAACAGTGAATAATTCTGAATATCACAAATAAACAGGTTTCAAAAAATAATTAATGATTTGAAATTTTACCAACAATATACACGTTATATGATCTGTGCCACGTACATCCACCAACAAATAGGTCGTTTATATCATAGGTACAAGTTGAAGTGTTAAAATAAATTATGCAACCATTTCTATTACATAGCAGCAATATTGTGAAACACAAATTGGGTGATGAAACTGACAAGTTTCTCTTAGCCACAGAATGACAATATGTACTTACCGGCTGTCTTGGGAACAACATCAGACCGGAGCTACAATAAAAACAAAAGGGTGTGTTACCAAAAGACACCAACACATCTGAACAGTGTCTCAAGCAGGGCTTGAGGCAAACCCAAAGCCCGACTGGTTACAAAATAATGATACAACCATCAGGCATGATTACCTCCGACTGTCGTCACACAAAAGATGGCCTACATTATGGTACGACACAATCATATGTTGTGGACTTCTTAAAAACATCCTGATATTGTGAGATAACAATGTGCTGTACAACTGAGTGCTGTACTGTGCTAAACATGGCTGGTTTTCAAAAAACACAGATAGTTATCAATATTAAATAACAGTCAACACTCCCAGAAATACAGTTTCCCCAATGTATCACATTTTAAACCACAAATTATTCCTTTAGCCCTACCAGCAATACAACATGTGAATGTGAGCTGTTTATATTGTGATGAAAGATCCATAAGTAACTAAGGGTTATCTATGCCAACACTCGTGACTTGATTTGTTTAGTGCAGTAGCCATACCAACTGAGCAAATACCTACAACACAAGGCCCACTCAATGCAGTTTCTGACATACAAACAAAGGCATAAAATATCAAATATTCTGTTCTTCAAAATTATCCCAACCATAGTAGTATCCACTCATATATAGAATAAGCCTGCACAGCTGCAGTATAATTTCTAGAAGATTACCAAAGCCGTGAGAATGCACTTGACATTTGACTAAATATAAACCTCTCACTATTTTCATGCAATTTTTTAACATCAATATTTACTGAACTAACAAAATGTTACAAACATGTGTATTGCAGTAGATGATAAAAATCCATTTTTTTACCAAATTTGAAACAAGGATATGGAGATCAACACGTTTTATCAGTTTTTTCTGTCAATGGAACAATGATTGGCAGCCACATTTTTGGTAGTTATCCACAGATCTACATGTGCCAGTTACACCATGATCATATCATATGGAGAACTCGGCAAACGCTATTCCCCATTCTAAGGAATATCAATGGCAATGCCCCTTACATCCGACGTAGCTAGAGTAGTGCAGTACCTTAGCCTTGCTTGGATATTTTCCAGGCAAAAGAGCTCGAGCTTGCAACAGCAATGGGTAACCCAGCAACACCTACTCAGGTTACTGCATATTTTCAGACTGCATCTTTCTAGCTCTTAACTTTAATTGCACAACTTCACGCGCAATACAACCACAATAAACGTAGTGATATTGGCGCCGAGTATATTTCATGCACCTGTCACCGTTTCTCCTACAGAACATTAACACGAGCGCATACACACCGTGTACGTAAGTTAACGATAAGCAAAGGTGCAAAACCCGTAGCCGTATTTGACCGCTGCATCAGTGCATGCATGGGTAATTGTCGACATTGACATTGTGCTTGTGGACACGGCGATCAAGCAGTCTAATATTTTATTCATCGAATTGGGAAGAAGTGTGCATCCGAGTTTTGTGACAATTAACATTGTGGTACACTCATACTTATTTACAGTAATAAAGCATGCTACCAACTAGCTATACATATCAACATTTGTTTTACAAAATAAGGAAAAACGTTGAACTTCCTACGTGAATGTTATACCCCAAATTCTAGCCGCCATTTTTATGCTGCCGGCACGTGTTCACCCGGTTCGCGGATCCAAAAGCAAGATAATTATACAACAAATATTTACCTCAAAGATCATACGTCCGATGTTCTGGCCATCAATGGTGATGTCAAAAAACGTTCGTGGGAGGGCCATCGTGCACAAACGTCTGATAGTAGTTTTAAACCGAATTTTGGCTGTAAATTTTTGAGCAACTCCCAAACACACGCCAACCACAGAACGAAACTGTAAAGAGGAGGCAATTACGTGCCTCGTTCCGATTTGTAGTCTGACGGTATACGAACTTAATATCCATCCGCCGCAACGATAAAACATCAGACATACAACAACGTAACATTAATCGTACGCATAATAGATGCACAACTACATAATAATGCATCATGTACCAGAAACAGTATCGTGTGACAATAGTATTTGACATAATTGAAACAACTGAACTACATTTGGCGCTTTGATATTTGTATTAGGTTGTTATACGGTTTCTACCACAATCTCCCAAATTTGCGCCCACATATTTTATGTTGGAGTTTTACCGTCTCCGTCCGAGATATTACAATAAAGAAGCCTGAGAATCGAAATAAATTATAACCATCAAAAATGTAGATTTGTGTTTTGCAAGCATAGCTGTGTATGTAGTTAGTGGTCGAGTTACTACATTATATAACAGACTATACCTAACTTCCTAAGGGCTAAGCCTGCTAAGGCGCCGGAACCGGGAGCTTGGGGGCTGAACCCCCCAATATTTGACCCAGCCAACTTGAGTATAATGGGCCTGTATACTGGTCCAATAACTAACGGCATATTGGCCCAATAAATAGAAACGTACTGGTCCAATACTGTTTTGCTACTACTGGCCCAGTGTACAGCCTCTGTACACTGGGCCAGTAGTAGCATACAGCATCCTCGCGCGCCAGGGGTCGCTGCTGCTGATTACGTCAGTGCCAGCCAGCAGCACCCCTGGCTGATCGCTTTGCGAAACTCTGAATTTAAGCTCAGCCTATGAAATCGCTTACTAGATCAGTGGATGTCGGCAGGTCAGGTGGTCATAATAAAACTAATTTCAACCAACCGTGGCTCGTGTTACATGCAATGTTGAGGAAATAGAAGCAATTATTCGAGTACACAATACTGCTCAGCTGCTCGTGCTAATGGGCGAACGGGTCATTATATATTGGGATTCTCAGAAGTCGTTTATCCGTCTTCAAATTGGGACAGGTATTTGCGCTGTTCTCACGGGTGATGCAGTCGTGACTAGCGAAGTCAGTTACTAGTTTGACTCAGCTAACTAGCTTCCGCACTTCGCGTAGGGGATCAGCCAGGGCTAGTTTTGGCTTGCGAGGATGGCATGCTGTACTGACCCAATGTTGGCATCATACTGGAACAGTATATAGTAGTCCAGCGGATATGTGAAAAGATTATGCACTTTTTAATAAAAACAAGACACTTTGCTCATCTGTTTTATACACCAATTGAACCAGTATAAAGATTGGAGGCATTCCAGATTTTGCTGCATTCAGAAATGGCGGCCATTAAAAAAACGGCCGCCAAATTAAATTTCCCCATATTGTAATAACTGCATGCGTTATATATAGCAATAATGTTTGTGTCTAGTTATCTGTTTTAGGAGTCGATGAATTCATAATATGAATTCATCGACTCCTAAAACAGATAACTAGACACAGATCTAACTAGACAGATAACTAGTCCAAAAGTAACAATATTATTGTTACTTTTGGACTTCTCCGACATTCACAACCGCTATTTTTAAAGATGGTGGTCGTCAATACAAATGTAAAAATATCTTAATATCTACATTACGTAGAGCCGCGTTGTTTACGTTTTTGAATAGCTTGGAGGATAGCGATTACAAAAAAATAACGTTTTACCTTCGTCGACATGCCCACATCCGCCATTTTATGATTTATAAAGATGGCATCCGTCAAAGCATAGTATTCTCATATCTAAAGAACTACATAACACATTACCACAACGTTGATGTCGAAATATATGTTTTCTAGATGCGATGATTTTAAATACATTACTTTTGACCTTCATTGACTTTAAAATATATCCGCCATTTTAAAAGATGGCGGCAGACAAAGCCTGTTATTCCCGTATCTTACTCTCTACATATCCTTGAACCTTCAAGTTGGTGTGATCTACATAATTATGTACAGTTCAGGTCAACACAATTTCAATAACTTACGCTAGTAGTATATCAAAGCATAGTATAGTACGGTTGTATGTACAAAACACTTGCTTGGACTAAGCGATCTCGGAAACTTTTGATTACTGAACATTCTTCAGGATAGTTCGTTTTTAAATCAAAAACTTTCATTTTTCATATCCAAGATGTTTTATTTACCTGGTAGAGGCTTTCATCAACGTATCACGTCGACTTCGTCAGTACCGATGACGCTGAATGACGTCATCGTACACGTGAGGCAGTTCGTAATTGATGTCTACCATCAACAAATCCGCCCTTACAGACCATACGACAACTGAAAACCACATCATAGACTGGGAGGGAGTGAAAATTGTAGACAAGGAACCCAACAGAAGAATTCGGCATATCAAGGAACCCATCTGGATCAGGAAAACCAAAACACCCATCAACAGTATTAGAGGTAGAAAGGCATAGTTGGCACATTTTTGTAATACCATGCAACCATATATCATATTAGTTAGTGAGTCTAAATTAGATAAATCAATAAAACATTCTGAGTTCTTGCCTCCTAATTATGTAGGTCATTTGAGAAATGACCGTACGCTTGATGGTGGTGGTGTCATGATAATTCATAAGAAAGATTTGGTTATAGATGAAATTGAGTTAGATAAACCAGATTTACCTCATCACGATGAAATTGTGTGGGCACGTTTATCTATCCATAACGAAAGTCCAGTTTATATAGCTTCGTACTATAGGCCGACATCTGATTACTCAGTCGAATCTATTACAAGTCTTCAGTCAAGTCTAAGACATATATCTCATATTACTAGGAACAACACTCATGCACATATAATTGTAGGTGGTGATTTTAATGCAGGTGATATTGATTGGAATTCATGTATGGTGTCCTTACATTCAGACCAGAAAGGATTAGGTGATGCTATTATATCAACACTGGAGGAGCATAACTTAAATCAATTACAAAGAATTCCTACAAGACATGATGCTATTCTTGATCTTTATTGTACGAATAAACCAGGTCTAGTTAAATCTATAAATATTTCAATCAAATGTTCTAAATTGATAGGTATATTAAACAAACTAAAACGATTTTACCAGTAAATATAAAAGTTACTTTGTATAGCTCTTTAATGTTACCGTACATTAATTATGGCCTAATGATATGGGGTTTTAAATGTAACAGAATCATCAAACTACAAAAAACGATTAGAATAATATGTTTAGCAAAATATAATGAACATACTGAGCCGCTGTTCAAGAAACTAAACATTCTTAATGTAACAGATATGCTGCACTTACAGAAATTGAAATTGTACTATAAATATGTCCATATGACATTACCAGCATATTTGCAAAAATTACCATTTACGCTAAATAAAAATGTTCACAATATTAATACACGGATACATGACAACATCCATACAAATAGAGCAAAACATGACTTTTTGCCAAACGATGCATTCGGTTTGATATTCCATTACTAATAAACAATACTGCACCTCACATAAGGAACACAATTTTAACACATAGCCTACAGCAGAATACAGTGCTCTTTGCCAAATTGTTATATATGTGGACATTTTGAATAATTAATAAATAATTATATATTGTTTTAATCTCATTACTTCTGTTAATGTACGTACACAATGTTATTAATATGTCTGATGTAGTTGTAACCATTTGCTAGTTATCAAAGTAAGATAACTTTTTATATTTTTGTTTTTGAGATTTTGACATCAATTATTTGGTAATATAATTATAATGCTTGTGTAACCGTTACTGCATCTGATAGTATGCACTTGTGTTGTTATCATTTTATCGAAAGTATTTAAGTAAGCCAAATATACTTTGTTGAAAATTAATTAAGGGGGTGGCTGCTATGAGAGCGACCAATAATGGTCTTAGTGGCAGTCTCCCTGACCCCTGTTTTTGTTTATCTACAGCTACCTGGTAGTTCATGATTAGGATGTTGCTAATTGATTATATCCTACATTGATTGTTTTTACTTTTATGTTATATATTCTACTTTATAATACATGTATTTATGTACTTATTATCTTAACACATATTCAGTATTACATAATTGAGCTGCAGGTAGTTATGGGGTTTTGATAATGATACCGTTTTTGTTTTTTACATGTGGGTCAAATAAACACTTCCGATTCCGGTTCCGATTCCGATAAACACTATACCAAGTTTATCAGATCATGATTTTATAGTAGTGGATACTATGATTAAAGCAATGTCAACAAAGACACCACCTAGGAAGTTGTATAAATGGTATCAAGCAGATTGGGGTCAAATGAAAAGAGATACTAAATTATTCACAGATCATTTACTGGATGTGTAAATAACAAAGTGTACAGTCTCTTTTTTTATTATTCACAGAACATATACATAATATGATGGATAAATATTTACCAACATACTGGTCTAAAACCAGAGTTGATTTACCTTGGTTATCAAAGTGTTTGAAAAGGAACTGTAGAAAAAAAACAGCGTTTCTATAATGGGGCAAAACATTCTAAAAACCCAACACACTGGTTAAAATACAAAGAATTGGCTAAGCAAAATAGAAAACAGATACGTAAAGCTCACTGGCAGCACCTGAATGGTATTTTTAAGACTGCTCAGGATAACGGTAACCTAAAACCATTTTGGCGTTATTTAAAGTCTCAACAGCAAGATTCAGTTGGTATATCCCCTTTAAAAACTGGTGGTCAACTTTATTCTGATTCTAGCAGTAAATCCTCCATTTTACCTAGGCAATTCAAATCGGTTTTCACTAAAGACACTGATTGTCCTAATATAAATATGAAACTTGATGGTCCTCATTTTCCAGATATTGATACTCTCATATTTAATGTGGTGGATATTGAGAAGCTACTAAGGGATATAAACCCTAGTAAATCAAGTGGGCCAGATAAGATTCCAGGTAGAATATTGAAAGAACTTGCTTCTGAGCTAGCTCCTTTTTTTTACATTTTTGTTCAGAAAATCGTTGCATTCTGGGGAAATACCAGCTGAATGGTGTAAGCAATGGATCACACCAATATTTAAGAAAGGTGTAAAATGTATCACTAACATGTATTGTTTAAAAAATAATGGAACATGTGATTTGTTCCCATATTCGTCAACATCTAGATGACCACACTATTCTATCTCCCTTTCAGCATGGTTTTAGAAAGACACATTCTTGTGAAACTCAACTATTACTAACAACAAATGACATTGCAAATTACATGATCAGAATCTACAAGTGGATATTGCTATTCTTGATTTTTCTAAAGCTTTTGATGTTGTACCACACAACAGATTGTTAAACAAGTTTAATTATTTTGGTATAAATGGAAATGTTCAAAATTGGATAAAGTCATTCTTAATGGGTCGAATTCAACGTGTATTGGTAAATGGTGAATTTTCTGATGATGAAGAAGTAGCATCCGGTGTTCCTCAGGGTACAGTAATGGGACCACTATTGTTTTTATTATACTGTAATGACTTCCAGGTGTTATTTCTCCAGGTACAAGAGTGAGACTCTTTGCTGATGATTGTTTGATTTATAGACCAGTTCAGTCTTTACAAGATCAACTAATATTGCAACACGATTTAGACAGCCTTGTTAAGTGGAGTGTTGATTGGGGCATGCAATTTAATATTTCTAAATGCAATATAATGAGCACAACTTCTGGTCTTCATTTACATCGTTTTTATCACATGGGCGGGCAAATTTTGAAAGAGGTCAGAGATGCAAAATATTTGGGGGTTATTTTATCAAATGATTTAATTTGATCTAAGCACATTGGTGAAGTGGTTAAGAAAGGTAATCAAAAACTTTGATTTTTACGTAGAAATATTCGGGGCTGTTCACAAAAATGTAAAACAATTGCATATATTTCATTAGTAAGAGCTGGAATGGAATATGCTGCAACAATCTGGGATCCATTCCTAATGAAAGAAATTAACAGCCTTGAAGTAATCCAGAGACGTGCAGCAAGATGGATAAAATCTAAATATTCATATGAAATAAGTGTGACAGAATTGTTAAAAGACTTAAATTGGGCACAATTAACAGATCGGAGACGTATTATGCGTTTATCTCTGTTTTATAAAATAAATAATGATGAATTGCCAATCAAATTTTCAGACTTTGGTGTGCAAAAGGTTAATAGAGCTACACGGGCAGAATCATCAATGGGTCAAGATGGGAATATTTTATTTAATCATAAATTAAGTAGACCTAGTTGTAATAAAACCATCTTGTCTAAATCTGTAATTTTAAGAACTATACCAGATTGGAATAAATTATCCAGCAATATTCTTGCGGCCTGCTCCAGTACATCATTTCGGAGTAGGCTAAAGGCGCTACCCTGAACATATTGCCTCTCATCCATCATCCATGTGTTGTCCCTTCTGGGAATTTATGGATTATTTATTAAGATTAAGAACAGAGACGAGGGCAATTACGAACTGCCTCACGTGTACGATGACGTCATTCAGCGTCGTCGGTACTGATGAAGTCGACGTGATACGTTGACGAAAGCCTCTACCAGGTAAATTAAACATCTTGGATATGAAAAATGAAAGTTTCTGATTTGATCTCTGGAACTGTTGCGATCCATCTGAGACACCAATGCAGGGTGGAGGAAGAACAGAGCAAAGTGATCCTTGTTTTCGAGAGCAAACCGACTTTCTAGTGACTTGATTATAGTACTACTCCACTGTCTTGCTCTGGTGGTTTGGTCTTTGAGTTAGACGTCCACACTGGCGAGGCATACGCAACTCAATTCCAAGTGCCTTTGCAATCTTGTCAGTTTGCACTATTATGTCTTCCTTAAAGTGTTCTTCAGCTTCTCTTCTGTGAGTTTCCAATGTGAGCAACAGCTGCTGGATGTAGTCGTGAACTTTGAGAACATCGAGTTGAACAGCTTGCAAAGCTTGTGTCACTGACTCCAAATCGCTGAATATTTCGCCATGATGACCAAGCACACACTGGTGTGCATCTTGGCTGGTCTTGCCAGAAGCTGTAGGATACCTAGTTGTTTGTGAATACCTTTGAAGTGGTTGGTGAAGATTCTGGTGCTCTGGTACTTGGTCGTCCACTGTGTTTTATGTACACACACACACACACACACACACACACACACACACACACACACACACACACACACACATTATAAAATGTAATAATATTACATCAAATGTAAGACTAACAAATGCCTAATATATACTTTAACTGACGAATATACGTCCAACAATTTAGTTCCGGGGGGGGGGGCGATTGCCCCCTTGCCCCTGGACGTCCATGACGTACTTGAATCAAAGAAAACGAAAGTTGTTTAAATTGTGGTAACAGTCCAGCTATCACCGTGTACACACGACGAGACAAACACCCGGAAGCTGTTGCATACTGCAGATGGTGTTACGCAAGGAAGACTGTCACGAGAAGTGTTGACACTTGGCTGTGAAAGTCTAGCGATCGGCACAGGAAAATCATTCCGATACATCGATGCAACTGCTATTTTACACGAGGTTGGTCTTGATAAGTGCAAAACACTGCCTGTCTTCCATGCACTGACCGGGTGTGATACAACATCGTGTTTCGTTGAAAAAAGCAAACGCACGCTTGGGCTCTGGAATGCTTTCAGTGCTGTAACGCATCCGCTGTATGCTCGTGCAGACAGTTCCTCTGCAAATATCCTGAGATATGTTCTTCCAACCATCGAGAGGAACGTTATTGTACTGTCCGACCGGGGCAGTTCTGAGGTCCACGTGAATTGAACCGAGCCAGACAGATCCACTTCACACGGAACGGAAGGGAGATCGAAAAGATTCTACCAACACAGTATGCCCTCATGCAACACCTGCTGCTAGTGGGCTACCAGGCTTGCCACGTCTGGGGCCAGGCCCTGCTGAAAGCACCACACTTACCCAATCCGGTTGACTTCGGCTGGACTCGAAAGGAGAACGTGTCTGACTGCAGTGAATTGGAGGTGCAGCTGATGATATTGCTACATGCAGGCACAGCTTGTCGTGCGATCATCAACTGTGGCTGCACGAAGGCTACAGAGGGCAGTGTCGGTGTTTCAAAGCCAACCTGCGTTGTACAATGCTGTGCCAATGCGGCGGATGTTAGTGAGATGTGTGAAATGTTTTGACATCGTTGCTGTAGATTTAGAAGGTATAGGCATCAACTTTGTGGTTCTATGTTGTGTAGTTCTAGAGATATGGGAATAATATGCTTTGAAGGGCGCCATCGTTTAAAATGGCGGATATCAGCATGTTGACGAAGATAAAACGTTATACTTTGTGAAATCGCTATCCTCCAAGCTATTCAAAAACGTAAACTATACGGCTCTACGCAATGTAGTTATTAACATATCTTTACATTTGTATTGACGACCGCCAACTTAAAAAAATAACGAGTCTGAATTATTCGACCCATAAAACATTTATACAGACACAAACATTATTGCTCTATATAAGGCAGTTGTTAAGATATGGTGAAACTGAATTTGGCGGCATTTTTTTAATGGCCGCCATTTCTGAATGCAAAATTTGGAATGCGTCCTTGAGAAAATCGACTCTCGTGACCTTCCAGCCATGTTAGACATGTTTTAATATGGCTTTAATATAGTTTAAGTTCAAATGCGGAAAACGGTTCCGACTACTTCTATATGTTTGGTTAATGTTTTGATTAGTTGTTGTCATTACAAAATATGTCTACATAGTGATTAAAACTTAATGAGCATCATCGTGTATACACGAGTCTACATCTGGAAACCAGCCCTACAACTATAAGCAGAAAGACAAGTTTATACTATGCATCGATCCACACCCATTGATGCACGCTCTCACGAGAGAGCAATGTGCTAAACAAGGTAGTTTTCAACATTCAGTGACGTATGCCAAGCTTGATTAATGTCAAGTTGTTCATCAAGTTTGATGTGTAGAAAGCATTGAAAGACATGGAACAAGAAAAAGCATCTAACCTGTTGACCGTGATGATGATTCTATATGGTAGTCATGGACTTATATCGGTGGGCCAGTTTATCAGTTGACCCCCAACATGAGCAGTAAAGTATTTAAAAAGACAAGCGAAATGAAGATAAAAATGTTTGATCTGCGCTGCCGATGACGTCATTGTGATTAGATGCGGAACCACATACGCCAGTTGGCCGAGCATGACAATGGTGCCAACTTAAAACTGTTCCAACACAATAATGCACAGATAGGAATATGTAAATGAACAATGCGAAAGCGAAAGCGGAGTTCAAGCGAGGCAATGCGATCTTTATGCGTCATATAAGGTAACCGAAGAAGGTATTATGCATATGAAAACGAAGTCATGGTCATCATAAAAATGCCACCGCCTACGTAGGGTAGGGTGGGGTAAGGAGCCCCCGTGGGGGTAAGAAGTCCCCCTTGTGTTTCCAAGAGAATTTGCGCTTGATGTCTGTCTCTGGTGAATAAATGCAATGCTGCCACTAATTGACTACTCTCCCCCAAAAAAACTGACACAGGCGAAATACACGTTTAGAAAATATATGCATTTTTAAGTTTTCTTGCATGCCTGGTGTAATCTTTTTTGTGTTTATAATGTTTTACTGAAACTTAGAGATTATGATTAACGTCGTGCAACTGCTATCAAATTTATCAGTAGTGTAAATAGCCTCAATTATTATAATTATACAATTTATATATATATATATATATATATATATTTTATAGATCATGCATGTAGGGGGCAAGGATCCCCCTTACAGGTAGGGGGCAAGACGTCCACATCTTGCTACACAGTCATTGAATAATTGCGAATAGATTACACTGAAAGTCTATGAAGAGTGCATAAAACGCAGCGCCTAACAACTGGGTGGTTATTAATCACGAAAGAAGAACCACTGCTTACGACATAAAACGGTATTCGGAAAGACCGTCCTGCAATCCGCCACATCAGACACCGGATCATCGACAACTTTGCCGACCACCGTAACCTTGAGTCCGACCGCCAGGTCATCTACAACATTGCCCCCTACATCTGGATCAGCCGTAGCCTTCCGCCGACACACAATTTGAAAATGACCTCATGTCCTACACAAGGGGGCCTGTTGCCTCCAGGCATGGGTCAAGATGCCTCCTTAGAACAATATTTTAAATTAACGATTATTAAAGTTATTGTTGTGAAATGTCATTTATTCATTGGTAATATGTAGCATAACCATATAGCAATAGTCTGACACCACCAGGACGTCAAAATTACAAGTTTATGAATAGGGCCTGTAAGTATCGAGCCTCGTTTTCGATCTGGAGTCATCTGGCAACATCGACTCCATTTACGCCAGCTTAAATAATGGGGATATGTTTTGTTTTTGGTTGTAATCATCGGAGTCTTTCCAAATCGTGTTCTTTTTTCTGGTTTCCGACAGATAATCACAAGTTGAAGCAGTGGGAACAACTTTACAGTTAAGAATGTTCGTGGTAATCGTGCACCTTAATCGAATTGTTATCACGATTTGACGAGCCATGACGGTGATTTTGTTTTTGTTTTTGTTGACAGTGACAATTATGCATTCTTTCGCCAAGTACGACATGTTATTGAACTAATGTTTTGGTGATTGTGGACATTTAGGCAACTTTTCAGATATAAATGGTTACCGAACTGTTTTGAAATAACAACTTATAACATGTTAACATTCGCTGTTTTTATGACAAGCGATAATCCGTTGTATCTCATTTTAACTCCCATTTCTTACATAATTGTTAATCATGGCCCTATAACTATGGCCATCCTCTTTTAACGGGGTCTCCATGCCCCACCCTACCCTACATTCATGGCATAAAGCGATTCTGTGATATGAGCCTAGACTCACATATCTATATATGACAAGATCCACGCCCGAAACTGCGCACCTGCGTAAAAGTCCTCAACTTGATAAGGTTACAGTATTACACAGCCCTTTTGGAAGACGGCATTCACCACCTACGTTGACTCCGACAATCAACTCATACTGCAAGTTGTTAGGAGTCTGCATGAGGCCTACCTACGATTGGGGATGAACAGAGAGTTAGAAAGAGAGAGTGTGAGATATATACATATATATATATATATATACATATATAGAGAGAGAGAGGGGAGGGAGGGAGGGAGGGAGGGAGGAGGGAGGGAGGGAGGAGGGAGAGGGAAAGAGAGAGAGAAGCACGCGAGCGCGGGACGTGCAGGATGAAAACAACATAGGCCGGCTAAATTAAATAAAATCATGAAAATTGTAAGGCGCCATTTCAACAGTCATTGTTCATGACGCCATATGGATAGTTTTAAATAACAACTAGGATAGCATCCATCGTTGTTGTTGTTGTTGTGGGTCGTAAACGATGTGGCAGCAAGTTTGGGCTACCACAACGAACGATCGGTCATTCAAGTGCCGCCGAGCACTCGAGACGCGATGTAGGTTGCGATCGCTGGACCGCAGCGATCTAACTGGTTGACACCCGTTGACACCCGTTGACACAATGTTCGATGTTATTATTAGCCTATACAGTGGTGCATGGCCGTTTAGGTCTCGGTGTACGAAGAGCAGGATCTTACTGCTATGAGAAGCTAGAGCAGTGTAGGGGTCATGTTCTAGTTAGACTTCCGGGTTGGTTACAAAGAAAAATGCAGTGTATTTTTGAGAAATGATTTTTTTACCAAATTCACATGCTGTGACATAAGTGCATTTGAGTAGGCAGATTTGCATATGTGATTGTAGAAGGTGTTGACTATATAATGGTGGATTTCTAGATGATTTGAATAAGCGGAAGGATATTTGGCAGCAATTTGCCTGTGTGACCTGTTTGCGGAGTAATGCTTGCCGGCATTTGTAGATATATTAACGGGTGTCACACATACAGGCATTTTACGAGAGCTAGAAGTATGCACTTTTTTTTATCTATCAGCTTGTCAATGAGATGATGATAACAGCAGGTGAGAAGTTTAAGACATTTCATAGGTCACGTTTTCTTATAATCAGACAAAACGTTAACATGATCGCCTATGGGAAAACCAACAGTGTAGCGGTGTCGCATTGCAGACGACGTCGTCAACGCATGCACACCCCATGGCGCCCCAAACAGGGAAATTGCATAGGCGGATCCAGGGGGCCTGGGGGCACGTGCTCCCCTAGACCTGTGGAATTTGGCCAGCCCGTAGACCTTTTTTAATGGGCCCACGTGACCGTATACCGTGTTCCATAGTCCCTTGGCAATGTGCCCCCGTTTAGGTTACAGTAAGCTGAAGTTACGCCGACGCGGCGGCGGCGAAATATTTTCAACAAAATCGGGTAATGCAGAATTATGCAATAGAAGTAGAAAACTGCTCAACGGGAAATTACGTCATATTTATGCAACAATTATCATAATGACGCATGCGCGTTCCCAAGGTCGACGTAATTATTCGAAAGTCTAGTTCTCTAATTCACACCTTTATTAGAGTTAACTAGTTCTTTCGAAAAAGACCGCCACAATGGACCCGAGAGCCGCACACAACGATGCCAACCCTAAAGTGTATTTAGACATACAAATCGGCGAACTAGAGGCGGGAAGGCTAACGATCGAAGCAAGTGTTTCTTGTCATCTTTATCATTGTTATGCTTAATGATCTTGTTTACTGTGCGCAAAACTGTATTCAAGAACTCACTGAAATGAACGTATAGGCTAAACTTCAGCGTTGCCGTAGGTTTACCATTTAGACTAAATGTACGGCGTCAGGGAGAGAAAAGGACGCTCATAGGCCACTCTCCCAAAAAGTCTGAAACTTAGTTTTTTTATTTTCCATGTTGTATTACGTCCTATTATTTCCTCATTTGTGATCTCACATATAAGTTAGACACATCATTGGTTTCGTTTCAACAAAGTCTCGGCCTCAGGGTATGTATAATTCTACATAGCAAAATGCAAGCAAAGGGGCCTAATCCCTGTTAGAATACCCTAAAACAGATAAAATAGGCTTTCTATTTTTAAACATTAACTTCAGATACCTCCGAAAAAATACTAAATATTGGAAATTTAAAACTTTAAGTGTTTGATATCAAGGTAAACTATCTTATCGACGTAACGGTCTATAATATACTTCCATAAGATACATAATACTACCCAAATTTTGTTTAATTGCTGATTGGCCGTTTTTTTACGGTTACGCCCGATACCAATCTTCCTCACCAATGTGTTACTATTATAAATTGTTTATATTTTAAAATTATCGTTGGTAGTAAACTGATATATATATATATTCAATATGTTTTATGTGGACATTATTTTATAACAATTACTGTTATATTGTCTGTAAATTAGGTTTTTGTGTAAATAAAAACTGCCAAATTTTAACTGGTTACGCCCAATATCATGCCAATGTGGATTGAGCCAAAAATAAAAAATAAAATTATTTCAACATGTATGGATACATAAATAGTAATCAATACCACTTGTCAGAATTGTGTCCATTTAAATAATATACATGTATGTATCTTATGGAACTATTATTATAGTGCGTTATGTCGATAATATAGTGTACCTTGGCATCAGATACTTAACATTTGGAATTTCCAATATTTATTTGAAGGTATCTGAAGTAAATGTTTAAAAATGGAAACAATATGTTGGCTGTTTTAGGCTGTTCTAACAGGATTTAGGCCCCTTTGCTTGCATTTTGCTATATGGAATTATACATATCCTGAACGATCTCGTCGAAACGAATCCAACGATGTGTATACCTTATAATAATTATGTGAGATCAGAAATGAGGAAATAAAAAGGAATAATACAACGTGGAAAGTTAAAAACGAAGTGTCAGTCTTTTTTGGAGAGTGGTCCTCATGCGGTGCAATACGCACCGTAAGCTATAGACAGGTCTATAGATGCGCAGCGGCCGTAGGTTTATGTCGTGTGCGCATGCATATTATATACACACAAACATTCTGACTTTTCATGATTACAGTTACAGACGGAGACGTGCCAAAACCGATTACCGATCAGAGCAAGAGAACGTTTTTTTATGGAAACCATTTTCTCGCTGTGGGTAGTATTTCTTTTGTAGGCCTGTACGAGAAACAGCAGAATGTCACTGTTTTACCTTTAGGATGGTGATCCGTTCAACTGCTTTCGGGGAAGCTAAGTGAACCTTTACTGACAGGCTCTATATAATGTGTAGGGTGTGACCGTGCACCGGCAGCCAAAAGGTGTGTGTTGACTTCATCGCATCGGGAATTGTACACATACTGATGTGAACTGGATTCCAGCGAGGCTGATGTGGGCACAAAACGTTCCCATACAGGGCAGCAGTATTCTTCTGTGTAAGAGATCAATGCCCGTGCCGCTGTCCGAAGAGTTCCGAAGGACATATCTAGTTGGTTCATTCGGCTGTTTGTGGTCAGAGAGGACTGTTGGTTGTCTGCTAGTGACAAACAACTCAGAGTACCGAGCCAACATAGGCATATTAGCTATTCTCCATTGACCTTCTTAGGGCCTTTATTTAGCCTAAATGCTGAAACTACGGCAACGTTGTAAATTTGTCATAAAAGCGTTAAGATAAAACATAGTTTTGTGGCGGCTGTTAAGAGATTTCCAAGAACACAATCGTTGTTCTGCGAGTCTTCGTTCTTCGTCGGGAAGTGTGTGTGTGTGTGTGTGTGTGTGTGTGTGTGTGTGTGTGTGTGTGTGTGTGTGTGTGTGTGTGTGTGTGTGTGTGTGTGTGTGTGTGTGTGTGTGAGGGGGGGCAAACGCAAGGTCTACTGTCGTTATAAGTAACGCGTTGTCGTAGAATAACTGATGCAAACATGAATGACGTACTTCGGATTTGTAACCTGTTAAAACCTATTCATTTAAACTCATAAGCACATACACAACTGCTGGTATCAGGAATATCATATTCATAGACGATTGACCAATATCTTCTGTTGCAGCTTTTTGCCAACATCGTGCCGCGGACTGCAGGTAATTATAATGTTAGGGCCTATAATTACAGTTAGACCATCCATACTTACAGATTCGTAGCCGAGGGGGTCAAACTAAACGAGTTTCACGCACGCAGACACGTTCGAAAATACAAACATACATATATTGTCGTACAGACCAGTAAATAACCTGGCGCTCCTACTGAAACCCATATTGTGGGATCGTCTCTTGTTACCTAGATACCGTGATGCTTTCAATTTTATACGCCGGCACATACTATTTAGATGCTTTTTTATGCGACGACACCCACTCCTCACTCAAGGATTGCTCCCCTCGTCTCGGGTGAACGCTCCCTGTCTCGGTGCAGCGGCAACCCAGTCGCATATGCCCTGGATGGGTGTCCTCGCTGGCGACTCTGCAGGCGCTTATATTTCCAAAATAACGAATCTTCTACCAACAAAGCAAACAAAGTGTATTGACACATTTAAGAAAGACTGAATGATTATAATATAAGTATAGTTACGTGGCCTACCTATGTTTATGCAAAGCATACGTACTTAAGCAAAACGATGTGAAGTCTGCGAGCTTTATACAAACAAGAAACACGAGTGCGTTGTGATACAGTTCTGCATCTTTTTAAACAACTACATATTTATATATATAACAACTCTTAATTATTGCCAATTATTAAGTGTTAGTGTGCATATTGCGCTGTATTACCTGTCAGATGAAACTTGTGGATTAACTTGTTATTTTTCGTTCGAAAGTATTCTACATTGAGGATTCCACCATTGGTTCGACTATAAATACTTTCCATGCACACATATGGCTAGCACGGAAGCGTTTCTACCTGTATTTCTATTTATTGTCTTCAAATTCTCTTGTTGCCGTTTCTAATCTTGGGCAAGTTCGTTCACTCTACGTTTCTCCAGCTCCAGTTCAGCTGCAATATATGAATGACTACCTGCTGGATATTTGTGAACAAATTGTCTTCACGCAGTAATTGCAGCGTGACTGAATGCTTCCCATATAATTCGTGATTGTATTCGATTGTGTAAAGCGATCTGAGCAGTTCTAACGACTGGATACCACGCAAAATAATAATTACCTTCACTTTACTGTGTTATCCAGAGAACTTTCGAGTGCTTTGTACTGGAAACAAGGGATTCGACTACAATAACTGCAGGTTCCATAGGATCATCCCCCAGTTCATTGTGCACGGAGGCGACATCACCCGCGGCAACGGAACTGGCGGCAAGAGCATTTACGGGAACACGTTTGAAGACGAAAATTTCAACATAGTACATAGCGTTCCAGGTGAATGAACTAAGCATACAGCGGTAATTGAAGTCATATCAAGTTGCCTCCAGCATTTACTAGCGGTGAGCACATCACTGTAATTTGTCCGAAAAGCATGTGTTTATCAGTTAGGCCAAAATGAATAAGATTCTGGAATTCTTTTGACATTTGATAACTTGTTGTCGAATGCTCATCTTTTTCAAAGCAAAGCTATAGAATAGTTAGATATTTAGTGCTTTAATTTTTCATGGCAAAGACTATTGGGATGAGTGGGAACATGCAATTATAACTTTCAACTTACATTTGAAGATGTGTTTTATTGTTATTTTTGTGAAGTAATTTAAATTAGTAATTTACATGGGGCCTACCATAAATACGTATTGTAAATTGTATTGTTACATCTTGATTGGAAAATAGTCGACTAATTGCATAGTTTACACGGGTTTAGGGGTGGTGCTGTTGAAAAATGTGTTGTCGCCGCGCCACCGTAACTTCAGCTTCTCCGCTGTCTTGGCTCGCTGATGACATCGGAAGACGGGGGGCGGTTGCTGTTGAGAATTTTTTTCCGCGGCGATAGTTACAAGGGGCACTTAACGGGGGCATATTCAAAAGGTTTATGGGTCACGCCACTGTAGCGCAGGCATAGCGCGGCCAAATTCCATAGGTCTCTAGGGCACGTGCCCCCAGGGCCCACCTGGACACGCCTATTAAACCCATGGAAACACAAACTACAATTAGGACTTTTTAGTATCATTGATGCCAACAGTTTTCAAAACGCCGCCGAGCCACACTTTTGATATCTATATGACTGCTATATAAAATTGTATTTTTGCAAAATGCATGGAGCTGGAATTGAACTAACAACACACAGTCGGTCATAATTGAACGTGTGATCACGAACTCTGTATTGCACGGCTGTATTGTACGGCTGTATTGCACGGCTGTATTGCACGACTCTTATCGCGTGCGTATGTAGTAATACACATGTGTGAGTATACATGCGTGTTATATTACATAACACATTAATCACATCCATGAACATTTTCCACAGGACTTTTGTCGATGGCAAATACGGGTCCAAACACAAACAATTCCCAATTCTTCATTACGACGACGCCAGCGGATTGGTAGGTGCACGTGATGTCTTGGACTGTTGACCCATCCTGCAACAAGCAAGCAGAGAAGGTTCTCTCTAGCATTTACAACAAGTTATCCGTTACATACATGTACATGGATTATCGACTAATCGCAAACTCTATTTAAGCAAGTTGGCATTCGAATTGTGCAATATGATAACTTATGACACGCACGCACGCACTCACATACACTCTCACACACGAACGCAAGCATGCACGCACGCACGCACGCATGCACACACACACACAGAAACACACACACACACGCACGCACACACACCGTTGCTATATGAGTTCATATAATCAGAGCTTCCAAGTCTGCCGACTTGGCGGGAGGTCTCCCGAATTTTGACAGAATCTAGAAAATCTCCTGATCTCCCGAATTAGAATACAAATCTCCCGATTTTATTCGGAAACTTAAAAAACTGCATGCAGTCCATGAGTGCCTTGCTGGCGTGCAAAATCAATGTTTCCTCTGCATGCTACCAGTAGCAGATGTCACCAGGTTAGCTGGAGTTGGTTGGAAAGGCGACTCACCTTTACAACATTATGTTGCAGAAGCAATAACGTGACGATTGCGATGACAGTCTTTTGTTTGTCTCGTTGTTCATGTTTTGCACTGTACATCTACATTTATGGTATGTGTGTGTTTCAGTTTAGGTGGCTTTCGATAAGCGTTCCCTTTTTTTTAAATTACCGGTAAAATGTCCTTATTGTATTTTGATAACATAGGGAGATCTCCCTATTTTGGGTTCATTCAACTTGGAAGCTCTGTATAATGTTATGTGCGCGTATGAGTGAACCTGCAGGTTGGACAAGAAGCATGTAGTGTTCGGTCAAGTGGTCGACGGGATGGACGTGGTGACGGTGATGGAGAGCGAAGGAACCAAGAACGGCGAACCGAGATCCATTGTCAAGGTCAAGAAATGTGGCGTTGTGTAGAATGTCGCCAGCGTCGGTAGAAAATGTTGCAGAACAAGCTGCAGGTGAGCATAAAATCATTGTGAAGAATGTGCGTGTGTGTGTGTGCGTGTGCGGTGCGTGTGCTGTGCGCGTGCGCGTGTGCGTGCGCGTGGCCTAATAATACAATCTTGTTTTATTCTTTTCAGGCATATCGCGAGAACAACGGAAGAGGAGAACAATGAAGGCACGGACAGATCGACAGACGGGAGGAGAGAGAACAAGAGGAGAACAGTGGAATTAACCAGTGATTTACGAACAGCATTAAAAATGTAATATAATAAACAGACACACAAAGTATTTGGCAAGAATGTACCTTTCAGATATTGAAACGTTAGAAAACGAAACAAAAAACAGCAAAAATAATTTGTAGTTCTGTTGTCACTGATTGTTGGTTTATGAAACATGTTTGTAACACAGTCCTACACACATGTACACACATGTACATACATGCACACACACACACACACACACACACACACACGCACGCGCGCACACACGCACACACAAAAACAAACGCACACACGCACGCACACACACACACACGCACGCACACACACACAAACACACACACAAGCATACACACACACGCACGCACACACACACACAAACATGCACGCACACACACACGCACGCGCACACACACGCACGCACACACACACAAGTGACAAACACTCCTCCACACCCACGCATCTTCCATATTTATCTCAGTGGTACCAAGACCTACTGGTGCTATTTATAAACCCGCTACATGATGTAACTTTTTTGGTATATGACTAAGTCTTTCCAATAAATAGCAACCACTATATCACACAGTAGGGAGCAGATTATAGCTGCAGATTGTCGGCATTATATTCAAACCACAATTTGCATAATTATTCGAGCAAGTCACATGCTGACATAGTCGGGCTCGTGTCTAGTCCTAGGCCTTGCGACTCGAGTCAAAAGACTGCTATCTAAATATCTAATAATAGGTAGGCGATTCGCGACTTCGCACGTTAACTATAACTTTGCGATAACCTTTCCACAGAAATATATGTCTTAAATGTTTTGAGAAAAGCACTTACGGAAAGCCACAAATTTAAATAAGATGTTTATACTCACGACCGGAAAATTCAGCCAGGCTGGAATTCAGGGCAGGTCAAAATTCGTGGCACTGAAATCTCGTGTTCTAAAGCTCTTGGCCTATTTTAATACGCTGTGTAGTCTCGCACTGATTCACGTGACACGCAAACAATTTATACAGCGTAGATAGGACCCACGATTTTCGACGCAAGCGTCTTCGACGATATTTGGATTTGGCTGGTATATTTTAGTAAGTACTTCACTCAAAACAACTTTTGTAACAGTTTGTTTGCAGAAATTTGAAGGAATATGTGTTAAAGATTTAGCACATAAATATCTTACGGAAGAATTTGATCAGGTTTTAGTAAAAATGGCAAAACACGATTTGACCCACGATTATTGCCCACAGCAGTATATTTCTCCGCCACATTAACCGATGTTATAATGGGTTTGAAGACACACTAAGTAGCCTTTGAAACGCAGCGCTGCCACCAGGCGCTGTTCGTTATCAAAGAATTTGTTGTTGTCTTTAAATATTGTTTTTTTCTACACAACAGGTTGTTTGAAAATCAGGGAGAAAGGTACATACTGTTACT